>MU004238.1:913275-1310088 GCA_010405405.1 Microthyrium microscopicum | reverse complement strand
CATACTCCATCTACCATACTCCATCTACCATACTCCATCTACCATACTCCATCTACCATACTCCATCTACCATACTCCATCTACCATACTCAATATCGGCTCATCAATCCCTTCAACCTCCATCTTCATCTATCGTCAATTCCAAGCCCAAAAGGTTTTGCTTGATCCTTTTTGTCTGTCTGGAAGCCGTACTGTATTTTCTATGATATCCCAGCACATGACCGCTCGCGACCAACAGGTGCTACGACACAGTAGTAGACTTTGTTAGCAGCCAGGCCCAAGGCCCACGCTGTCGGCCATACCAAGACACCCTGCACGCTGCCTCTATTTTGCGCTACCCAGGCACCCAGGGTCGAATGCAGTTCCAGAATCCATCCTAGTTGCCGCTCTTCCCTTCCTTTCTCCCCAGTGGTTCCCTCGTCTACCACTCCTTCTTCCCTCTGCGCGTAATGAACAATTTCAACCCTTTCGATCCCGCTTATCAAAACAATTCACAACAATCTCTTAATGTCCAACAACAATCGACTGCCCAGCGGCAGATGGCCCTCGGAGTCATGGATTTGGGAGGCTCAATGCAAAACCTAGCCGACTCGGAGCGGCAGCAGTCCACCATGAACCCCGACGTCGACTTGCAAAAGAATCACAAGGAACCACGAAGGCAAAGCGTCCCTCCGATGGCTTTCTCCAGCGGATCTGATACTGTCGATCCAGGAATGCGCCGCTTATCTATGGTTGAATACATGAACCAGCAACCCAGCGGTTCGCTAAGCCAGTTCACCTTCGACCCGTCCATGAATCCCAATTTTGCGCAATCCATGAACAATCAGTACAGCAATCAGATGCCCGAGATGGAACCCAAGGATATATCAATGACCGGCTTGTCGGTTAATACACAATACCCAAGCGCCATGGCATTTGGCCAACTCTCCGCCACTAGTGATGTTTTTCCATCGCCTTACGATACCGATTTCAACAATCCTTTTCCAGACAACCCGGGAAACATGGGTTTGGATATGAATACCATGATGAGTGATGCAGACATCAGTAGGATGAACGATATGTTCTCAGCGCAACAGTTCGGTTCTCCCACTTTCACAGCACCTATGAACGGGACCTTTGATAATACGGTTTATGGACAACAACAGAGTATCGGAGGAGAAAATATGGAAAATGGGGCACAACTGGACACCATATTGACTTCAACCGCTTCACGCGACTTCCAAATGATGCCAATAACTACACAGGCATCGTCTTATTCGCAAGCCGCCCCTCTGACAACAGTAACTGTCTCTTCCGCCATAGCATCAACGGCCGATAAACGGCCCGCAACGACCAGTACAGCTTCTACGAAGACCAAAAGCTCTCAGCCACCTAAAATGTCCACTATAGGGGGGTTATCATTACCCTGGAGCGAACCTGAAGGTTTGAAAATTACCTTTTCAAGAAAGTCAGAGCTCTAACAACTCATATAGGTGGATGGCCATCAACAATGTTAGGTGCTAAACCACACATGGAAACAAATCAGTACCGAGATATATATGCGCCAAGTGGTTACAATCTCTTGGACACATTGGTAATGGAACAGATCAGGCGTCGCTTAAACCAGTCATGCTAACGCTATTAGTTTCGGGTGCATACCAGAAAGAACCCACAGATCCAAATCGGAGCTGTTGATCTGTCTTGCGCCTTCGTAGTATGCGACGCCAGATCGCACGATAATCCAATTATTTACTGCTCTGACAGTTTTGAAAGACTGACTGGGTACAACAAGTACGAAATCATAGGTCAAAACTGCCGATTTCTCCAGTCTCCCGATGGAAAGGTCGAATCCGGTGTCAAGCGCAAGTATTGTGATGATGATTCAGTGCTTTATCTGAAGAATTCCATCACCACTCGCACTGAAGCACAAATCAGCTTAATCAACTACCGCAAAGGAGGGCAACCGTTCATGAACCTTCTGACAATGATTCCTCTCTTGGACGGAAACGGAGAAGCTTTGCAGTTCGTGGGGTTCCAAGTTGATCTAGTCGAAAACCCGACCGCAGTGTCTGCGCGAAATCCAGACGGAACTTATTCAATGAATTATCAGCGCAACCCAAATTTACAAGCATATACATTAGCACCTCCTGATCCTGCAACGATCATGGATCAAGGTCAATCAATATCTCGTGACGAAGTGTCTACAATACTCTCAACTCTCGGTTCAAGCGACAATGACTACTCTAAGCGAATGGTCGAGAAGATGATTCTCGAGAATTCTGATGACGTTATCCATGTCTTATCGTTGAAGGGACTGTTTCTGTATTTATCGCCCGCATGTGGTAAAGTTCTCGAATACGACCCCTCTGAACTAGTCGGTACCGCACTATCATCTGTCTGTCACCCTAGCGACATCGTTCCAGTCACGAGAGAGCTCAAGGACACTCAGAGCGGCTCATCCGTCAGCGTAGTGTTCCGGATTCGTCGCAAGCAGAACGGCTACGTCTGGTTCGAGAGTCACGGTTGCTTACATACCGACCATGGCAAGGGCAAAAAGTGCATCATTTTAGTGGGCCGGACGAGGCCTGTCTACACATTGAGCAAAGCCATCATAATGACGGCAGGTGGCATAGGTGACCACGAGATGTGGAGCAAGCTGTCAACAACGGGCATGTTTCTCTATGTCTCGAGTCACGTCAAGGGATTACTCGACAAACATCCCGATGAGTTGATGGGCACCAACATGCAAAACATAATGCGAGCAGAATCCAAAGCCGAGTTTGATAGGATTCTTACTCTTGTTCTCACAGGCAAAAGTGCCTCACTACGACATGAAGCAATCAACCGGAGGGGCCAGGTACTCCAGGCTCACACGTGGCTCTATCCTGGTGATGCTGTGGAGGGACAGAAGCCGACCTTTGTCATTGGCCAAACTCGACTCATAAAGTATCAACGTTCCATAAGTCGACCTTCCTTAGCGGGACTTAAAGTTGAATCGATGAGATCAACTGGTTCGGTGACGTCTCATGGTCGATCTGTAGATGGCCCTTCTCTGGGTAGCAGCACGCCAGTCTCCATGAGTTCCACTATTATGAACGATAAGTTCCGAACCACAACGGGGGTTATCGTTTCACGGGCCGGTGCGCTCGCTACTCCTCTAGGGCACCAAGACGAAAGTTTGGCATCAGAAGAGAATGCCTTTGACGAATTGAAGACCACCAAAAGCTCTAGCTGGCAGTTTGAGTTGCGCCAACTGGAAAGGAGGAATCGCGTTCTGGCAGAAGAAGTGCAACAGCTCTTGGCCTCAAAGAAAAAGCGCAAGAGACGTCGGGGCGCGGGCATGATGCAAAAAGACTGCGCAAACTGTCATACAATATCAACGCCCGAATGGCGAAGAGGACCAAGCGGAAATCGTGATCTTTGCAACAGCTGTGGTCTCCGCTGGGCCAAACAGGTATATATTGCGTGCTAAGATTTTCCACATGTTACTAACTTATATCATAGCAAGGACGACTTTCCCCACGAACATCAGATCGACACACTGTCTCACAAGCCGATGGCTCACAAGCCAGCAAAGATTCTGAATCCCCAGCTTCTCACAATTTTCATTCGCCCCTGAACACCATGAAAGAAGCCACTGAGACGGCAACCTTGAAGCGGGACACGAGCAGCACCAGCCTCGCGACTACAAAGTCTATAACACCCAATTCTGCCACTCCAACCACAGGACACTCGAGTGTTCCAGACAAGCGAAACACTTCGCAGGATAGAACACCAGAGCCTGTCTCTCAGAAATCCCAGCGCATGAACATACCTAGTGGTCTACCTCACAGAATCCAGGAGCTAGAAGAGCCCACGGAGAAGCGCTAGCCTTTCACACCTTCCGACTCCGACAATTTAATAACGACAAACAAACTATGTCAAACTTGCTGCTCAAATGCACACTTGCCTGCCAGCAACATGCCGCTTCCCATTCTCAACTCACATATTTACCTTGTCATCATTCTTATACACACGATTGATACTCCTTCACGATTTTCCTAATATCTCGGCTTTTAGAGTTCGCGTATACGACGATACCCTTGTTTTTGACGTGTTTTATATCTCAGGGGGTAATTCTCTCTTTTCTTGCATACTGGGAGCGGTGGAGCCAGCAGTGCTAGCCGGGCGTGGGACGATAGTCAAGTATCATTCTCATCTCGAAGGAGGGTGTAAAAAGATGGAGCTGGAATATGAGGGACACAAGGCTTACGCGAAATAGCTAGTTGATAGCTAAGTCTGATAATTACTGCCTTTCGCAATTCAGTTATCGTTCAGGTTGGCTTCCCATGTTCCCACAGGCGTAAGTTACACCTCACTACTGATATGTCAGTGGTATAAAATGCAAGGATACTAAAACTAGATTCGGCGCCCCTGACAGTGCCTTGCCTGCTTATAGGCACATACTGGTGTTGATCTTGTGGCGCTCCAGGATCTGTCATTAAAGGAAGCTCAAACTAACTGTACACGAGTGGTCAGCGATCGGGCCGATATCTATATAAGACCATAGCTTCTAGTATCAACAAGCCCTGCCCCTACTCGCAGCTTCTCTCGCTAGCATGTCCCCCAGAGTGCTTGGTATATTCCGTCTGATCCATAATCAGATAGCGAATAAATTAGATTCCCAAAGTCGATCTCTGGGCAAGTTTCCACTCCAATCTTTTGGCGTCTCGCCTCATCTGCGTAACGTAAGGGAACATATCAATCGAAATCTTGAATCTTCGGGGAATAGTGCGATTCTGCCCTAGCTCACAATCAATATCCTACGCGGCGAGCAAGCTTACCCTACCATCCGCGTCCTCATCTTTTGCTAAATACTCAAATGTACATTTGATAGCCAAGCATTGTCCCTCTTCGAACTAGTTATGCCTAGTCCATGGCAAACTGGCCAGTACGTAATCTCCCCAGAAGGGCATTGGCCCTGGACCCTGGTGCTGTAGAGTTTAAGCAGGCACAGTTGTAAAAGCTCCGACAGAGCCAATGCTGGGGTACTCGGCGCGTGGCGGTGATATTAATGCTCAATGGAATCCCTGAGAGCACGATAGCGGTGGTTTACTTTCAACTTTGTCTCTCATTTCCGGTGTGTTCGCTTCAAACGTTCGTTGCATTGCCACTGGACACGTCTCGACCCTTCTTGCATAGTTCATTTCGTGGGCAGGTCTACAGGATGCGTGTTCTTGGACTTTTGGCACTGGCGGGATTGGCGGCGGCGGGTGGACTATTTGAGAAGAAGCAGCCAGAGGGATCAACGACTCGGATATTCAAGCGAAATGGCGCGACGGTGACGATATTTGAGCATGCGGAGACGGGCTCTACATTGGAGTTTACTTCGAATCCGGGCTTGTGTGAGGAGAATAAGCAGGTTAAGCAGTTCAGTGGGTACCTGTCAGTGGGAGCGAACATGAACATGTGGTTCTGGTTCTTTGAAGCGCGGAAAGATCCAGAGAAGGCACCTTTGGCAGCCTGGTTCAATGGCGGACCTGGCTGTTCGTCCATGATCGGGCTATTCCAGGTACGTTATCCAATTCAGCACTCTTCATAGCCATCACCGACAATGTGCTTTTCAGGAACATGGCCCCTGCTCCTGGAACAATGGCGAAGCCATGGACAAGCCATCCAACAACCCATACTCCTGGAACGATTACGCCAATATGCTCTACATTGACCAACCCATTGGCGTCGGCTTCAGCACCGGCAGCAGCACCGTCGACTCAACTACGGGCGCCGCCAAACTCATTTGGAACCTGATACAAGCTTTTTACGCCAAATTCCCCGAATACACCTCCCGCGAGTTTGCAATCTGGACCGAGTCTTACGGTGGCCACTACGGTCCTGGTTTCGCAAAATACATTCTCGACCAAAACAAAGCCATAGCCTCTGGCAAAATCAACGCCACCAAGATAAACTTCTCCGCCCTCGGCATAAACAATGCGTGGGTCAATCCGTATGATGCCTACAAGGGCATGATTGACTTTGCGGCGAACAATTCGCATAAGCCGTTGATCAGCTCAACTACAGCGGGACGGTATACGCAGCTGTTGGAACAGAGTTGTGCGCCAGCGCTGAAAAAATGCTGGGCGGACTCGACGGACGCGTCGTGTAGGAGTGCAATGAATACTTGCAAGATTGGCATAGAGAGCCCAATTAGTATGGCGGGCGACTTTGATGTGTATGATGTGCGCAAGGGGAGGCGTGGCAAGTGGCCACCGCAGACATATGAGAAGTGGTTGCAGCAGCCGGCGGTTCAGACGATGATTGGAGCGAAGCAGAAGTACAATGAGTGTCCAAGACAGATACAAGCGAGGTTCCAAAGTACAGGCGATGGTAAGTCTGAATATGGAGCCGGAGATGATGGAGAACAGTTTCTAACGTATTAGCAGATTCGAGGAACTTCTTGGGCGCTTTGGAGGAAGTTGTGAATAGTGGAGCACAAGTCTTGGTATGGGCAGGCGATTCGGATTGGATCTGTAATTGGATGGGCAACTTCTATACCGCGAACGATGTCAAATATCCAGGCCAGGCGGAATTCAAATCGAGAGCTTTGCAGCCGTATAAGGTCAATGGGAAGGAGAAGGGATCGTTCAAGACGGTTAAGAATTTGGCGTTCCTGCGGGTTTATAACGCTGGTCACACGGTACCAGCATATCGTAAGTTACATTCACTATCCGTGTTTGTTGATCTTGTTGCTAATTGAGGCTCTAGAACCTGAGATCGCTCTGCAGGCGTTTGTTCAAACCATGAAGAAAGAGCCCCTATCATCAACATAGAATAGACAATATTTGAAGCGAATAATACCATGCATACATACATACAGTCTGTTACTCGTTGGCCGTGGATATCCTTACGTGATATTCTATCTTCCGTTCAACTGTTGTTGGAACCGTCCTGCATGGGAAACTCGAGTACACAAGGCAGTCAAGCGACGTGTAATATGATCTTCTATTTGTACAGTATAATACACTGCTTGAGCTTTGGGTATCAACGCTTTACCCGAGCTTTTATAGGCCTCTGATTGCCCAGATATCTGGATTATATGCTCGCCCATACACAGTGACTGTCTGTAGGCATCCAAGGCCTTGGATAATGCAACAAATACCCCCGTAGGGTCAGATGTATGTCAGGCTCGTGATTCTTGCATCTGCGTGCGACCTTTCATGATGGAGTTGAGCAGCCCTTCATTTCTTCTTTTTCTTGAGCTCCATGCCCTCCAGACCGATGCTCAACTTGTTGCTGTGCAAATGACTGAATATGCCTCGAACGCCGTCATTGATACTGGTGACTGGCTTGTTGACTCGCTTTAGCTTTTCGCCGTTGTCGCTCTTCATCAGCCGGACTTTGTCGAGTATCTGAAGTTTCTCGAGATTTCGCAGGCAAACGACTTTTGCTTGACCATTAACGTATGATGCTCGTACGAACGGGTGTCTGCGTGGCCTAGGCGTGACAGTCATCTCGACTTGTGGATTTCGTTGAGCGAAGAGGGGAAGTTGATGGCGGATGAATGAATTCATTCCCTTGGAAGAGCCAGCCCAGTCGCAGTAGTAAAACTCGAGTTTCTTGCATTGGACCACGAATGCGCCCACGCCATTCTGCTAGTGTTAGTAAAGTGAAGTTGTTGTCGCATTCTGTACAGAGCATACCTGCGGCTTGGACACGGCGTGAATTGCTCTCACTACCATGTCTACCTCAATGACTCGATCGTTCTGAGATTGGAGTGTATGTCATGGAGTGAGCTGTAATGGTGGCCTGGAGTAAAGTCACAAGAGTCGGCGTATGTGATCCTTTTTCCATTGCTGATCCGCGGCTGTTGCAAAAAGTTTAGGCGTCAAACGCTAGCACGTGATGAATCTAGCGCGCTCAAAGGGTGAAACTCCAAAACTCCTTTGCAACGCGACAGATGACAGCTGCCTGATACTCATCCATCCATCTCTCCTTCATCTCCAAGAACTTCAGCGCATCTTTATTGAGCGCTGAGATATGCAGGACAACTAGCGACACTTGACCATTCGCCGTACAATTCATCGCGGACCGCAGCAATGACCGACAAACTTCCGCCGAATCTACTTGCGCTCTTCACTCCACGGCCACCCTTGCGTTACCTTCTTCCTTGCGATCATGCGCCCGGAGAGCGACGCACTGCTCCAGTAGAAGGTGTTGGTCAATATCTGCAGGCTCTCGAAGAATACAAAGCTACTGATGTTTACAACCCTACTGAGAGCTGGCTACAGCGTCGCGATCGACGCAAGCTGGAACGCAAAGAAAAGCTGGAGAAAATGCTTACAGTAGATATCAAAGAGTGTAAGCTTTACCGGATCTTTCGATACAAATCTAGTACTAACACAATGGTGTAGACAATCCCACAGAAGAGGGAAAGAAGCGCGGTTTCGGCGATGCTTACAAGACCTTATTCGTTGCTCGTTTGAACTATGACACTGAAGTCAAAGATCTTGAAAACGAGTTTGGACGATTTGGTCCTATTGAAAGAGTATGCAATCTCGTGTTCTATCCATTAACCGTACTAACTTGCATAGATTCGGATCGTCACTAACCCATTCGCTGATAAAGATGCCCCAAAAAAGAAGAAACAGAAAGGTTATGCTTTCGTTGTGTTTGAACGTGAAAGTGATATGAAGGGTAAGATATAACCAATAACTCATTGCAGGTAAGCGTAAATGCTCAGAACTGACACGAAACAGCCGCGTACAAGGAAACCGATGGTATACGTATCAAAGATCGTCGTGTTCTAGTCGATGTAGAGAGAGGTCGAACAGTTAATGGCTGGCGCCCTCGTCGCTTCGGGGGTGGGCTTGGCGGCCGCGGATACACGAAAGCCCTTTCCTCCAGACCTATGGGACCCGGAGGATTTAATGGACCTCCAGCTGGCCCAGGAGGATTTCGAGGACAGCGCGACTTTGGCGGTGGCTTTCGCGGCGGCCGTGGCGGAGGCTTTCGAGGAGGCGCAGGTGGGTTCCAGGATCGAGGTGGCAGCTTCCGTGGAGGATTTGGCGGAGATAGAGGTGGCGGAAGAAACGGAGTGGGCTACCAATCCAACGGAAATGGTCCTCCAATTGCCCCGGATGGCGCACCATCTGGACCTAGAGGACCCCGGAGAGAAGGTGGCTATGGCGGAGATAGGGGTGGAAGCGACCGTGGAGACCGAGGAGCCAATGGAAGGTATGAGGATCGCAATGGCGGACGCTCTTACGATGATAGGGCCCGCGGAAGTGGCAGCAATCGCGAGCCCGTTGCTCCTCGCGGCAGCAGCGGTGGCAATTATCGCGACCGCGATCGTGAAGGTGGGTATGGTCGGGATGAACACCGAAAGCGACCGCACGAAGGCGACCAGTACGACGACTCGAGATCGAAACGGAGATACTAAGAACATCATTTTCAACGGTAATTGCCAGGTAATTGCCGCTTTCTCTCCCCTGCTTCTCACCATCAATGGGTAAGATTGTCATTCTGTCTCATCAAACTATTACGAAATCAGGCTTCCTGGCAACATCGCATTCCGTCGACCATCCTCATCTCACATACTGCGAGCACAGCCCAGACATTTTCTAAATACCCACGCTTTCACCACTTCCATATTATGGCCAAGATCTACAAATACCCTTCCAGTCAGAGGATGTCTCATTGTTTATTCTCTTTTCTTTACTTGTATTATTACTCCTATGTAACTTTAAGAGCAGGGTAAGCTCTCGGGTGAGTTGCACGAAGCAGAGGTACAAAGCTTTTGCGTGGTAGAATTGAACTACCAGCTGAGGTAAAGTATGTACACTAGCAAAAAGGAATCACGATGCTCTGCAGCATCGGTCCTCATGACCAACGAGGGTCATGAGAAAAGAAAGGGTAACAAAGTCTATCAGTCTATATTTTTTCTTGCTTGTATCCCTGATTGCATGATTTCAAATGAACTTGTTATATGCAAGTCTGCCTTACTCCTTACTTCTATCTCGCATCAAGGTATGACATTTCCAATATCGCAACAACATGATCACAGCAGGAAGACGACGCCCTGGACAGGCTGAAAAAGCCTGCAAATAAGAGACCTGTCTCATCTGTTTCGAGCGTATGCCATTGCTCGAGTACGCTGCCAAGCTGCTATCATTTGCTTTCAAGAGAGACCTATCTGGGACTTTCACCATGAGCCGCATCCTCTACCTCTAAAGCACGGATTCTTAAAGCCGAATGCAGCGTTTACTTGGCTACGCTTAGAAGATACAGTCATTCTAGCCGGATGTCAACTCTTCACACCACCAGGCTGGATGCCAGATCGTAAGTTATGCTACCGGTCATTGATCACTATGCAACAACCATATGAAACAAAACATTTCATTGGTAGCCGCATTCGATCTGCTCCAATGGTTCGTCAATCGATCTGGTTCCGCCTCTGGCTGGATTCTCGTTAGCATAACTCCATCCGGCGCAGATAACAATGCCCCGAGTTGGTGGTACTATTTACACGAGGGCCTCCTAATGCTTGTTATACGAGCTTGACTAGATGCATAAAGGTTGCACATGTTCCAACCCTTGACACCTCCGGTCAACCTTGTGGTATTGTATGGAAGTGGCGAAGTTCGTCTGGCGTAATACAACATGCTATTGATCTAAATAATTTGCTGTACTTTGAAATATCAATTATGTGTTCAAGGCATTCTTGATCGGTTCCACAGTTTATCTTTCCCATGTGGACAAAAGTGATAGCGCCCGGCCGCGTAACCTCCAGTCAAAATCGTTCCCAGTACAAACAAGCTGCTGTGTATTACTCTCTGTGGCTGCAGCTTCAGCCTTGTGGCCATAGAACTGATGTAGACGAGGTCATATTGACCAAATCTTGTCGTTGGTTTTCAATTTAAGAATCTATCGGACTTCGCAATTGCTTACCAAGTCTGGAACTGACGTACAGTAGCCGCGCCGAATATGGCAGAATCAAATGTTGTTGTCTAGAATTGAGGATATCCAAGTGATGCAGTGTCTGCTGTGCTTCACCGAGATCTGGGAATTCATGTAGTTGGCCAATGGCTATACCAAGACTTTCGAATCCATTGGCCGAATGTTAAGAATAGGCAAATCTAGGCAAAATCCTGCACTCTTCCCTCCTTTTCCTCTCGGTGAGCCCTCCAGCATATCTTCACCGGTCTCATACGTCGCCCTGTTCTGCAACTTCAAGCCTGCAACGCCTGGCCGGTATCATGCAGGCTGCAGTAAATGCTTGGATATCTAAATGATTCTCGGGACTTCGATTTCCTCGACATTCCGGCAATGGTAGGTGGAAGCAGTTCACAATGGGCGCAGTCAGGCTCTTTCTCTTTCATGTGTAATATCACAAGTTAGAGTGTATAAATAAGAGTCCACCTGTGAATTCCTGATCTGGCCTTGATACTTGACCTTGCTTGACATTTTATAAGTTCAAAGTTTTGTCCTACGCTAAGCTAAACTTCAGCGTGAGAGTATCTCATCTTCATATCATACAGTGTCAACATGGCTACCAAAAAGGGTAATCCGGGTGGTCAACCACCACCACCTCCTCCAGCTCCATTTGGAATGCCACTTCCTCCACATCAATTTCAACCACAGCCTATGGGACCTTCACAGCCCATGGGTTCTTTGCAGCCTATGAGCCTTCCACGCAACAACGATGGCGCTCAGCAGCCGCGTGGAAACGTCGGTCCTGGCATATCTTTCCCCATTGGTAACAATCAGCAGCTCAAGAACAAGACTACTCAACAGTGGCCCAAAGATCTCAATCAGAAGACGGCTTCAAACTCAGATTCGCAACATAGATATGAAGCATACGTTCTTCGCCGCGCTGCAGCAGAGCCCGGTAAGAGACCAACATGGCGTAGATCTCGAATGACGCCCCAGAGAGTGTCTACCGATGATTTGACAGCAGTAAACAACATGCACAACAACAAAAAAGGGGTTATGGCCCAGTACGATAGTCTTTCTTCCGACTCCATGCGAGACGCCGTAGATGAGGCAGTACAAACTCAAAACGACAATGAAAAGAATCCTAATTACATGTGGGATCTCGCTATGCTTGACATTACACGCAAAGAGATCATGGGCGGTTTCTATCAGGTCAAAGGAGTTGAAACAATCCAGATTCGAGTAATTCTCAAGCGAACGGAGAATCCTGATGGCCCGCAACATAGCATCACTCACTCTATGGCTAAAATGAACTTGAATGCTTCTGGTCAACAGGGGATGAACATGGGCCAGAATGGTCCACAGAACATGAATGGCCCAGGAAACGCAAATATGAATGGTCCTCTCAACAACAATATGAATCAACAGAATGCTGGAAAGCAACCAAAAGGGAACGGCGCTCCTCCTCCGCCTCCACCCCTTAACATGGGAGGACAGATGCCACCACCGCCTCCACCGATGATGCATCATGGTGCTCCTCCTCCACCACCAATGATGCATCATAACGGGCCTCCTCCACTCAACTTCGGGCAAATGCCGCCTCTCCAACCAGCTCAGAATATGGCTCCTCAGCCCACTACGATCCAAAACATTGTGAATATGCCTCCCCAGAAGAACAACAACAACAAAGGCCAGCAGAAAGGCCAACAGAAGAATCAGCAAACGGACCCCAACATCCTCAAATTCCTCAATGAGCTCCGCAAGCCCAAATCCTTCTCTGATGGCACCGACTCAGACGACTCCAACAACAACCACAAGCGTCGTTCTGGCAAGAACTTCTCCCCACGCATGTCTGGCGCCCTACGTTCCCCATCCCCAGACCACCACCATACCCGCCATCACCGCCGCACCATCCGCCATCGCCGCTCTGGATCCGATGACAGCTACGAAGTAGACGACCAATACTCCTCCGACGCCGACTCAGGCAGCAACTTCAGCACCCCCCCAACCTCACACTCAGGAAGCATCTCGCACCCCTACCAACGCGGCCGCAACCAAAAGCAATCCAAGCACCAAAGCCAAAACTTCCGCGACGCACGCAGCAAATCCCGACACAACTCCTACCCACGCCAGTACCCACGCCAGAACTCTCTCGAGCGCGCAAGCCCGCGCGAAGGCCGAGTAACCACCCGCACAATCCGCCGCAACAGCACAATATACCCACCCTCACCGCGCGAGTCCGCACCCAGAGTAATAGCCACACGTGTCGTCGAGAACCACCACCATCACCACCACGACCGCCCAGTGCTGTCTGACTATGAAGATGACTATCCACCACCCCTATCCTCCGGGCGTCGACCACCGTCAAGACGTGCAAGTATGCTGGCGAACGCAGAACAGAGTGCGAATCGGCGCAAGAGTTCTCAGCCACCAACAGTTCCCATGGTGGAATATCCTTCTAGACGAAAGGGACGCATGCATGAGCAAATCGATAGTATGCGGGAACACCTTGAGCGCAATGCGTATCATGCGGGAAGGCGTGATGAGTTTGATATGATGTCTGAGCACAGTAGTGAGTTTGGAGGCGGTTATAATTGGGAAGGAGGGCGAGGTACGCGTGCGTCGTCAAGTTGGGGTGGAGAGAGGAATATATCGCCACGAGGCATACCGCGGAAGCGCAGTGACGGTAATGGCGGTATGTATGGAGAGCGAAGAGGTAGTCGGACCATAGAAAATTTGGTGGGTGTGAGTGGGCGAAGGGGGAGCGGTGGTGGGTATCAGGAGCTGGAAGAGGATTATGAGTGGGATAGATTTGACGGACGGAGAAGGTACTGATGAAAATATGGATAAAAGCAATTGAGATGACAAAAGTCTTTTTATAGTGATTGTTAGTTTTCCGAATAGCAATGTTTTGAGATTTACATGCTGTTGTATTCCAGTGCTTGTGGGTAGAAAGAGACAGATGAGGAAGCTTGATGTATGATACTAGGATTATGTTTCTATGATAAATGTGAACGCGTTTAGCGTCCAGAAGTCAAGTCTCTAGCAGACTGACGTGAGTCTTCTCTCTATTGCCGGGCTCGCCGTATCGTAGGAGTCCCAAGAAGAATGTAAGCCGCCATGATTATGCGGAAAGACAGTTTGTTGCCGTCTAGAAGGTGTAATAAACTCCGGTTCCATGCAATAAAACGATCGGCCAAGCTGTCCAACCAAAGAAATGTAAAAAAGGAAACGCTTCTTCGTACACCACTGCTGTGATCTCATATAACGTCTCTCGATCGCTCATATTAAGGGGTTTTTCGTGTCCTCGACACCACGCGCAATGACATCCTCAATGCGCCACCTGGGGGGTGTGATGGGTGCATCTCCTTTGTGAGGTTCTTCCAAGCCACCCGCAATTCCGCTGGAGAACTTGAGTTGAAGGATATCGCCAATCTCGTCACATGCGGTGAGTAGACGGTCAAGGTCCTCCTTGTTGTGTGCAGCTGAGATGCAGAAACGGGCACGGCTGGAAATGAGTGGGGTGGCAGGGTATCCAACAACAACAATGGAGATTTTTCGTCGAAGCATTTCATGGGAGAAGGCGGGCATTTTGGCTGGGTGGTACAATAAGAGTGGGATAATCGGAGAATCATCGTGGCCATAGATAATAAATCCTAATCTCTTCAATCCAAGGCGGAGATATCGGGAGTTAAAGGCGATACGCTTGAGACGTTCTTCACCCTCGCCTGGAGCGAGATCGCCACTGATAATTTGTAGTGACGACTTGATTTGCATCAGAACTGGTGGTGTGGGTGCTTCGCCGAAGGTATGGGCAGCGTTTGTAGCTCGTAGTTTATCAATGATGTGTTTATCCGCAGCAATATAACCACCGTTGGCACCGAAAGATTTGGTAAAGGTTCCCATGAGGATATCAACTTCTTCCGAATCAATTCCAAAGTAGTCGCAAACACCACGACCTCTAGGGCCAATAGCTCCAATGGAATGAGCTTCATCAACAAACAGTGTGAACTTGTACTTCTTTTTCAATTCGATTAGGCCAGGGAGGTTGCACATGGTTCCTTCCATGGAGTACAGTCCTTCTACAGCGACAATGATCTTTTTCCAGGGGCGATGTGTTCGTGGTTGGCCTTGGGAGATGCTGTCGCGTAAAACTTTCTCTAGGCTTTGCATATCGTTATGCTTGAATGTTTGGATGAATGCGCCACTCAGACGGGTACCAGTACGGATAGAGTTGTGATTCAACTCATCCGAGATGATCACTGAACCTTTCCCAGCTAGAGCAGGAAAAACGCCGGTGTTGGTCACGTATCCCATGGAGAAAACCATGGCGGCCTTTTTGCCAACGAAGTTTGCCACCAAATCTTCGACATCAAGATGGAGATCAGAAGTACCAGCATCGCCTCTGCTTGAACAGACACTTAATCCGTATTTTTTGATAGCGTTCTCGACTGCATCCGCGCAAGGGCCTTCCGACTGTGCAAAGCCCAGATAATTGTATGAGCTCATGTTTAAGGTCTCGACGGTCTCTCCAGTAAACTGAAACGTTGCGTTGTGATCATCAGAGAACCGTTCCATGAGGTTAATGTACCGTCCAGGAACACCAGTGATAGGCCGTGCGAACACATCGTTGATACGCATTTTCAAGCGACGGACATAAAAATTGTCGAAATCGCTGTTCAATGGTGCTAGACCGTTGACAGCTTTCAAGTGCTGGTAGTGCGCCTCACGGAAACGCTTGCCAAAAAAGTCCCGAACATGACCGAAGATGATAAGAATTAGGTAACTGAGGTAAGTGGTGAGAAGGAAGTAGTAGGGTGGTTCATCCTCAATAGGTTCAGGTAATTCGGTTCCAGGTACATGTCGACTAAGATAGAGATGCTCCGATGAATTAAGGGGTCCAAACTGGGCCTCGACTTTTGCAATTCTTTCTGCTTCTTCTGCGGTTGGAGGTTGAAAGAGAACTTTGGGCTCATCATCAGGTATGGTTTGCTCCGTGGTGGCGGTGGACAATGAGATGGAAGGTAAGGATATCGAGGATGGCGAGCTTGGGGTGCGCAATTCTATGACCGCTGGCTCATTGTCTGCAGTATCTGGTCTTGGTTTGGGGACTGTATTGAAGAATTGAGCGAATCGATTGTTTATGCGAGGCAAAGCGGTCCGCTTAGGAGGGTTTGGAGCATATTCAATCTTCTCGTTGAAAATCTCCGGGAGCTCAGTGGCGTACATGGTCGCCATGTCCACGAGTATTGGGGTAGAAACCCCAAGCTAACGAGATATTATGACTAGGTAGGGACGCTTGCTTGGAGGCGAAGTTGGTGGAAGAGAAAGCGGAGGGCTGGAATCTGCGGGGAGAATAGCTTATCAGCATAGGAATGGTTCCTGAAAATGCAGCTTGCGAGCCGGTGAAGCCGGAGCATGGTTGGATGCATGCCTGACTTGTGGTCCGGCGTGATCCGGCAATACAAGAATCGCGATGATGAAAAGTGCAATTGTCATAGGGCTGTGGAGTCTCAAAGATTGTTTAGAGGATAGACTCACCTGCGATCTGTATTATAGGAGTGTCAAACTTGTTTCACTGAGTTGAGGGTTGGAAAATGTTCTGAATGTGCAACGGTTGGGTGGCGCAGTACAAGCAGAGGTGTCAATGGCAGAATTTCCAGGGCTGGAGCTTGACTGAAGCAGATTTCTGGCCCAATGCAGACAGCAGCGAAGAAATGGAGATGTAGGAGAAGAGAGAAGCTCCGGGAATGAGGTGATGAAGACTTGATGACCGAGAGCAAGCAATGGGTAGCGAGAGCAATAAAGGAGACCTTCAGGCTTCAAGGCTTTTGCTGGCAATGATTAAATTGGAAAGCACGACCACCCGCCACAAAAATGGAAGGAGACGGTCAGGGGTCGGTCGTTGTTGCTCTCTTCCGTTGACTGACTTGCTGCACACTTTGCACTTGCTCCAATTGTCTGACGCGCCTTCCGAAAACGAGCCAATCGCATACAGACCTAGCGCGTGCCTGCCACAAATCTCATTTCCCCAAGTCTTGGCATTTGCTGACTACTCCTTTTTGATCGAGATGCCCAACTTCAACTCTTGCATTCGCGATACAAGTGCACACTCTATGCCCAACTACTCTCTTTATATACTCCCATTCACGTATGAATTTTATCCTCACGAGATCTGGGTTATCTAGTTCAGTAGTATTGATATGGCACCTTCAACAAATTCTTAACCCTTCATCCTTTCTCTCATCATCTCATCCATATGATTGACAGATGAGCCATACACAAACACCAGGCAAGAGCTGTTTTATTGGAAGGGAGCAACAAGTCTTTGCCAGTTACGGCAAAATTGAACATGACCAGACCTGTGGTTTTCACGTATATGAAGAGTGACAGCTCGCCTGTCCATGCAAATGTTTCCTCTAGTCACCACACAATATAAATTCCCAAGATAGGCATGCTGGCCATATGGTCAAGCGAATATGGAAACTTCCAGCTTCAATAACTGCCGTAGAATGGATCGCGAATCGCTTTTTGGTGCATATTCAGTCATGTGCAAATTGGGTCAGTCTCTGTGAAGAAAGATCAAGCCATCCTTATTGCCTATTCCAGCATTTCATACACCTCAAATAACCTGTTCAGGTGGACGAACCCCGCAATTACTTGCTGAACTAATTGATACTGCAGAATCTTTGCTAATAAAATCATCACTCTCAATAAATGATAACTCAGTGACTGCTGTCCAATTTGTTCAGATCAACGCCAGTATAAAATCATCCCAAAGTCCAACTTACTCCGTCTTGTTCATCACGCTCAGCCACTCGTTCTGAGCTTATTCTCTCATAAATCTCTTTGCTTACCTGAACCTTACCTCAATATGGGCAAACAGTCGATAACACCACAAAAGACCGAATTAAATCAGTGTGGCTGCGATGTCCCAGTCAAAGACTCGAGCTCGAAACGGGAGCTCATCATGGGTCTTTTCAAGCGTTCCAAGAGCATGGCAAGTCTAAAGCCAACAAAAACGAAGACGACATGGCAGCACACTATACCTGTGCCGCCACGTCAACCGCGAGTCCAATCTTTTACGCCATCACCAACTGTAACGCCTAAGATGTCGCCGGCTCCAACATTTGCCCAGCCTAGGCGGACATCTGTTATCGAGCCTCGAAGAACAGTCGCCATTGAGCCTCAGAGAAAGGACTGGTACCCTCATTCTGATCGAATCTTACCCTCGTCTGCAAGTGCGGTTCTACCAGCTCGGTCTCGGTCAACATATACGCCTAAGACTACACATCGGCATTCTGCTGTTGTGCCTGATACACGCCACAGTTTGGGTTTCAGTATAGTCCAGAACCAGCAGACTGCGCCAACTCTGGAGTACCAGTCTGCTCGTCAGAAAAGATGGTCGGTGATGTCTGCGCCTGGAGGTGTTTTCGACTCTGTTCCTGAAGACGAGCCAGATGAGGAGGAGCAACTGATTGATCTGACTACAGCTCTTCAGATCCCTGAATCTGAAGAGACACAACGTGGATCATCGATTCCGTACGCTAATACTCCATCACGACACTCGAATGGCGATCAAGTTGTCTCGCGAGCCAGTGGCTCAGATTACATCCGCAGCTCAAATGGATTTGTCCACCAGTCCACTGCTGTCGCAGATCTGAGTTCCCTGTTGACTCCAAGTCGCGCTTTCCATGTTTCCAAGACTCGCTTTGGGCTTATCGGCAAAGACAATGAGATGCCACAGTGGAACGAGTATGTTCAACAAATACAGAATGGTGATATGCACCCATTGATTGCCATGTCCGAGGCCGAACATCCCACTATCCTTCCAGCAGCACTTCGCCCTTCATCTCAAACGAATCCTGGCATCCAGCCTGCTGCTCCACCAAAGGATACCCGACGAGTGCGATTTTCAGAACAACCATTCAACATTCATATCTTGAATCCGAAGAAGTATGAACTGACAAGCGCGGAGCAGCTGACAGACCTGCGACTGGCCATTCAACACTTCCTGAAGAATGTTCGACAAGGCGACATTGCGCAAGATCAGCTAAACAATTTCATGTGGGATATGGGCTACGATATGATGCCAGCTGTCGCAAGTCACGCACAATGGAAGACTTTGAAGGAGGATCTGACCCGCCTGGATGCGATGCTGGAGATGTGCGAGCGCACAAATCTACCAGTTGAAGAGGCATTCGCGAGTATGAGAAAGCGGGCTTCCGTAGCTGCTCCGTTGGATAAGCGCGAGATGAGTGATGACGCTCTACAGGCTCTGGAGCGAAATCGTGGTGAAGCGATTGAGATGTTGACAGATGTGGTCGAGTACTTGGCTGGTAAGTGATCTACAGCATGTGTCTTATGATCTCTACTAACAACAGCAGACGTTCCGCGTATGACAAAAGGTCGCTTTACCCCCTAGATTCGTCTTTCTTGCTCTTTATGATACCCCTTGTTAGCATTATATTTATACGAAAAGTTTGCCTTTTCACTCACTGCACCTTATGTTCATTAATTGACCTCTTTTTGGACGTAACAAGTCATCAAATTATGATTAAAAATAGTAACCGCTTCAGGTGCTTGGAACCGGAAGTTCAGTATAAGACCATTTCCCCGATGCATCCTTCAAATTCTCTAAGATATCAGTACCATTCTCCTGACTGAACACCGCAAGTTCTGAGCCATCCGAACTAACGCCGCCCGTGACTGAAAAATGTGACCCAGCTATCGGCTTTTGCGACAGCTTAAACTGGTAGTCTCCACCAACCAATTTGGTATTCCCTGAATCAAAAGTGATGTTATAACCCGCCAGTGATCCATCATTGAGTTGAGCAAAGAAGTAATCCGTATATCCCAATGATGTATTCGGCATAGCTCCAGGAATAATAACCGACGTGTTGGTCCATGCTTGAGGTGTTGTGCTCTTTGCGTCCTTGTAGACGACGTTTATAGCGTTGTCGAGATTTACCATCATGGCGTACCAGACTGTACCTGGGCCCCAGGAGTAGCATCCGATACCAGCGTGGCCGTTGGCTGTGTATGTGTCTTCCTTGGTCCACGAGGTGGCGTTGACGGTCCAGTCCACTTGTTGTATAGTCTGCGCGTCTTGCGCATAAAAGAGGTGTATACCGACGGATGAAGTTGTGGAACCGCTTGTGTAGAAATTGCCGTAACAGGCCTGAAGGGCGACGCTGGAAGAGTTCAGAGCCTTGAGGTTTAGGCTTGCTAGTGGTCCGTCTTGCCAGGTACTGCCGCTATCTTGGCTTATCTTCTGGCGAACGGTGTTTGCTTTATCGATATAAAACAAGTGCCACTATCACGGTTAGTTGAAAACATTCAAAGGTAGAAGACTTCGGGAAGAACGTACTGTCGAGACAGTACCTTGCGCATAGGCGACCACTGAGATTGGCGTTGCGTTCTTGGCATCTGTTGCGACAATAGTATTGATATCACCTCCAGACCAAGTAGTGCCACTCAGTTGAAGTCTGCGCAGTTGACCAGTGTAGTGCTGGAAGTATAAATCCAGCTCTCCGGACGCGCCTGAAGCAGTCGCAGTAGCGAAGCCAGATCCATTGAACGCACCAGTAGTCGAAAGTGACCGTGGATTGCTGTCAGGCTGTGATGTGACTCCACTGCTTGTCGTCGAAGATGACCTGAGACTGTTAGATCACAATGCCGGTCTTAAATAACTCGAATACGTACTTCTTGCTGAGTCCCACACCCAGACCGACCCCCAGCGCCAGCGCAATTATTAATACAACAACCAGTCCTATACATATCCATAGCGGTATACATCCGAAAATCCTCCGTTTTTGTTTTTTGTGTGATTCAGTGGGAGCAACTTGTTGGGCTTCAGCTTCGCCTGCGTGATCGCGCTTTTCTGCTGCATAGTATTCTGGCTGAGGGGGGACGACCTGTTTGTATGAATATGCGGGAGTCGAGTCGTGTACAACTTCTTTTCCGTCGTCATGTCCTTGTACGGTCGTTACTGATTCTAGTCCAGGAGAGCCGATGGCTGAATTGGTATAAGTAGATCCAGTATGGCTGACCGGTATGCCTCGTTCTTGCTCGGGATATACAGGATATAACGGTGAATATGAGGAATCGTGGGTAGTATGCGCTGAAGAGTAAACTGTTGGAGGGGTCAAATGCTCTCCAGTATTATGTTCAGCCATGGCGGCTATTTTGGCCCTGGTGATAGACGATAAAAATCGATGGGCGAAAAGGTATAGCGAAATCGACGATAGTTGTTCACGAAGTTATTTCAAAGTGTTGCGAGAACTGTTGTCACAAAAACACGACTGAAGATGGATCATCAGAAAAAACGGGCCGGAGACATGTTCACCACTTAAAGGATGTGGTTACATTTGGCGTTGTTGGCGTTGGGTAAATTACCAAAAGGGGCAGGGTCAACGCCATAACCAAAATACTTTGATGTTAACCGCAGTCCAGCGTTTAGTTTAGGCTTTGCTGTTCTATTGTTATCTATAGCCGGAATTTGAACCAATTACCGACATTTACTGCAAGCCTCTTTCCACTTATCCATCATACATTCATGGTCCGGACTTTGATGGCTTACAGAGCCTCTTCTTGGAGTCTAGACTTGATATGCATCAAGATTCAAGAACATCCCTTTGCTACCTCTACCAATTCTCATTCATTCCATTCATCACAATGTAAGATGTGAACGAACCATCCAATATTTACAGCTGAAACTCAAAACTTGAGTGGTTTTCAGATCCTGCCCACTAATTGTAAGCACAGCCTCGCTCTTATGCCGAAGGTGCATGGATTGATAACACTAAGAGAGTAAACGACCTGACGAGTGGAGGCCTTACTGCATGAATCCACACTGTCTAGACCTCAAAGCATTCATTATTGGGAGGGTAGCTCTCTCTTGACCGATAGATATCCAACAAAGATAATGATAAGTATCTTACATATATCATACTTTTGACTGCAAGGGCTTTTTGAGGGTGGGCAGACTAGCTGGCGTGCTCCAAATCCAATCAACCACGAATACGATATTTGTCATACATTCTGTTCCATGCATTCGAACCAATGCTTTTTCTCTCACAGAGTGTACTCAACGTTCAGGATATTGCGGACGCGCTGGGAAATATTCCATGTGATGTCTGAAGAATGTGCCGGTAGCGCCTGCTATTGATTAGATTTATGCCAGAGTTCATTGCGTTTGGTAGAATTTTAACTTCAAGTCTTGAGTAGTCTCTCCTTTTCCTTTTGACATCGGGCGCTGGATATTGAATGACAGCGACCGGTAGACATGGTACGCCATAGTCAAAGAAGTATCAGCAGCAGTTTGATTGTTTGGGAACGGGTCGTCAACAAGGCTGCCATTGAGTGCGACTTCTGCAACCGGTCCTTATAGAGAACATCATCTCTATGGTACAGTGTTCGAGGTTCCATGAGTCGTTCCAAGTACATGACGTGGGAAAGAACAGTCCACAAGAGAACGTAGTGAATGGGAACCAAAGACGCTGATAGCGCTAGGCCAATATTTTGTCCATCGGATATTCGGTCGGCAAGGACAGTTCTTGAGCACTGAACTTCTGGAGATTAAAAAACCACTGACTGGCATGTTTGTAAAAGAGCATTTCATTATGGGTATAAGAGAGGAGCTATACAATATGCTTACAGACCTTTCCATTCGAGCACCTACAAAACCTCAACGCGGTTTTCACCGTAAGCCCAACAAAAAGTTTCCTCCGCTACCCTTCCCATCGCCGCCATTAGAACCACCCGGCAGATACGATACATTCGGATTGTTCGCCAGCATTTGTGCAATATCCTTTTGTGTTTCGATTCGACGAATCATGAGCAGACCATTGCCACTCTTTGCCACCGCCTTTGAAATCGTCTCAGCAGCTTCTGCTTCACCCTCGGCGCGAATGACATTGGCTTGTCGTTCCTGTTCGGCCTTTTCGACGATGAATCGTGCGCGTTCAGCTTCCTGTTGGGCGATTTGCTTCTCTTCAACGGCTTTGGTGAATTCTTTACCAAAAGTCATGTGGGTGATGGACACATCTTCTAGAGCAATGTTGAATTCTTGTGCGCGCTTGAGGAGTTCGGCGCGGATTCTGTTGGACACGGCTTCTCGCTGTGTGATGAGTTCGGCGGCATCGAATTGGGCGACAATGGCCTTGAGGACTTCGTTGCCGATGGATGGGAGGACACGCTCGTCATAATCTTGACCGAGATTCTGCATTCAATTAGAGGATTACTTCTGCTAGAGGTGTTGGAACCATACTTGATAAATCTTTGGCAATGCCTTGACTTCCGGACGATGCAAGACTCTGAGTGTCAAGCTAACCATCTGTAAATCCTTGCTTCCAGTCGTCGTTGAGATGTTCCTGGGCTTTGTCCGCACGTCGAATATGATGCTCTTTTGTAGCCATGGAATTAGGAAATGTGTACCCTCATTCATGACTTCATCCTTGACACCCGACAGACGGTCGAAGATGACGGCTCGACTTCCGCCGCGTACATCGTATATTGAGGATTGGGCAACGGATACTCCTATGAAAAGAGGGACTGCCCACTTGGACGCTGTACCAAGGATTCTTTCCATAGCTCCGGATAGCTATGTATGATGGATTTGGTTGATTGGGAAATGGTGGTCGGAAATATCGGAAAGTCAAGGCTGAGCAATGGAGTTGGAGAAAAAGATCATTGATCGGCTAAAATTCGGGTTAGGGTAACTGAGCTCTCGTCAACTCCATTGCAACTTTTGCTATTCCCTCGCCAGTCCACGCCACCAATTGACCTCAATCCCTCCTCAGACATTTGAATATTACGCTCTCGAGCTCAGTATTCACAATGGTACACGAAACGCAACCCGGAACGTACGTTTTCGCCCCTATCTTCGCTATATTGCTCTCCGGCAGGCCACAAGACGGATATATCAGGATTCAAGAACACGACTAACCAGTCAATAGATACCTTGGCCACGAATGGGGTGATCTCGGCTGTATGTCTATCCCCTCTCGAGTCGATTCGAGCTTGAACGACGCTCTTGAGCCCTGTACGATATGATAAAGGAAGGACCGTGCTAATTGCAATCAGCAATCACCAAGCAGAAGGGTATCACCACATACTCCCTCTCGCCCAACAGACAACGACCATTTGCCGGTGCCGCTCGAGCTGCTATATTCAATGTATCCCGCCGAGCCAAGAATCAGGTTCTATACTGGGCGCCACCTCTCCTCGGGATGTACTTCCTACTTGACTGGGCCAACAAGCGGTAATTACAACGAAAGTTCAAGAGCAAACGGAGCACATGCTAAATTGTGTTTAGAAATCATTACTTGAACTCGAAAGCTGGAAGGTTGGAATATGCTGATGAGGAGGAATAGTTGCGCCTGGGTCTAGCAATGTTGAAGATACACACTTAGTAGATTGTACAGCACAAAACAAGTGTACGAATAGAGGTTGTTACAGCCATTTGTGATTGCGTGCCAACTGATGTCAGACCTCGTTTTGTATGCTACGTATATGGCCCTATTGCAGGCATGCATTCGTTGAATGCGCCCATTATTCCAGCTCCAAAATCCATATCAATCTTTCATCAAATCGACTCAGTTCGTTATGTGCATGCTTCACCATATGACCTGATTTCCTCCTCATAGCCTATTCATTCATCTCATTATTTCTACAGGCAGCTTGCAGGCTCTGAGTTTCCTCGTGGTCTCTTCACCGCCCTTCATATCTCAGCGTCGAAGTATAGTACCGTATCAGACTCTCTGCCCCTAGCCAGTCGCCCTGTCTCTCCATCTGCGCAATATCAATGTTCAGCGGACTATCCGGCTCCGGGCTCTGTAATAGCTGTGCCACAACCGTCATTGTCGAGCTGATTTGTAGGGCTGGAGACCACGCAGTCTTAAGCGTATCCAGACAGATCTCGCCAGTCCGAAAATGCACATTTGGGTGGCAGATGGGTGTCGTGAACGTTACGGTTGGTGGCGCCAAAGGGTAGTTGTTTGGTATTTGAATATCGAGCAGCCAGCGGCCATCTATATGTGGTTAGCATGCTCTCACAAGCTTGCTCATCATTCCAGAAGTGCTCACCTTCATAGGGCGTCCCGGGTACTCCGCGTAGAACAGCAGTCCAGTGCATCAATTCATCGTCGTTGACGGGGCCGAGGCGGTCGAGAGCCTCGTTTGGTTCCGAGTGGTATGTTTGTAGCTCGTTAAGTAGCCGTTTAACAGGTGATTGTGTCCTTCCAGATGTCGCTGCCATGTTTCCAAATACTCAAATAAGATAAATGCTCCCGAAGGCTTCCAGTGCAGTTGGTGAGCTTGTTTGTCTTGGAAAAAAAGGCGGGCTGGTATTCATATGCATCTGGCAGCTAGGATGGCAAACCGAGCCGATGCAACAGGTACAGGGACTAGCTCTGTTACACGGGCACCCCAAACTCAACACCAAACTTTTTTCTCACTCTAGGAAATCACGCAGCGCAACGATAAATCGCACACAAAAAAGCCATGACAACAACAATCCTCCACCCGCTCTCCTCCCCCGACGGCTCCGCGACGCACACCGCCCACGGCCACACCATCACCGCAGCAGTCAATGGTCCCCTCGAAGTCCCCCGCCGCGACGAGCTCCCCGAAGAAGCCACCGTCGAACTACACATCCGGCCCGCCACTGGCATAAGCAGTAAAGTTCCCTTCACATCTCATGTAATTGTCGCAAAACTAACGCGTCTCAACCAGCAATCCGCGAACGCTCCCTCGAACTGCTCCTCGAGCCCACAATCCGCCGCCTAATCCGCACAGAAACCTACCCACGCACTCTAATCCAACTCACGCTACAAATCCTGCGCTCCGAATCAAGCTCAACCAACACATTGACGCAAGTGCCCGCGCTACTCGGCGCCGCGATGCTGGCGCTGCTAGATGGTGGTGTAGCACTGCGGACGACAGTCGTGCCTGCGCTGGCAGTGACGGCGCGCGGACAAGGAGCGGTGCTGGTGGATGACGTGACAGAGTATGAAGGCGAGTGGGATGGGACGCATGTCTTTGGGATCACAGGTGAAGGAAAGGTGATACTAGCAAAAAGTGAGGGGTCGTTTGGGGTGGAGGAGTGGAAAGATGCTTGTGCGGTCGCAGTGCAAGGGATCATGGAAGGAGAGGAGGAGGATAGTGATGAGGAAATGTATGGCGACGGGGATGGAGGGAAGCAGGAGACGGGGCGAGAGTGGTTAATGGGCGTTATGGCTGAGAAGGAAAGCTCGTGAGTGTAATTGTTGCAGTGATGATGAGATGATTGCGATTTTGTAAAAAATGATACCCCATGATTGGATCTGTGTGTAGTACTAGTCAAAGAGCGATATGATAATATTTAGTTTTGTACAATTTCTTCATTGAGCCGTTGAGGCCATTAGATACTATGTACTACTTGCGGCAGATACAATCAATGGCCACCCTGCCAATTGATACGTCCTGAGCTTTGTCTTTGCAATTCGAACTCTCTATGCCTCTATACCAGCTACTTGTAGAATAGGGGCATACTATGCTACCAATGCCGACCGCCTCGCTGTGATGTGCTAATATTGTTACAACAATAAATAAATGAAAATGAAAGTGCGTGTTGCTTGGATCAGGGGGTATAAAACAAGAATGCTGTTTAAAATATCAAAAGCACGGGTCATAATGCTCGCTCAACATGTCTTCGCTCAACAAAATGCGCCTTCTTTCCGTGGACCTCACTAGCCCAATTCGTTGGTAGTGACACCAATCCACCTCGTAGGAACAGTTCTTTTCACAATACCATCTTCTGCCGCTGCTGGCTCGCTTCCTTCTGCCATCTTTCTAGGTGGAAGCCACACTCGCGCTCGTCCCGCTGCTCGTGGGTCCAGTTTGCCGGTGCGTCGCATATTCATCTCCAAAACAATAACACGAAGGAAATCGCTGTTCTCGCGCGGCTCACGTTGCCGAGTGGCGGGTAGTCCATTGGGTGTAATCGTTACGTCTGAGCGGTCGGATGCGGCACTTCCACGTCGTGACTTGCTGCGACCTCCCCGACTATATGTCTGCATCTGTATCATAGGTGCGGCCTCGCCACTAGCGGGCGCAAGTGGATCAGGATCGCGTGCACCAAGAGCATCGGTCAACATGCTGTGGAAGTCCGGGCTGCTAAGCGCGGGTGTGGGGTTGAGATAGCGTCGTAATGCAGGATCTGGTACTGCGCCAAAGTTGCGTGGGCGCATTTCCGGGCTAAATCGCTGCGAGTTGAAGAGACTGCGAGTGAGAAAGTCGTCAGATGGCAGTGATGGCGCAGTGAAGTTGGAAAAGGCTTTCGCAGCAGAGCGAATTGCTTGAAATGATGCGGTGAGATTTGATTTGAATAGAGAGCGCGACTTTGACGGCGTTGGTGTAGGTCGACTGATTGGCATAGCGACGGTTTCTACGGAGTCTTCAGGAATGGCGACGTCCAGAAGGGGATGTTCATGAACCTCTTCGGCAGGTGGAGAGCATACTTTGCGTTCTGTTCGTGAAGATCGTCGGAGCGATGCGATGGGTGTTGAGGGTGAGCTGTACAGGCTAGAAAATGTTCCCGAATCTACTTCCAAAGATGGCGTGGAGGTTATAGAATCGCTGGATACTGATCGCGAAGTCATGCTCATGCTCTGTTTGTCGTCATCTCCAATAGACATGGATTCATCCGCATCGGACGCTTCTAGCAGGAAATCCAGTGGTGACCCATTTCCAAGCGATGATGCTGCGCTCACATCCTTTCTCCATTCTTCTCTTAAGCGCTCCACTGATATTTTTCTAGGCAGAGAATGCCCATTTTTAGCCTTTCGCCTTGGAAGTCGAGGAATGGCGGTGACCGCAAGTAATGCTGCGACAGCAGGTGGAATTGCATCTGGATCGTGGCCTTCTGCTGTTCTCTTTGACCCCCTCCTAGACTGAACCGACTTAGCCACCGGCGGACTAGTGTTCCGTCGGATATTTGGTATGCTCATTGGTTGTGAGGTCGGCTGTTTTTGCGATGCCGTCGTGGTCTTTTCAATTCTTGGCGAAGTATTGCGATCATTTACATGTATAGAGTGGATTGAACCTGAAACAGAGGTGATGATAGGAGCAGATATCGACTTTTCGCTTTGTACAGGACGTCGTTGTGGTGGTGGTAGTTTGGTTGGTGATGAACTTCGCGATTGATTTGGAGTTGATGGATTTGACTTTGGTGATGATAAACCCTTCCGGCGGTTGGAGTGATTTGGAGACACGTCGCAAAGGGCACTGGGCCGCATAAAAGACCGTGGCACCATCATATTTTGAAATTCGAATATTGGCCAGGTGAAGAGAATCCCAAAAGACTACAAGTGACGACCCCAGACGCACAGGCAGTTGTATGGTTTAAGGGTCTAAAGCCTTGTATGCGGGCCGTAGGCGAAGGGTGATGATTTGGCAGTACCTGATTAGTGCCGAGGAAGGCAGCTAACACTGAACATGGGCGCGGTAATTTTTTCGGTCGGCGGACCTGAACGAGCGTCCAAATAGCGGTGTTGGCAAGGTTTTTTCTAGGGATTGTTGAAAGGTGTATGCCCGCGGGATGGAGCGATTTAAGGTATGCTCTTGAAAAGGCATCCGTGGCGGTGGAAGATGATCCCCCTTGCACTAGCAAGGCGTGGCCCAAAATGAGCAGTAAGCCTAGTGATACAGGCGTTGCTGAGGCAGTGAAACAATGCTGAGCACGGGGTGAAGAGATGTTGCGCAGGTTTGATTTGCTGGCGGGAGAGGCGGAAAGAGGGAGAATGGTAGATGTTGAATGTTGAGAGTGGAGGAGTTCTGTTTAGGGAGCGATGCAGATGGACGTGGATTTGATCGGATCAATAGGAGATGGATCAATCTGGAGCAACGGGGCTGAATGGACGGATTGCCTGGAAGAGACGGTCGCCCAACAGCGTATGAGCCAACCAGAGAGGAGGGAGAGCGTGGGGATAAGCAAGCAGAGATAAGGCAAGACAGGGTGGATCAAAATCAATCACCACACCAAATAATGCCTCAGCATCCGCCGACCGGAAAGGAGCGTGTGCTCAAGTGCTGCATGTGCACACCGCGCAAGGTGCGACGCTGGCAGGTTTGCAATACGAAGACTGAAAAGAGGCTAGCTGTACGGAATACCGGAGCACTCCGTTGTCAAACAGTTAAAGTCAAATATGTTTCCATATCCGTATGTGGTGCAAGATTAGACAGGGAGGAAATTGTGGTAGAGTAGATAGTATGTACCACGAATTCATGGCATGTAGTTGGAATTAATAACGTGGCTTTCATGGAATGCAGTTTGGAAGGAACGAAGGAAGCAAGGCTCGATCGTGACTGCTTTTCCAAGCCATACATAGTATGTATAATTGTTTGCATCTGCATCGGACCCGTTCACCTCCCTTTATCTCCTTTTCCAAGCACTCAGGCTACTTGTTTCCATCTAGATATTGATTGCTGGCCTTATCATCCAACAGCAATGAGGTTACGAGAGAGGCACACGATAGCAAGGTTACCTGTTTAGCTGCGCGATGATCGCGTGCCTTGGCCGCCCATTCCCAAGCATGCGGAAGCAAAATGTCCACTCTGCGGAGATATCTTCAAGTCTCAACCAAACAACTATTCTCATGATGGCCTTTGCATTGCCACTGGTTTGTTACATGTTTCATCATTTCCATCAATTCAAGCTGCTCCCTTGCTTCATTTATTGTTCACACGACGAGGACACGGTCACCAGCGAAAATCTCTGACTGCAAGTACGTAAAAATTAGTACTTCTGAAGTACTTGTACGTAACTGAGCACCAGGTACTGGGCTTGTAGGCTCATCCGAGGCATACTTGAACCACTCAATCATAGTGATGCGCATTGCGCAGGAGAGTCCCCTTCAAAATTGCTAATAAATAGCAAATGGCTGTCCATGACCAGCTCATCATTTGTTGACTGCGCTTCTCTCAGGTCTTGGGAGATCTAGCTTCGGTTGTCGCGTCTTACGGAATACATCCGGCTGGTAACTTGTAAGACACCCTTCGTCCTCGTGCATATCAAGATGTTTTATCGGACCCCGCCTACAACCGCGCCAATACATCAAGGTGGCAACAACTCCTGCGATAGAAAGTTCAAATTCACATCTTCAATATATCAAGACAGAAGGGCGCGTTTTCTTTAATATATGCAATCGAGGTGCGCCAGCATGTGTCTGGGGCAGCACATCGAATTTCATATGCGCACCTGTCCCCCGGCCTGCGGGCTGCGAGGGTCCATTATTAGACGTACTAAGATCTCGCCTAATCCTTCCAGACGACAAGGTTAAATGCGAGTAATACCTTTAGTCTCACGTCAATTGGTCATCTCCTAAAGACCGCTACGCGGATCCCCGGATTCATCTTCCAGTCGGTATGGCGAGGTCGCGTGTGAGGCATCGGTCAGGCCACACTGATGAAATTCGGCACTTTCATGACGCATGGTTTTTGGCCCGCCGCTTAGTGCGCTTCCTTGTCCTTGAGCATCCAATCGCTGAAGACTCAAACCCAACTATGCAATCATCCTTGAGGAAGTGCATTAAGTATAACGTGTTTTAGTTTTGCGCGGTTGAGGTGGCCGTCGGCGAACCCTCAAGGTGTGGTTGCGGGTCTACTCGGACACCATAAGGCAAGGTTTGGGACACCATAAGTTAAGGTTTCGGTCTGGTGGCATCTTCAAGGTTATGGTGATGAAATAGGTAAGATAAGCCAAAATGCTAATCCGATGGATATAATCAACCAGATAGATCTGATTGTCTGAACTTGAAAAGGCCATACGAAACATATTTGTCCCAATCTCTTTATGCTTCCACGAATCTTCAGATTTGCTCAGCAACGCATTTTTGAGATATTCAACTCGTGTGTGCTCTCGTTGAACCGTGGACCTGGCTATTTCTTTGTAAAGCTCCTCGGAGATGCTTCATTCATGATCGCCTGTTGCAAGCTTGCAGCTTAGAGCAAACCCTAACACCTGCAAGGACCGCACTTGCTCAAACGGCAGTGACTTTCGGACCAGGGAAGGTATACCAAGACTTTCAATCCATATAGTAATAGAAAGAGGTTGTTTGGCAAGGAGTGAATGTACCATAGGAACAAGGAAGCGGTACCGCCGAATATCTACACAAGTGTCACAAACATCGAATCAATGTCAAACAATTGAGAAAGATTGACAGCCTTTTTTGATCAAGCTCTAGGCAAGATCAAGTTCTTCTGCTGAGTGACTCTCTGGAATGACGGAAGAGGTCGCATTAATACAATGGAAGCCATCGAGGCTACTTCTCAGATATGAATGTTGTGTTTGTTGATTGCAAGTACCCCAGGTAGTTGTTTCATGTCCAACTTTGCTAGGGAAAGAACCATGGCCAGAGTTCCTCAGAGTTGTTTGGTGGTACTCGATAAGTTTACAAAGTTGATTCTTCCTAAGCAACAGGCGATAAAGGACAAGCCATGTACGACGAAAACAAGCATGAGACTCCGAAAGAGCAGCGGTTCGGGATTTGAAAGGGGTTTCTAGACAGAGGATGGATGTAGATGCGGGAGAAGGGTGGTAGCTAGCCAGGAAAGGAGGGAGTTGTCATGGTGATGGCCCTAAACCTCTTTGGGACGCTCGATCAACTTTGGCTATCACCTTTACCAACGGTTCACTCCCAAGTCTTCTTTACACTGGACTAAGATCCAATCAACAAGATCTTCAACCTACCACCCCATTTATCTGACACGCTGCGACCATTGACCCGTCTGTCATCATTCTCACCACCACGATATCCGAGCGTTCACCTTCTTCCCACAGCCCTTTGTTTGTGCATGACGATTCTTTGATATCAAGCTCGCCGCTGGGAGGCAGCAGACTAGTCGCCATGGACACCTCATATCTTGAGAAACAAGTTTCGACTATTGTCAACAAACTCCACGAACTCTTCGACGAGATCGGTATCCCAAGCCATGAGCGCGATTCAAGAGAGTCGGAGCTCTTTGCTGCGCTGTCAGAGACTTTGCACAACCAACTCAAACTAGTTACCAAGTACGTTTAATGTGCATAAAGCTAATGCGAAAAGAAATACTCATGATTAAATAGTGAAAAACACGCCCTAGCTGAAGAGGCGGACAAGCTGATCACCACTATCAAACATATGACTATCAGCCTCGAGGGCAAAAACGCGAATTACGAGCTTGACGAAGACCTGAAAGTTACCTATCCCCTCAAAGCGTGCCTTCAGTCCCTTAAAGAGCGACACAAGGCTGTCAACAAAGTCCATCGCGAGCGATATGAACAAGTCAAGAGTACGTCTCCGCCCAGATGCAATGATGGTCAATTTAATAACTGTTTTAGAACTTGCACTAGCCATTGACTCTTACTCCTCACATCTTGAACCTACTTTCTGCAAGGTCCCTCTCCCTCCTCTCGACAACAACGCGACCTGCCCTCCAACGTTCGATCTCTCACATACCTACTTTGCCGCTCTTGACGATGAATTCACACGTGTTTACGAAGAATACCAACGCCGACTCGATACAATCAGATCTCTCTGCGGAGAAATCATCAATTTCTGGGCCGAGTTGGGAACCCCACAAGCGCAAACTGACAGCAACATTGTTGAGTTGGCGCGCGAAGCTCCCGAGCAACTTGGTCTACACTCTGATGATATTGGACGTTTGCGAGCAAAGCGCGATAGACTCAGCGACGAGAAGAAAGCTCGAGAAAACCGCCTACGAGATATTGGAAATCAGATTGAGCAATTATGGGAGAGACTGTGCATTCCTGAAGATGATAAGCGACAATTTCTTGCGCGAAATAGAGGCTGTGGGATGCGCACAATTAATGAGTTTGAGGATGAATTGGGTCGTTTGACCGAGCTCAAGAAGCAAAACCTTGGACTCTTTGTCGAAGAGTCTCGGATACGGCTTCAGGACCTGTGGGATTCACTTTACTTCTCTGAGGAAGAGATGTTAAACTTTACCCCGGCCTTTTCAGGTAAGATAAGAGAGTCATTAATCCTAGTCAGACCACTAACTCGACATGTTACAGATGTCTATAGCGATGCGCTTCTTGCAGCTCACGAGAGTGAGATTGAAAGACTGGAGAATCTGCGAGAACAACGTCAGCCTATCCTGGATATGATTGACAAACATCGGACACTTATCAACGAGCGTAATGAGCTGGCTGCTTCGAGTCAAGATGCTTCACGACTTATGCTGCGAGGACAGAAAGGAGAAAAGCGGGATCCTACTCGTCTTCTTCGAGAAGAAAAGATGCGTAAACGAATCGCCAAGGATCTTCCAAAGGTCGAAGTTGAGCTGAAGAAAGTTTTGGAGAAATATGATCAAGAATATGGTCGTCCATTCTTGGTACATGGTATTGACTATCTCGAAGAACTCGCAGCAGCACAAGCTAAGGCACCTCCACCACGATCCAAAACTCCCTCTGGTCATTCTAGATCACAGTCCAAACCGACCAATTCGGTGGTCAAGAATGGCACTGTCAAAGCCGCTCCTCAATCAAACCTCCGATCCAAAACACCCACTAACTTTGCCACGATCCGCGGCAATCCTCTCTCACAATCTGTTGCTCACAAAAGCACCACCAGTACCTCAAAAGCCACCAGCCCATCGCGAATCCCAGCTCGGGCACCACTATCAAATACTCATGGCAACAACTCACCCGAGCGCAAGTACATGACCCTGGGCTCCAAGCCCAATATGTCCAATGCTCACTCCTCAAACACCATGGGCCCACCACGCCTCCCTCCTCCTAAGATGAAAGATCTCTTCAATCCACCACAACCGCAATCCACACCAACATACTCCCGCCCCACTCCCGACCTGGAGCGCTCCGCTTCCATCATCCGCCAAACCGCACCCGAGGATCCATATGACGATCCCTCCCTTCGCAGCACCAACATCTCCCGCTCCGATTTCTACGGCTCGTCCAACGCTTCCGTTCGTTCATATGCCAGTTCCGCTTCATCCACCATCTCCAACCCGTACGGCAACAGCCATAGCCTTGCGTCGTCAGCCCACACAGGCGAACGTTCCTACACGCACGCTCCTCCAGCCGCTAGTCGCCCGCAGAGCCGTCAGATCAGCCAACAGAGTGCTGCCAGCACACAGAGTGCAGCGAGCAATCAAAGCGCTAGTGTGGTGAGCGGCAGCGAGAACTGGGAGACTTTTGACGAAGACGTGAGCGTAGAGGAAGCCGATGCGACAGATGCATACTACGCCAAAGTGCGCGCGCAACAAGCGCGATATGCAGCAGGTTTGGCGCCGCAAGTAACAGCGCACAAACGTATGAGTCCAGACGGCTGGCAGGCAGGCGTAGAAGGAAAGCGGCTGCGTAATGGCGGTGAAGAGGAGTGGGCTGATGATGGTGTGTATTGATTATGATTCCTTATAGTGGAGGGACTAGAAGCCTTTTGATGGTGGTGGCTTTGTGCTGTATACTTTATTCTCGGGATGCGGAAACCTTTGCGGGCCAGGTGGTCTGCTTGTAGCTCATTGATGGGCTCATGTGTGTATTGACGGTCGGAATGGCTGGATGACGGCGTTTGAGGTGTTTGTTAGTTCCACTGTTGGAACTTTGGCTGTATAAGTAGCCAGGCTTATGGGACCTTGTGTTAAGTTTGTACCATACGGAGATAGTCATCAATGCGAATCGATAGCTGTACACTTCTCAGATTGCCTTGATTGCCTCGTGGTAAACTTGTTATGGAGCGCTGAATTGAGTACTAGAAATCACATCGAGTACTCTTGATAGCTGCCCTTCCTGATGAAGAGCACTTTCGAAATGGGCCCACTCCTAAAGACGTTGCTTCGGTAGTTCGTCGACTACTTGCAACTGCGTGCATGTCTCTATCTCATCATCTACTAGTTGTCAAAGGGTTGCAACTTGCAAGATCTCAAAAGCCTCATCGATAATCAGCCAACCAACCATGAATCATGATGCAACGAACAGTACCTATAACACAAGACTCAACAGCATCATGCCAATTTTCTGCGGTATTCGCTTGTCAAAAGACAGTCACTAATCGCGTCTGGTGCCGAGAATTTGGGAATGAAAATTCCGATTTCATCGTGCATTAGCGAGAGTCGCGGTGTGGCTCGGTTTTCTACAAACGACGCCTTGAAACCATCTTTCGCTCAGCTGAGGACGATTTCACCTGTACGCAGTACGCACATACTGACCACAACTGAGCCGGGTGCGTTTTGAAGACGTTCATAAAGTTGAATAGCTTCTTTGTACATTCAAAGTTACTAAGGTACAAGTTTAGAGCGGCAAGCTGAATCATTTGAGGTTGTCAGAAAATGCCCAAGGAGTTGATAGGCGTGTGAGCTAGCAGTTAGCAGCACGGCACCTGCCGCCGCCAAAATTCATGTTCCTGGGTTGTCGCGTTGTGCCACGTCTGGGGCCGTTTCGTTTCTGGGGAACCACGAGGCTTAAGGCTGTCAGCACTGAGCAGCTCTGTACATACAGTAGTTGCTTTCATAGACTGAAGTTTTTGTTTCGCTGGCAGCTTAAACTATGTAAGCTCAATTCCTTGTGAATACGGAGTAGTGAACTCACGAATTGGTCTCCACTCACTGACAAGGTAAAAGCAGTTTGCGTGGGCTGTGGCGGGTTGAATCATGATTTCTGAAGATGTTTACAACCTTGGAAATTGCAACAAAGTTCTTGCTAAATCCCCGTACGTTGAGGAAAGCCACATTTTTATTTCCGTGGGTTCACTGCCAAGTTTTCTAGAAGGAAAAAGCGAAGACCAGATAGCTCAGAGCGCATTCATCTATTCCTATCGGAATGTTTGTTTTTGGAAACTACCTACTTATCAAAGCCCTTGATTGAGGGTTCTTATCAAAGGTAAATGATGTATAGGATGAGTGCCCAGTAAATACTGTAAAAGATCAAATTACTATCACCATTTACAATCGAAAAAGAAAAGAATAGCAAAATCAACCAAGAATGAACTTGACGGTTCCAGACCCCAGCTGTCGAGTGTGGCACCAATAGTTTCTCTCAGCCTGATGCGGGTAACCCAATGGTTGGCTCCTGGCTGACTCGCTCGGGGTAACGTCTTGCGCCGCCGTCACTCCAGAGTCGACACGTTGGTTTGCGCCTTTTTTGACTTGTTTTCTCAACTTCTCCTAGGCTCCTTTTTTCTCACCACTGGCAAGGCTGGAATCGAATGGCTCTGATACCCGCTTAGACCGAGACTCTGGCAGGCGCTACTACGACGAATTCATGGCGTCTTTCCAATGCTATCGTATCAATCATTTGGTCGCTTATGATATAGGAGAGTTGGTCTGGGCTTGGCAACAGATGCATGGCAAGACCTCCGCCTGATATGCGCCTATTCTTTCGCAACTTGGTTTACCCAAGCTTCTGGGATCAAAGCTCCGTGCTTCGTGAATCGAGACAAGCAGAAAAAGGCTCAAACATGCCTGCGGCGCCTGCCTACCAAGTATGGTAACAAGGTAAAAAGCTTGGTTTGCTCTGCGCATATCGGTTGTTCTTTCGGAGCTTTAACAAATACGACGTTTACTGCCACTATTGCCAATGTCTCCCTACGACTGCTTTGGTGATTTCTTTTGATTTAATTATCTCTTTCCTAACCACTTTTTGACACTGCTTCAAGAGGTCACTTTAGCCCAAAGTCAAACAGCTCTCTTCCCTCCGAAAGACCACGATGACCGACATGTCCGAGGAGGTGATAGACGTTGTTGCTGTCCTCAAAGATGTCATAAGCAGAATCACCAAACTTGTTGGCGTTGTTGGGGAAATTCGATCTCAATTGCCTACCGTTCGATCTCTTCGCGACCTACTTCTGGAAATACAGCGTACCTTGAGGCTCTCTCCAGGATTCGATCACTGCTTGGAATACTGCAAGGTCGCAGCTAAAAACTATAACCATGAGCTCAAGAAACTGTCATCAAGTAGCTACATTCGCCTACGATGGATTAGCTCCAAGCGTAAACTACAAACATTGTCGAACGATCTCGAGTCAACAAAGCGCCGGCTTGCTTTGTATCTGATAGGGAGTCGGTAAGAACCATCTTTGCAATTAGTTAACGCACCATCACTGACATGAGAATCAAAGAAACCCATCCATAACATCCCAGTCAACGCTTGCATCATTCTCAAGTCGCAATACCGGAAAGTCCTTCAGCAGACGCTCCTACGTTCCACCGCAAGAATTTGAGAAACCCGAATTCCACGTACACATCAACACCAACCTCTCCGAGTGGGACAACCAATCCCAATCTAACAACAAAGTCATACCAAGGCACCGCAGCATCCTTTACTACAGCTACCGTGGATCAAAAGGCATGGCCCGTAACAGCTATGGCAATCTCTCATCATTAGCATCCAGCATGCCTGGGCTTGGGCCGATTGCAGAACTGGACGGGCTAGATCCTGATCTTGACAGCACCAATTCGTCAACGCCCGAGACCTTTCGAAGCTTTGATACCAAAAGTGAGATATCAGTGGAAAGCATCAAGGGAGCCACATACAGGAAGCAGATTACATTCAATGTTGATACTTCTGAGCTAGAAGTGAGCTGGGATTTCGCAATGACGAGTTTTACGAACAGCCTTCGCGCGAGCAAGCTTAACTAATCTAATCATAATAATATAATCTACATAATGATATATTTAGGATCACAACCTGACCCTGCTTTCTGCCGACCGTTTTCTGCTCAGTAGCTGTTCTCTGTGGACCAGTTATCTCGGAAATGGTTTTCAACTAGTCATGAAGCTCTCGCGATATCATTAATGAGCAGTAAACTGACGAACTTCTACCTGATCTGATGCCATAGTTTCCACAACTCACTGTCCCCACGGAAGCAACAATCACACTTGATCGCATGGAAGAGTACGCACATGAAATCAAGTAGATTGGATGTTCTCATGATGTCGCTTCTCCAATTCAAATGGTAGAGACGGGAGGTAATCAAGCTCATCTCATAAACCAGAACCAACCTACCAACACATCGCAATAACCAGCCAGTCAAGCCATCATAGTGTCTTAATTTCAAAAAAATTATCAAGAACAAATTACTCAGAGTTGGACTGGCGATTTGGTTCACGCTTGGGCCATCCATCATCTTATAGTCAAAGAGTTGAGTAATATACTGAACGAACGAAGATCTGAATAAGTATTGACTGTCAGCGCTCAGTAGTAATTGTAACATAGAGTGGCAATCAGAGACTGATCACTTTCATAAAAATTCAGAGCCCCGGAATCTCAGAATAGGCGTAGAAATAGAGACCCTGTCCTTCCCAATGCACCATTCGCCATTACGTTGCCCAGAGAAATCATGGTATCATTAAATCAAAACAGAACGATTCGCGTTTTTGACTTGCTTGACCACCTTCTTGAATTCTTCGTCATATGAGCCGTCGTCATCTTTGACCTTGCTAGCAGCTTTGCCAAACCGCTCGCGCATGATCATGACAACACTGGTGGAGCGCTTTGTTTCTGCAGCTGCGCCGAGACTTGCTCGGGAAGTGATGTAGATGTATGGGATATTGTGGTCTTCGCAGAGTACGGGTAGGTGAGAGATGACGTCCATTGGGGAAATATCGGCCGCAATTATTACGACACCTTCTGGATCGGTCTTTCCGCTTGAGGCTGGGTTATTGTCGACGATTTTGCGAAGGGTTTTCTGGACTTCTTTGACGCCGCGCTTGAGTGACTGATTTTTCGCAGCTACTGAAATTAGCAGATGTTATCAACGAAACCCGCTGTATATACCTCTTGTTGTAGCCGCCAATACCAATTTAGTTTCCGAAGCAGATGCCAAAGGGTTTGCGAAAGGAACGAGAGCAACAGGCGCAAGTTGTAGGTCTGTGATGTCGTCCGAGTCCGAGTCGGCCTTGATGAGCTCTTCGACTCTCTTTTTCTCTTTCTTCTCCTTGCGCTCCTTCTTGTCCTTTTTCTCGGACTTTGATTTTTTCACACCATCACTAGAGTGTTTAGAGCTCTTCTCCTTCTTCTCCTTCTTCTCTTTCTTGGGTGTTTCGGAACCCATATTTCGTAATAATGGTAATTGTGTACGATGTGAAGTTGAAAAAGTTCCAGAATTTTTTTTGAAGGTTGGGGAGCTCCTCGCACAGGCCACGTGCAGGGATTACCACGACGCTAACCAATTCTTTCCCGCTACATTTTTTCCTAAACCTTCAACTTCAATCGTCACTGTGACTGTGGAGTTCGTGATGACCTAGAGCTTTCCTTGTGCATCGGCATATAAAATGAAATGTAGAGCACGCTTTTGATCAAAGCAGCTCTCCAAACATACTTCACCCTTCAAGCTATTGGCTTCTCCATGGGTGCGCAATCAAAGCACTCGCATCTTGCTAAAGCCATTCCTCTCTTACTGCTCCGGTCGAGAATTCAGTTCCATTCACCCACTGTTCATGATCACAGAGGTTGCTTCTGTCTGAATACAGAGTGATTTTTAGAGAGCTGCTAAGGTTGCCATCATGTCGAGGTTTGCAGCTCATCAATTATCCGTGGTTGCTCAGGTTACCAAAAGGGACGAGATCACCATCCGTTTCTCTTGCAGTCGTACTTTAATCGCTGTGCTTCTGCCTTGCTCTGTTGCCTGATGCATAAGCTCACCATTATTTTTGTATTTCATTTCCTATCAGAAACCAAAGCTGATCAGCGGAGACGTTTCGAAGCTTGCGAAGGAATCGTTCACGTCTTGTTGGCTCTATTCCATCCATAGACTAATACAGCTGAATACAAAACGCGGATTTGATTGCGTACTCCAATGGATCTCACTGCACCCAAGATAGCCGAGTTGGAGCAATTTGATCCACCAGACAGAGTTGACAGCTTTGCGACAGAACTCGCGAATCAGATAAAAAATGGAAAGCATTTTATTGCATTTACAGGCGCCGGGGTCTCAACTTCTGCAGGAATACCAGACTTCAGAGGGCCAGAAGGTGCCTGGACAGCGCGTGCCCAAGGGAGACAACTGGATTTCAAACACACGACAACGTTACAAGCAGTTCCATCACCAACTCACATGGCTCTGGTAGAGCTACAAGATAGGGGGCTTCTGAAGTATCTCATCAGTCAGAATTGCGACGGCCTACACAGGCGCAGTGGCATATTACCTGTGAGTTTCGGTCTACCTCTCTATTGATCAGTAGTGAAGTTATGGTCTAACTATATCAAAAATGCAGGACAGAATATCCGAACTTCATGGCAATAGCAATCGGGAGCATTGTAAGGACTGCGGAAAGGAATTCATTCGAGGTACGTGTCTACGATAAGTGAGGTCCAAGTATATTCTGATTTTCATTAGATTTCCGAGCAGTCGCGACGTATGAGAAATCGGCCACAGATCATCGTACAGGTCGCAAATGTACTCGATGCGGAGGTGCTTTGCACGATACGATCATTAACTTTGGCGAGGATCTCCCACCACAAGCCTTAAAATTAGCATTGAAACACGCCCGAAAAGCAGATCTCTGTCTTGCTCTTGGCTCATCACTCATGGTGTCTCCAGCCAACTCCATTCCCAAAATTGTTGGCAAGAACAAGAATGCTAATCTGGCGATTTGCAACTTGCAGAAGACACCAATTGATGAGAATGCGCAGCTTCGCATTCATACCAAGGTGGATGACCTTATGATTTGCTTAATGGACAAGCTCGACATTCCAATTCCAGATTTTATTCTTCGCCGTCAACTAGTGGTTGAAATGACAACTCAAGCCAAGGAACAACATCAACTAAAGATTTATGGAGTAGACGTCGACCAGACACCAGTATCGTTTCTACAATCAGTCAAGCTAGAAAACAGCAGGCGTCCGGCAAAATCGGAGCCCTTCATATTCAACATCCGCGACAAGTTAGAGCCAGGATCGAAACTGAATCTAGAACTGGAGTTCATGGGCCACTATGGCGAGCCCAATCTGATCATCGGCCATGGTTTCAGTGGGGAGGAGGCCCAACACAGCATATATGAACTCGATTATAATCCTCGAAATGGGCAGTGGAATATCACCAGCCACTGATGATTCAAGCTCGCCTTTGGATAAATGTTCTGGGAGATACCCGAGTCCCGATGACCTAGGTCTGCTGGCGAATTCGCCCCCATGAAGCAGAGGATGTGAATATTTTGTTCGAATATCTCCCTGACGCATTGGCTGCTCCTCTCTACATAGGTAGTAGTCAGACGCTTGCAAGCTTCAGAGCAATACTGATCAACGCACTTATAATGAAATTACTATAGCCACATTTCAAGTAAGAGTAGATCGAACTTGGTGGTCTGTATATAATGCGTACAAATACATCACATGCATTACTCGGGAGGGAAAGTTCTAACATTAGGTAAATAGAATTAAGCGTGTCAAATCTTGTATGTCCAATTGTTTTAGCGAGCTCTGCTGTCAATACAATTATTTCCCTTGTATTACCGTATTGTACCGATATTGCATTGAAACTTGCTTTTGAGTCCGTCAGCACTAACCTTTCTTTGGCCGCGTCAGCACGCTAAAAGCAATAAGTCTTCAATTGCTTCAGGTGTTCTGTACCTTCTCCATTATTCAAGCTCGCTCACCTTTTCCAATTCACATTACAACAAAAAGATATAAACAATGTCAATCCTCTCGCCCCAATCCAGCTTTCTACCAAATATCGCCTGCGGTATCGCAGTCATACCTCTCGGAGCCGGCATCCTTGGCCTGATCCGTGGAAGACATCTACTTCCTCTCGTCAACTTTCCATTAGGCTCAACACCCGAAGCTCAAAAAGCCGACGACTCACTCACACGATTATTTGCGGTCCGAAATGTTGTCATTGCATCACTTATGTTCTCAATCAGATACCGAGGAGATCGGCAGCTTCTTGGCGCGGCAACGATTATCATGAGTATGACTGCACTTGTTGACGGACTCGTGAGCTTGGATTGGATAGGAGGAGGGACTTTGAACCATCTCCCTTTTGTTCCATTCGCGATTGCCGTAGGGTCTGGATTGTTAGGATGGTTGGGATAGTGCAATGATTGTGCATTTGAAGGAAAATCCGTGATTTGTTGGATCGGATGGACATCAGAGAGTACGGTCTTCATAAGGTGCGGTGGTAGATATCGCACTTGATGTGAGATGCCTCTATGTTGTCGATTTTTTTGACTCCAATGATACAAACTACAAAGTAGGGTATCACCAGACTTCGTGTGAGCCTACTCAGAATTCGAGATTGCTTCCACGGACCATATGTAAATGAACAAATTTAAGTTTCCCTGCTTTTCTCTGGTTGGGGATATTATCTCTTCTAAGTATCTCTCGCCTAGTTATTTTCACAAGAAGCATCTAACAGACCTCATACCACATCAAAGCTTAACACCAAGGAAGCAGCTCAAGTCCTATTCTGCCGATCTATTCACGACTCTTCAGAACTTTCTTTTACTCTTGTTTGCAAGCCTCGCTGTTCCAGTTCATATCTGACATCTCCATCGGTCTTCATCAATATGCTTTTCACCTCGTTGATAGTTGGCGCTCTTGCACAAAGCGTACTATCTTACCAGGTTCGTCAGTTGGATATATCGAAAATCCATTTCCCACTGATTTTCATGTAGAAATGCAATCCAGGCACTGGGATAAACACCTGCCCGCAAGGAAGCTCATGTACACTCATTCCGTGCAGTGTAGCTAAGCTGAACTTCAACTTCGAATGCTACCCAGCTGGAAAGTCGCCGTCAATGGACGATTGTTTAGGTGGATATAGCTTCCCTAAGGACTTTCCACCAGGGAGGAAAGTTTGAGCAGTCATGATGATTACAATGCTCCCAGAGAAACTACGGGTTGCCATTCGGATGTATCCTTTCCTGATAAATGGATCATGTTCCGAAACTTCTGGCACAGTGACTTTGAGATGTAGATATTACCAATTCACATCCTAAAGTTTGGAGTGACCTGCTATTTGCCCGTGGTTACTGATGGTTTCCATGTGCAAAGTGTACTTCTTGTCTGGCCTGGTATAAAAGAGAGTGTCGTTTCCTGGTTATGAGTCCATTCCGCCTGTAGAGCACTACGTCGATCTTCCATGAAAGTAATGGCTCGTAACTTCGTAAGGTTGCATGTGAAGTAAGAAAGGAAAGATTAGAGCTCAAGCAGTTGAAATGCTTTGAGGACCCGAAAGTGGAAGGAATTGCCGAGAATTTGAACATGATTGGTTGAAGTGGGGCAGTCTGCGGTGCGCATTTTGGAAGTTTCACGACATCCAGAGCCTCTATTTCTTTGCACACACGCCACCACCTCCACATTTGAACGAAAAGAACAAGAGTGAAGACACAAGACACGCAAACCGCAGCTATCGCCAAGTCACTTAATATAGCGCTATACTCTGTTGACGGGCTGTGCGAGCCATCCTATCTTCCTTCTCATTCAATTCCATAGAGCGGCAGTGTGTAATCATCGTCAAACATGACGGCTATTGAAGAGGTGAAGCGCAAGTGCGCGGGATCAGACTGCGACCAAGACGCTCAGTCTCTACAATGCCCAACATGCCAAAAGTTAGGCAAAAGCAGCTTCTTCTGCGGTCAAGACTGCTTCAAACGGAATTGGGTACATAGTGTTCTCTCCGCCATCTTCCTGTCAGTTTGCTAAGTTGATGATGTTAGGGCGAGCATAAGAAGGAGCACAAGAATCAGAGTAATTTCCTCCACCGTTTCATTACGCCGAAAGTCATATCTAAACCCGATCCTATCACAGGCTTATACGATCCATATCCTACCTATCCCTACACAGGTCCTCTGAGGGCTGTATATCCTCTATCTCCGCGACGAAAGATACCAGACCATATCGTAAAGCCAGATTATTGGGAAACCGGTATACCAAAGTCAGAACAGAACTATATCAAGAAGAACAAGATTACTGTTCTGAACAAGGAGCAGCAAGCTGCCATGCGCAAAGTCTGCCGGTATACACGCGAGGTTTTGGACATCGCAGCAAAAGAAGTTCGACCTGGTATAACCACCGACTATCTCGACGAAGTGGTACACAAGGCATGCATAGAGAGAAACGTGAGCTCATCATCGGCTACACCTACCGCGACTAATACAATTTCTAGAGCTATCCATCTCCTCTAAACTACGGCAGCTTCCCCAAGTCAGTCTGCACATCTGTCAACGAGATTATATGCCACGGTATACCCGATCAATACGTCCTCAAAGACGGCGATATTGTCAACATTGACGTATCTTTATACCACGGTGGATTCCACGGCGATCTGAACGAGACATACTACGTGGGCGAGAAAGCAAAACAAAACCCAGAGACAGTTAAACTGGTGGAAACAACTCGGGAAGCGCTCGATGAGGCCATCAAGATTGTCAAGCCGGGAATGCTTATTCGCGATGCGGGTAATATTATTGAGAAGTATGCCAAGGCAAAAAGTCTCAGTGTGGTTCGAACGTATTGTGGCCATGGCATCAACGAACTCTTCCATTGTGCGCCGAATGTGCCACATTATGGTAAGAACAAGACTGTAGGGGAGGCTAAGCCAGGCATCTGCTTTACCATTGAACCGATGATCGCTAGTGGTACATATCGAGACAAGACGTGGCCAGACAATTGGACGAGCGCAACGGCGGATGGTAAAATGACAGCACAGTTTGGTGAGTCCAGTTTCTCTGCCAACCGGCATGACAAAATGAATGGCGTTCTCCCATCAGCTCTGATGGCTGCCACCAACGCTCTTAAAAAATCGAATCCCAACATGCTTCATGGCAAATAAAGCACTCGATAAAAGAGCGTAGCGTTTGGGAGCCAACAAGGCTCATGGGAACGCGCCATTTATTTTCCCGACCTGTTGTATACCTCAAGGTGTATATTCGCTAATCGTGTACAGAGCATACTTTGCTTGTAACGGAAGACGGCGTTGAGGTGTTAACGGCTCGATTGCCAGACTCGCCTGGTGGTGCAGTACCGATGCCGACAGCTAATGCCGACACTGAGGGTGGAAGTGACAAAAAGTAGTCAAGGCTTGACTGATATGCGGATACTTTTCCCTAAGCGTTGGTTTCACGAAAAGGGCATGAGGCTGAGCGCAAGGCTGACTGAAGCGTGGAACAAGCGTCGCATGAATAGCATATTGGATCTTACATAATCCAAAAAAATGATGATAAGACGTCTGATACTACCTAATCCCGTACATATATCTTTCTCTCAAGAAATATCAAGTTCTTAATGATTCAAACGGTGTCTTGGTCAAAAAGGCAGCTGTTGGATTGCGTCACGACAAAAGGCAAGAGTTGGCAGGGGTTGGAGAGCTACAGCCAACCACCAGCGTCCCTTCCACAGTGCATCTTTGCAAAGCCAAGACCTCAACGCTCCTGCCTCCAGTGCCTTGTTCTTCATTCATCGACACCTTTGCTTCTGATCTCCATTTCATCAAAACCGAAATCAACAGCTGTCCACTCCGCCCTTATATCGCCGCTTTACAGCCTTCACTCCTCCGCCTGTCATCAGCCTATACCACCTGGATACCTTCGTCAATACGTTTCCGAGCCATTTCCTGCCCGCCTATCTCCACGTCCGCGTTCTCCTTGAGCCCGCCCCCCTTCAACTTTTTTCGCGCGTCCCAGCCATCAGGACACCACACTTTCGCGTGGCAGTAAAGTGACGATAAGCTTGTAGCTTTAACAACTCTATCTTAACTTTTCCCTTACACATACATCCATGATGTCGGGCGAAGCGTGGCTCTATCTCTTTGCCGTGCTCATAAATGCCGTCAATCTCTTCCTCCAGGTGTTCTTCACCATTATGTATAGCGATCTAGAATGGTAAGTTTTCCTTGAAGCTACACGAATAGAAGCTACTGTCTTAGTTGCGCATGTTGCGATTATTGGAGGTACATTTGCTAACAGCTTCGCGATCAGTGATTACATCAACCCAATCGATCTCTGCAACCGCCTCAACACATACATCATCCCAGAAGCCGGAGTTCACGCCTTCTTGACTGTCTTGTTCTTGCTCAACGGTTACTTCCTCGCTTTTGTTCTGAACATTCCTCTATTGGCCTGGAACGCGAAGAAGTGAGTAGCTGAAATGGACGTATGCAAGCGTGGTAAACTAACGGGCCCATTAGGATCCTTGATAACCAGCACTTACTCGATGCCACTGAGATCTTCCGAAAGCTTAACGTCCACAAGAAGGTATGAGATGGATGCGATCATCCTTGAGCCAATCTAACATTGTTAGGAATCTTTCATTAAACTTGGTTTCCACCTCCTGATGTTCTTCTTCTACCTTTATAGGTAAGCCATCCTCTCCAGTTCTTTTTGTCACTACTAACACTTTCAAGCATGATCGTTGCTCTGATCAAGGAGGAGGGTAACTAGATGTGAACACCTTCTTCATCGTATATCTCGAATAGTAATTACGACTGGTTTAACGACGCACCCTCTCACCCCATCCTATGCGCGGCTGAGAAGAGCCTACGAGCGATATACCCCCAGGAGGAGAGTGTTTTGGCGGAGTGGCATATTAGTTTAATGGTCTTTGCGAATGAGGCCGGGTACTTGTGATCTTGGAAAATAGACCATGAGCTGAGGTCAATGATTGCGCAAAGCGAAATGAAGCAGAATGCTTGGACGAGTGGAAAACCTTGACGTAGTAATCTCACACGAACCAAGCTTGGTATACGGTGGTGATGTGCGATATTATAAGTGTCATTGGCGTTCGTTTGCCAAGTCTTAGCCTAGGGAGCATTTTTTACAAATTCAATGTTGATAATGTCTGGACGACGATACATAGAATTGTTGAGTGGTAACTGTGAGCTTCGCTTGCTTGGTGATGGCTTTCATTCAAGCACTGCCAGCCTTCACCCCACGTCCATAAGATTTGATACCTCCGTTGTTCAAAAAAGCTTCCTCGATATCGCAGATCTTTATAGCAACTTCTGACAAATTCCAAAATTGTCAAATGACCTGATTTTTTGAGGTGACAATTTCACATGATAGCTTGATGCCTATGAGGGCTAGGGCTACTACCATCACTTCTCCAACCCAACTTTTTGAACAGAACATTTCTAGTTTTACAACCCACACCTCCTAAACCATGGCCCAAAAACCTACCTCCACGAAAGGCTCCGTACCGACCGGATTTGCCTCCGAGATTGTGATTAGCGAAAGCACGTTCCGCTCTGCCCACCGCGCCGTCGAGAGCCAACAATCCAAGAAACGGAAGCGGGAAGAGAGGGGGGACGCCAGTGTCGTGTACGGACCAGGCGCATACAAAGGGCCATGGGCAAAGTTCAAGCAAAAGACGCCCGAGGTTAGCGATGGATCCGAGGAAGAGATCGAAGTGACCGACAATGATACAGAGGAGGAAGAGGAGCAAGAGCAGGCAGTTGTGCCATTTAAGATGGCAACCGACTATGCGCCCGCCGATGAGGCAGAGACATCCGAATTCCATGGCAGTCAGATGCACGACTATCAAGGTCGAACATATATGCATGTCCCACTAGATCTGAATATCGATCTTCGCGGCGACAACAGTGGCATCAAGAACTACGTACCGAAGAAACTAGTGCACACCTGGAAAGAACAACAAGGCGCCGCCATAACGCAAATGCGCTTTTTCCCCGACTCTGGCCACCTTCTCCTAACAGCCTCCGCCAGCGGCAAAGTCAAACTCTTCGACGTATACCACGATCGCGAGCTACTCCGCACATATTCTGGCCACACCAAGAGCACCAACGACGTAACGTTCAACCCCTCTGGAGTCGAATTCCTCACCGCCTCATACGATCGCACAATGAAGCTCTGGGACACGGAAACCGGCGCCTGCAAAGCAAAATTCACCACCGGCAAAACACCCCACGTCGTCCGTTTCAATCCCTCCCAACCCCACGAATTCATCGCCGGCATGGCCGATAAGAAGATCGTCCAATTCGACACACGTACCCGCGAACTCGTCCAGGAATACGACCACCATCTTGGCCCCGTCAATACCCTCACATTCTGCGACGAAGACCGCCGGTTCGTCAGTACGTCTGACGACAAGAGTCTACGCGCATGGGAGTACGGCATTCCCGTACCGATCAAGTTTATTGCGGAACCGCATATGTATAGCATGAACCGTGCCGTACACCACCCAACAAAACCATTTATTGCGTTACAAAGCAGTGACAATCAGATCGTTGTGTATGCGTCGACGGAACGGTTTAGGCAGAATCGTAAAAAGAGCTTTCGGGGGCATAACAATGCGGGCTATGCTATTGATGTGGATGTTAGTGCGGATGGAGAACTGGTGATGAGTGGTGATACTGGCGGATATGTGTGCTGGTGGAGCTGGAAGAGTTGTAAGATGTTGCATAAGATTCAGGCTGGTGATAGTCCGGTGCTGGCTTGCCAATGGCATCCGAGGGAACCGAGCAGGGCAGTGACAGGAGATGCGAATGGTTTGCTCAAGTACTGGGGATAAAAGGATTGGAACAGTTGGCTACCTAGTATGGAACGTTCCGAATGGAAAGGGCTTGTGATGATATACATGTTGTTGGTTCAAAGTCATATCCGAAGTATACTGGCTGTATCTATTCCCAGAGCTTCTGCTGTGGAAGCCATTCTCTTACAATGTACTCACGGGTCGACCGTTGTACTTCAGATGATGGTTCTCTATTGCATGTCCAGCGTATGCATTGCGTCCAGCTACTATTGATAATCTGAGCGGTACGCTAGCAGACAACACCACACACGTCTAACGATAAACACTTGTTCATTTCCATGTTCTCATCAGATTTACCTTGCTTAACTTTACATTCCGTTGTCACACATTGAAAATTTTACAATGGAGAATTTACAGGGAGTCAATCGATTCCAACTTGGTCGACCATGGACTCGACTCGAATGCTTCTTTGCAGCCGCAGCAGCAGCAATGTTCGTAGCATTATTCGTTTTCGTCAAGCTTGCGGCCGACTACACGAAGTGGGTCGGGTTACCATATCAATATCGAGAATCCTGGCGTGTTGCAGCGGCAGAAAGATATGACAACCACATACATTACGACTAGAATCTATTATCCAAGGTATCCTCAGGATCTTTCCAATCCTTTCGTAACCAACATCACTGCTTCTTGGCTCGCCGCTGTCTTCTGCAATAGCTCCTTCTTGCTCTTCACTGTACCAGCTACATCAATCGCACGACATAAATCTACGACTTCTCCATCCATATCGGCCATATAAATCGCCAATCCGAGTGCCAATACCAGTCCGGTGGCACATTCAACACTCTCCGTTTCACGACCTAACGCTTCGGCCGTCGCCGCTACGAGCTCTACGCGCGAATCATCACTCAGCGCTATCGCACCACGCTGCGCCAACGAACTCAGATTGAACGCCAAACTCGCTGCCGCAACACGCACATTCGCGTGTTCAGCGTCCAATAAGCCTGCGGCAGCCAAACTGACAAGCGCCGCAAGTACAGATTGCTCGAGACTGTGCGGGAGAGCGCCCGCAAGCACGTTACATGCAAGATGTAGCGCAACAATGCGTAGCGGGTACGGCGCTTCTGTGTCTGCATCTGTGACGTAGTGCAGTAGCGTCAGGAGTGTTGTATGGCGGGCAGAGTCTGCGAAGAACGCGGCGACTCGGGCGTCGATTAGGGCTGCGCGGAAGAGGTCGTAGGCTGCAAAGAGCGCATCGTTGGGGAGAGCAGATAGGGCGTGGGTGAGGAAGGTGGCAAAGTCTGGGAGGGAGGGGAGTGGATTGTCTGCGGCGTTGGCGGAGGAGATGTTTGGGAGGAATGTTTTCATGGCGAGAACGGAAGGGTCTGTTGCGAGAGAGCCGAGTTTGGGGATGAGCTTGTCCAAAGGAGGGAGTTTGGTGTAGCGGATTGGTGTTCGGCCAGCGGCTACAAGGGCGGAGACGGGAAGGGAAGTGTGAGGATGTGCTGGGTAGGCGGCGGCCAGGAGGTATTTGAGGGAAGATTGTAGGCGTTGCAGGTCAGCACCAGCCCATTGTTCTTGTTTTGCGCCTTTGAGGAAGGTCATGAATGTTGGTGTCGCGGAGATCCTGTATTGCTCGGCTATGGCTTGGGCTAAGTTGATATCGACTTTGATGAAGACGGCTCTGTCGCCTGTTTCACGAGCTGCTTGGTCAAAGGGGCCATAGAGGATCTTGCACGGCCCACAGGTTGAGCTGGTAAAGAAGATGATAGAACAAGAGTTCTTTGCTGAAGCCAAGGCCTTCTCTAGTTCTGATATTGAAGTGATGTTTCGTACTGCCCCAGAGTCTGTAGATCGGGTCGCCGAAGGCTGAGACGGTATAGTAGATTGAACAGGAGCTTGTGTAATAGGTCTCATGGCTTGATCAAGATATGGTTTCAGCATCATACCAAATGGCGTGTTCATGACCGTTTGTGGAAGAGATGTTATGTGAATAGGAATATTCTTTCCAACCAAGAACATTGCAAAGTCATTGGAGCTACTTCAATTAGGTTCGAATTTCAAGATTGTATGATTTCTTACAAGTTGTTACAGTTGTGTAAGAAGAGATCATAAGACTAAAGACCAGAGTTAGCGTACGCGTTTTGTATATGCTTTGGAGGAGGTTCACCTCTTGGGTGTATATGCTTCTCAAGCTGTCCAAGTACTCAAGTACGAGTTCGATAGGAAGTTCAGTTCGTCCAAGCGAAACGGTTTCCATTGGACGACCATGGTGAGTGCTGCCAGCTTGAGTTGACTGAATGCCGGCACCATAGAAGTACTCTATGCCTTCCAGTACGATTGAAGTATGGTAAACGGCATCTTATGTGTATTAGCAACTGATTCGATGACCTCTGAGGCAGTACTGAATCTACCTATTTGAGTTCCTATGAACTGTTGAGAGAACTATGGCTTAGTTTAGCTTGCGTACATCTAGCTGATCTGTTCAGGCGCTATACCTGTCGAGCAAGACCCTGGATATGTTAGTTTCCTTTACTGTTTGAATGCTAGACTTAGATCTACCTGTGAGAGGTCATAGACATAAAGCTGTACATCCATGATGCAGTGAGAATATGGCCAAAACGCGGGCGTTTGAATTATGGTCTAATGCAGAGACAATGCTAAGGATATTGATATGTGGAAGATGTAGGTGTTTGATGGCAGATTCAAGTATCTGCTTTTAAGGTACTTCTTGTACTGTAAATGATGCTGTAGGCTGTAGGCTGCTGCAGGCACGTAAACTCGCCATCGTCGTCGCAGTTGCATTGCCCTGACCTTTTGGGCTTAGCGCCATCGCTCCTTCTATTACAAAGTAGTACTCTCTAGAGCTTGATCTGCATGTCTTGCATGTATAGATATAGATACTTGCACTAGTAATAGTGTCCTAACCTCTAGTATTCCTGTAGCTCATATTAACATCTCAGACAGTACAGATCGGATTTGACAAATCCAGAATGTACAGACCTGTATTTGGGTTTGAGATCTCATTTTGGTTGCCACCTTGACTTGCCACTAGTACGGAGCTCTACAAGTCTCTAACGACCAGGCTGGTTTGATGTGCACACACATGCAGAAACCTGGAACATCGTGTGTTGACAACCTGGAAACTAAGCACCTCTTCTGAGAAAGCGTCTCAAAGATCATGATTTCAAGCTTGTTGCACCCGGTGGCCAAGCCAAGGGACCTGAATCTGACGACTATTTATGGAGCCGGAATCTGGAGGCGTTGCTCGTGCAACATGGTCCTCAGCCGGCTCACCTAAGTTTGTACAAAGGCTTGCGAAGGCGTTCAGTGGGTTTACCGTTTTAAAGATAAAGAGGACCCTCTCTCTTCTCTTTTTTTATCGTCTTGTTCCGACGATCAATTTATCCTTCGCTAGGGTTTGCTTTCACGAAGATGGAGTCCATAGCCGCTGTGGTAAGTTATGCGAATACTTCGGCTCCCCGTTCCAATGCTCACTGATGTCCCCAGTCCGACACCTTGTCGAGTTGTGCCAAACTCTACAGTCAATTCAATGAATTGAAGGAGAAATACAAGAATGCCAAATTCACTATCATTGCAATCACTGCGCAAATCAACCTGACGACAAACGCACTTCACCACATTCAGGAACTTCTTCTGCTCAACCCAACTGAATTTGCAGCCAAGCTTGGCTCCAAGGACAGCGCTCTGTTCGAAGCCTTCGACATTGCTCTCGTTGGAAGCAAATCGCTTACCGGTCTCATAGAAGATGAGGTGCAAAAGCTTTGCGGTGACTGGGCCGCGAAACTGTTATGGGTTGCTTGGAACGAGAGCTTGATGGAAGATATCTTGACAAAGTTGACTTGTCAAGTCACCACGTTCAATTGGCTGCTTCAGTGTCTCCAACTGTAAGAAGACTTAGATAACTGCCTTTGAACACGCTGACTGACCAGTCCTAGGGAATCCATAGCGCATATTCATCCCATTCTGCGTATGAACCAAGCCAGGTTACAGCAAATTGCCAATGATACAGCCATCATCCGAGCTTCCAGTCCTCAACTCAACGTACCAGAATCGATACTCGATCCAGCTCGTAACGTCAAGGAGACGTTCACCCAGACTGTCGTAAGCATGAATGATGATGTTCAGATGGACGTTGGCACTACTGCACAAGAGAACATAATCGGTTGCCAAACGCCCATATTGTATGCTCCGGTTCCGCAGAAGGCATCCAAACGAAAGTATAGTAACGCAGACCTGTTCGACCCGAACCATGAATCGGCCGGCGGCTGGGGTAGTGGCAACTCTACTATTAAACGGCAAGTGAAGGCCTGGACGCCGCGAGCACAGGTGGTGACAGCACCGGTTTGGAAGAACTGGACGGCGCGGCAAGAAATCAACAGACTGGAGTCATGCGGAATTGAGTCCGGGTTTGGCATGAACACTGACGTTGAGATGGTTGCATGAAGAGTGGACTGGATGGGCATGCAAATCGACAGGATTCACCACCTGGATATGCAGCAAGCGACTATGGCGTGGTACGAAAAAAAAAAACCTCCATAGCATTGGATGACAGAATTCTGTTCATAGGGAGGTACCAACCAAGTGGAGGATCGCCGGTACTTTTATGTTGCATGCGCAATTGCGCGAAGTGAAGAAGATCAAATACTGGAGGTTGATTTTATGTACGAATTCTTGATTAAGTAGCGCTAGTCCTACGCTAAAAGTCAATGTAATTTTGGCCTCTTTTTAATTTTAGGGGTTTTAAGGGAAAGATTATCAAAGCGGCTTTTGGCCAATCTGTGATTCTCAAAGTGCTACTGGTTGCACCTCCTAACCTTTTTTTCTAAACCATCATCTCTCCTTAGATCTGCGCATTTCAAGACTTGAAAATAGTCTTGACACCTTCTTCATTATAGACCGCACTTTCTTTTCACAGCCTCGTTCCTCATTCTGGCGCGCCTCGAGTCTTTCCCTGTACCGGTAGCACAACGACCAATGTCCTCAAGTCCCTGTTACACAGCCATCACGAACAACACATAATCTTCTTATCACCTTCCAATGTCCAGCAGCGTCGACGTTCGCCAACGAGCTGGAATCTGGTCCTACTTTGGCTTCAATAATACCAACCCCTCCGCTACTTCTAATACCCGCAATCGCCGCACCTCCTCCGTCACGCTACCTACACGCAACCTCGACGAGCCGTATCGGCCGTCGGATCGCTACGCGCGAAATACATTCACAGGCCGGTCTGGCCACGCATACGAGGGGAGACAGGCTCACATGAATCACCGCCAAAGGTTACGGTATCTCAAGGCGGGTGGAGTCATTGCATTTGTGTTATTTGTGTTGTTCCTTTTCGCGCCAGGGGAGCGTCAGGCGGTCGAGAAATATGTAGGCGGTGAGTTTGCAATTCAAGCGAAATTCTTGATCAGGACTAATTATGGGTTTTAGATCATACTCCATCCTTCAAGAAGGGTGGCGATGTTGCTACAGATCCAACGACGGGCACGAAGAAATGCAACAAATCGTTTGCTGCGAATAAACCCATCATACAATATGTTTTAATGATCGACGCGGGCAGTACGGGGTCGCGTATCCATGTTTACAGATTCAATAATTGCGGGTCAACGCCTGAGCTTGAGGAGGAGATCTTCAAGCAGACACCTAAGCGAGAGGGAGGCTCTGGGCTCAGTTCATATAAAGAAGACGCTGAGGGCGCTGCGAAGAGTTTGGACACACTAATGGAAGAAGCCATGGCTCATGTCCCAGATAAGTTGAAGGGATGTACGCCAGTAGCAGTCAAAGCAACAGCAGGTCTCCGAAAACTCGGCCCAGAACTTAGCAACGCCATCCTCAAAGCTGTCCGCCATCGCCTCGAAACCGAATACCCCTTCCCCGTTCTCTCCGAAGAGAAAGGCGGTGTGGAAGTCATGGATGGCAAATACGAAGGTGTCTATGCCTGGATCACAACCAACTATTTACTCGGCAAGATCGGTGGACCGGACGATTCCCCCACTGCTGCTGTCTTTGACCTCGGTGGTGGCTCTACGCAGATTGTCTTCCAACCAAACTTCAAGAAGCCGAACGGCGGTATGCCCGAGAAATTGGCTCCTGGCGATCACAAATATGAGCTCGACTTTGGTGGTCGCCAATTTGACCTTTACCAACATTCGTATCTTGGGTATGGCCTCATGGCCGCACGTGAGAACATACATACCGCTGTTGTCGAGGCACTGTACAAAGAGAAAGGCGAAGACCGAGCTTGGCTCTCGGAACCCATCACCAATCCATGCATCATCCCAGGCATGACCCGCGAAGTCGAAGTCAAGATGCCCGACGGCCACGCACTAGGCTCTAGTGTCAAAGTCAAGATGGTCGGTCCAACAGAGGGTGCCCCGGTGCAATGTCAAGCCATTGCTGAACGTACACTGCGTAAAGATACTGAGTGCAAACTACACCCATGTGCATTTGATGGAGTGCATCAGCCATCGCTCGAAAAGACCTTTTCAGTTGAGGATGTATACCTGTTCAGCTACTTCTATGATCGAGTGAAGCCACTAGGTGTACCAGAGAGTTTTACACTACGCGAGTTGAAGGAGCTAGCCCAACGGGTGTGCAATGGCAAGAAGTCTTGGGATGTTTTCCACAGCATTGAAGGCGCTATGGATGAATTGAATGGACGACCGGAGACATGTTTGGATCTTAATTTTATGTTTGCGTTGTTGCATCTTGGATATGAGATGCCAATTGACCGAGAAGTCAAGATTGCAAAGAAGATCAAGGGTAATGAATTGGGTTGGTGCTTGGGAGCCAGGTATGTTCATGATCCGACTGCACTCTGTACGCATATGCTAACATGTTGTTTAGTTTACCGCTACTCGAACAAACGTCGGGCTGGCACTGTAGAATTACGGAGCATTGAGATATTGCATATAATAGCGGGTATCATTTGTATAATTAGACATGTATCATCAGGGTGGAGCAACATATGCTCCCGGTCGCGTTTGGACGTCACATAGATCATATGTCACCATCTTCTTGCACCACTTGGATGGCTCCGGCCTTTGTATCTTGAAAGAGTGCAGCCTTGATCTTTTCCTCGGCTTCTTGTCGTGCTTGGACATCGGGGTCTTTGGCGACATCTTCGTCTTGTTCTTCCCAAACACCGAGCCCGAGATCCTAATCGTTGTTAGTCCAAAGAACAGCTCCATTATGAGCAACACCTACCATCTCAATATACTGCCCTTGCTTCCCATCATCTGACTGATCAGTCATATCAACATCCGCATCAATGACCCGACTCGCCAACGTCCCCGCCTCCCGCTCAACATCCAACAGCCGATTCGCATCCTCCATCCTCGGCAAAAAGTTCTGCAATCTCCGTAAGATCGAAGACCGATCACTCGGTAGCGGACTCTCTATGCGTGGTTTCTGGCCCATGCGAAGTGTCGTCACTCCACTATGCGCATCGGTATGTATACTCGTGCCCACTGTGAGCGGCGGACTTATAAAAGGTGAGCTGGCTTGCTCGTCTGTCTCCATATCGTCATCATCGTCTTGGCTGCTGGTGTCGGAGCTCTCGTCGGAGGAAGAGCTGAGATCGGAGGAATCTTCATCGGTGGAGGTGGTGTCCAGGCCAGAGGAGGAGTCTGTTTCTGGTTCTTCGGGGGCGTCGTCAAGTACTTGGATTCTGCGGCGCACGAGGCGGGTGCTAGATTCGGCTTCGTTGGTGGTGGGGGAGGCTTTGCGCTTCATGGTGAAGAATGGTAGGGTGATTGGAGGACGGGTGGAACTTGTAAGACGAGAGATGGTTAGCTTTTTGGGATATGATGCAGATGCAGACTTAGAGCGCTAGTAGATACTAAAGGTTATTTTCGAGAGAGATGTTTAGTCATGGTTTTAGTTCAGGGCAGGTTTGGAGAAGGAAACTTGATCCTTGCACGCATTTTCCCCACTTTGGGCCCGACTAAAGTAGAGACAAAATTACACCAAAGGTGGGCTTGTCGCGCACTACAAATCGGGACTTTCGCTTTATCCGTGCACGTCTCCTCTAAACATCGCTCTGGACCCTGGTTTGGGATGTTGGTGGGATGAAGGAATGCAATTGGACAAGTGCAAATGATCAAAGAGGCTGAATGCGACACCAACTTCAACATCCTCCACCATCCAACTCAACTCCTTCTTTTCTATCTCTGGACCTGATTTTGCTTGCCAGTTTGCTCTACTTATCCTCTTATCTAGCTCAGACTTTTCTATATACATCTCCCATTGGTTCACCTGTATCAGATCATCTCGACTACGGCGCCAGCCCATTTCACCATTGTTTGAAACCTCACAAAAGGTAAATCTATATTCCTAGCCGCCTGCGTCTCATTGCAGTCTCATTCCCGCTATACATCTTATACTATTCAACTTCACCATAGCTTCTGCTGCTAGCCCTGGAGCATTCATGGGACAGTGCATTTAATGCTGTTTACATCATAGCTCCTTGTTGGCTACTCGAGTGACTATTCCATCCAACACGATTTGTTTGCGCCCCTTTTCACCCCTCAACCGCCGTATATCTTCCATCTTTTAATATATCCCAACTGACTCTACCTTCAGATCTTCCTCCTACAATCTATACACATTATGGCCTCCCAGCGCCCCCGCCTTCCCCTCCAAACCGGCAGTCTACCCGGTATCTCAGAAGCCGACCTAGCATCCACAGCCTCCCCTGCGCGCGGCAGAGAAATGCGAGCCAATCTGCTCAACAAATTACGCGCACCACCGCTCGTTCATCAGTGGGAGTTTTGGCACGACCGACAAGATCGCAAAAAGGCGTCATCTCCTGAACCAGCGGCCTCGACTGGCGATGCGGACGACAACTATGAGGATCGATTGGTGAGGCTGAGCGTCATGTCGGATGTTCGCGAGTTCTGGGAGGTGTTCAACAACTTCGACATTGGAAACATGCCACTACGAGATTCGGTCCATATGTTCCACAAGGGTGTGAAGCCGGTGTGGGAGGATCCGCGGAATATGAAGGGAGGAGCGTGGACATTTCGCGTGCCGAAGGAGAAGGCGGCGGAGTTCTGGAAGAATGTCGCATTGATGGCAGTAGGAGAGAAGCTACAGGCGGCTGTGGCGAGTAAGCGGATAAGTATGTATGGATCTTGACATTGGTAGGATATGACTAATAAGATGTTGTAGCGTTTATTGACGATATTTGCGGTGTTTCATTGAGTGTGCGGTTCACGTCCTATTTGATCACAATCTGGAATCGGGATGCCAATCATACGGAGGGAAAGCAGCGCATTCTGGAGACAGTTCTTACTGAACTTCCGCCGGAGCTACAGCCACGAGAGAACATGTACTACTATAAGGCTCATTCAGAGCATGCTGGTTTTAAGGCACCAGAGTCAATTGCCGGTCCGACGCCGACGTCCTCGAATGCGACTCCAATCACGACCAATGTGACGCCGATTGAGGATCAGCGATAGAAAACTTGCAGATCTGAGCAAAGAACTTGCGATAGCATTTGAGAAGATTTAATGGTTGACGATGAAAGCATATCTTTGGAGTTACGACCTTTGGAATGGTCAATGGGCTGAAATTTAGTAATCGAATATCCCCAGCAATATAATAGCATGAATTATCCATTCACATTCAATCATCTACTAAATCTACGTTGGGTATATCATAAATCATCAAATAGGTCATGTCTGCACTCCATAAAACGCAACTATCAAGTAAACACCCCCGCCCTCCTCAGCATCGTTTCAAACTCCCTCGCATTCACACCATCCTTCCACCCCTTCCCATTCGCCTCCGCAATCATATCCTTCAACGTCGCATCATCGACCTCCTCCTTAACCAACCCCGCCACCCGTCTCAAATGCGCAATCGTAATCGGCCCTTCGCCGCCACGCGTGAATAGCCCGTATGCTTCCCTCACCTCCTCCGCTTTCTGCTCCTGGTCCGCGTCATCCGCTGCTTCGTTTAGCCGTAGTGCTGCGTACGCAAGGAAATGTGTGTAACTGATTTCGCCTTCTTCGTCAGGGTCGAGAGTTGCGCGTAGTTCGGTGAGTTCGGCACGTGGGATTGATATGTTGAGTGCGCTATAGTTGTCAGTTATGTACGGTATGGAAGGGACGGCTGGCAATGTGTACACAAGGCTCTTTTGCAGGTGGGTTGTGGGGAGGGTGCCGTTGGTTGCGTCGGAGTCGGAGGATGTGGCGAAGAGGGCGAAAGCATCGCTGATTTCTGCTTCTTGTTCGTTGGTTATGGAGTGCTCTTTGGCGAGTTTGGTGAGGCGTGGTTTGCGGGCTGTGGGAGCTTTGGTGGTTGATGCTTTCGGTTTTGGTTTGGCGGTTCGAGGCTGTTGAGGCTTAGTTTTGGAAGTTTCGTATAGAGTAGCATTACGTACCATGGTGGAGAGTTTTGAACTTGCTTTAGATCTGTTGTGATTCTTTTCGTAAGTTGGAAAAGGTTTAGAATATCAATTGATGATTCACACGATGTGTATGAGCGCGAGGCTGCGCTAATAGTAAATATTAGCCAATCGAGGTTAGCCTGTCTTTTGACCCACTAGCGTGCTAACGGGCAAAGGAAACGCCGATCTGCTGACATACTTTTCCCACCTCCTCTTCTGAAGCTCTTCATCTTCAATTTTCTCCAAGCTCTCATCACCATTCGAGCAACCTGTTTCGAGAAGCGAGCCTTGCAACACATCTGAATTGAAGATATTGAGCTGCTGATGTCATGGGAAGAGTTTAATTTGCTCTGCTATGGCTAGTACATCCTTTCTCAACATCTGATTTCATTTGTGGACCTGATTGAGATCACAAATATCGATAATATGACATACCCATCCCGCTTCTAATTAAGCTAGAGCTTGCCGACCTGATAAGTGGACTGCGAGTGTGGACAAAGAAGCAAAATTAAACAAACCTCATCATCTCATCCCAAAGGGAGATATGATGGGGTCTTGAACGGCTGCCGTTTCCCCAGACCTTGGAGAAACATCAAGCCGGATCAAGAAAACATATTCCCCCACTCCAATCCATGTGCATAAAACGATCACCCATTTGCGTGAACTGTCCTTGATGGAATCATGCACACCTGTAAAGTGTCTCTGCTCTCTCCGACGCTTGAGGATGGTACTGCATGTAACCGACGGAAGCCAGAAAAGCGTCCGCAGGCGTATCGGCACTCGACATCTCACTCTTTAGCACAGAAGCGTTGGTTGCAATCAAAGACTCGAACGTGGCCGTAAAGGGTGCACCGCAGCACAAAAGTAGAACAAGTCGCCGGCCACAGACTGCTGGCAGTGGGGAGCTGACTTGACTTGCCAAAGAAGCAAGTCACGATTGTACGGTTACGCAGCGGCCTCAAAAGCTCAAAAACTACCGATGAGATATGCATAGTAGGGAATTGGCTAATCTGAGGATACCTTGTTTTTCCTTTTGTACTGCTTTCGTTCAAACTCTATTGAAGCTCCAGGATCAGCTGAGACAACTTGACAAGGCCCAAGGCGTCCAAAATACATCCGGGGAAGGGCCGGTAGGATTCATGGCTGTAGCATGTACTCGTGTGAAGTATGTGATAGTGATCATTGGCACAACAACAAAGCTGGATTATGTTGCCAAATTGGAGGTGAATGTTGCGTAGGAGATAGACGAGCAACATGCAGTTACCATAACTGCACTGCAGGTATAATGAGTTTCAAGATCAACCAGCCAGGATTCCAAGGATGGAAGAGTGAATTTATTGATATGATGATTGGCACAAGGTTATGCTTACAAGGTGGTATTGCAGCAATCATATAAAACGGAAACGCGGGACGGTGAGTCGGTCGCGAAACGCAACTCTGCGATGAGTAGTTATAACCGTTTTATATGCTAAGTACCAATAGTGCAGTAAAAAGACAAAAATGGCAGATACTCAAGAAATTCCCGAGATCGCTAGGCTGATTTAGCTTGGAATTTGATTTCTACTAGTTCCATGATTAAGTTTTTCTTAGGGAGTAAGGATATGGAAGCAACTGAGGCTGAGAACGGTTTCTAGAAGCATTTGGGATGTTTGTTGCTCTTTCCTTGGTTCCCGTCAACCTTCAAACGAACTACAGAGGAAGAAGTAGGCGCGCGTTCCTTTTGAAAAGAGAACCAGCAAGGCTGATGACCAGGTACAATTGTGCAGGGAGATAGAAAGTACCATGTCTCGAAGTGAAGGGTGTGCAGACAAAGACAACTTTGAAGCGATTCAACCTATTCCTCAATGAGGCAAGTGGAGCATGAAACAGGGGATTTTGTGCTTAGTCAAAAACAGAAAGGGGCAGATCTGGGCAAGACTAGGATTCAAAGGTTACCGGCGATCAATATATCCCCTGCAACACAGGCATTAATTAATACTTGGAGATATGCGGTAGGTGCTTGTATCGGCATGAATTTGGAGTTGGAGACCAGTCCTGCAAGCATTTTGGCTCTTTAGTAATTGAGCAATGTCTCTGAAAGACCTGCGATTGAAGAGGAAGCATGTAATCAGAATTCAGACGAAGTCAAACAACAGCATCAGCTAAAGCGTGTTGGGAACTTGGGATGGCGTAGAACCTTTGAGTCTTAAACTGTATGATCCCGTCAACTTGGGCGCCGGCAGGCAGGGCCATGCAGTCAACCAGCCTATCAAAACGCAGTCCGACGAACCCAATTTGGGCCTGTCATTCTCTGAGTGGAGAGTCCAGGAGGTCGAGGAGCTGAGGAGAGAAGTCGGTTTGGTGACTTCTCAAATAATCGGCCCATTTTGCGCTGGCCGCTCCGTACCAGACTCTACCAGTATCCAGTAGTTCCGTTCACATCAATTTCACCAACCCTCCAGAAAGTAGCAGCGTTTTCCAGAATCCAGATCGCGGAAAGAGACCTACGCGGTCCTGGCGTAAAGAGTGAAAGAAGGTTGAACGAAGAAAGTACAGGGAGTCTGCTCTCTGCTATTATCTGGTGGTCCCAACCTCGTCCCCGTGCTCTTGAGTTTTGTTGGTCCAAAGTGCAGTGCAGTGCCAAACCAAGCCAAACCCAACCTTACCTCGCAGCCTCGCAGCAACTCTCAGTCTCTCCCCAAACCTCCTCCATCCATCATTTCGTCCAGGTTTCCCAACATTGAAACTTGCCTTTTCCATCTCCCCAGCCTTTGCACCTGCGTGTTTTTTTATTTCTTCCACTCCTTGCCTATCCTACATTATTCCCCAGACTTTGCACGCCTTTGCTTCTTTCCGCTTCCAACAACTGCAATAGCAACAGGCCTCTTCCCTATCACCCGTTTGTTCCTTCCCAAGACTCCAGGTAAGGCTCACCCGTTCCTTCCTCTTATTCGCCCGGAACTTTGTCCCACCTCCTTTCCCCAGCATCCAACAAACCTCTTTTCTTCATCCGACCACCTTGTTTCCATCTCAGTTTTCATCTCTTCTCCTTGTGCTGGCCATCCATATTCCATCTACCCTCCGGCCGCTACGCATTCATTGCTGGCTGTCAAGCTAACAACCATCTCAGCTCCTACAGCCATCACTGCTCGATTCCGCCTTACGAATCCTCCTAAAAACCATCTCGCCTCATCCACCATAATCACTTACACAACACATCAAAATATACCACCGTCACAATGGGTTGTGGAATGAGCACGGAGGAGAAGGAGGGCAAGGCCCGTAACGAGGAGATTGAGAATCAGCTCAAGAAGGATCGCATGATGCAGCGCAATGAAATCAAGATGCTGTTATTGGGTACGACCATCAAACCCTTTTTAATCTGACATCTCTAACCCGTCGCACAGGTGCTGGTGAATCTGGAAAATCGACAATTCTCAAACAAATGAAGCTTATCCATGAGGGTGGATACTCGAGAGACGAACGTGAATCCTTCAAGGAAATTATCTTTAGTAACACTGTCCAATCTATGCGCGTCATTCTCGAAGCGATGGATTCCCTCGAGTTGCCTCTGGAAAATCGATCCGCCGAATACCACGTTCAAACCATCTTCATGCAGCCATCACAAATTGAAGGCGATCGGTTGCCAACTGAAGTTGGGAATGCTATCGCTTCTCTTTGGAAAGACACCGGCGTTCAGTCATGTTTCCAGCGGTCGCGCGAGTATCAACTCAACGATTCTGCCAAATAGTGAGATAACCCTCGGCCTCAATTGGTTTCTTTACTAATCCAAGCACAGCTACTTCGACTCTATCGATCGCATCGCTGCGCCTGATTATATCCCCAACGATCAAGATGTCCTCCGATCTCGTGTCAAGACTACCGGTATCACCGAAACAACCTTTATCATTGGAGATCTCACATACAGAATGTTCGATGTTGGTGGTCAACGGTCTGAAAGAAAGAAATGGATCCATTGCTTCGAGAACGTCACCACTATTCTCTTCCTTGTCGCCATCTCCGAATACGATCAACTCCTCTTCGAGGACGAAACTGTCAATCGTATGCAAGAAGCTCTCACGCTTTTCGACTCTATTTGCAACTCTCGATGGTTTGTGAAGACGTCTATCATCCTCTTCCTCAACAAGATCGATCGTTTCAAGGAGAAGCTGCCAGTCAGCCCAATGAAGAACTACTTCCCCGATTACGAAGGTATGCGCCTTCTTCTCTACTCGTCAATCTCTAGCTAACAAAATTAGGTGGCGCGGATTATCAAGCTGCTTGCGATTATATCCTCAACCGATTTGTTTCCCTCAACCAACATGAGACCAAGCAAATTTACACACATTTCACTTGCGCTACCGACACCATGCAGATCCGTTTTGTGATGGCAGCTGTTAATGGTATGGTTCCAATTCATGCCTCGAGAATCAGTGACTAACATTATTGTAGACATCATCATCCAAGAGAATCTCCGCATGTGTGGCTTAATATGATCGATTACTCCGATTGAAATATTGATCGGTGTACGGCGGGAGGTGCTTGCTGTAGCTGAGTTTTCTTATGCGGGAACTTTGCGGGTCATTGTGCTGCAAATGATATGAACAGGAGATGTCCGAAGAAATACGCCACTGGAAGGGTCATATTTATTTCGACGGAAGGAGCTTCAAAAACAAACGGTCCTGTATGGCATTTCTGCGAACGAACGAAAGAAACTATCACCTTCGTCGTCGTCTGTCTATGCTCTTGAGTCCTTTTTCCTATCTATCTTGTTATTGGAGGGGTGTTTTGTCTTTTTCAAGACGTTATGGTGGGAATGGGGATTGGGAAGGTCGAAACAGGATCATATATTGTCCACCACTGACTGGGGCGTTTTGCTGTACTGTTTGTCACACCTCTTTTTCCCGTACTGCTGAGCGAATGAAAGGAGCCAGCCCGCCTATGTCAAAGCGAATTACTTCACAAATCAACTTCTTGTCATCATCATCATCACATCATCATTATCTCGCGGGAAGAATATTCCCTTTCTTGTTTGTTACGCTGAAACACATCTATTCTACTTTTACCAGCCGAATCCTCGTCATACTTCTTTTTTTCTCAATTCCTTTCTGTGCTTATATTCTTTTTTCCTTTTCCTTGCTTCTTTTGGCTCTATATGGCCTGAACACGACTTTTCTGCTTACCAAGTCAAGTTTGCGACGTGCTCTTGCGATATGGATACCTCGTGTCGAGGACGATGGTGCATTTAGCCTGTTATTGCGGTTGCGGTGGCCTGCTTGTTGAAGGTCGATTGGGGGTTTGGCTAGATAGTGCAGATCAGTCCTAGGTAATGATATTGATGCGATTCGGATCTCTTTTACTGATTGCCTTGAACTAAAAGATGGATACCTAAACGGCCCATGACCACCTTTGAACGGCTTCAGAGGCTTTATATGATATTCCACTCCTTCAACCCATGACCACTAATCGCTGCTCAGATTCTCGGTACAGTTTTTGAGACCGGAAAGGAACTGATGCTTGCAGGTATACAGCTGCAATACCAACCCTATATGCTACCGGTCCGATCATGGTTACGGCTACCAGTGACACGGTAGAATGGTCCTCGATGCGGACATCTGCCTCGATGGCCCCGAGAAGAATGAAATTGACGGATTCGCCGGCTGTATCACGCCATCTTTTCTCGATGTGTATCTGGCTCGAATTATGGATGTTATACCGTGCGCGATCATCTGCGCAGAGTTCATAACTCCCCAATCCGTTAAAACAACATAGTGGTGTCTGATTAACTCTCAACCGTACCGATCGCGTCCACAGACCTAGGAGTTGGGTAGCATCGATGGCGTTTTCCAGCTCACGTATCAATTCAGAGAAGTGTTTCTTTGAACTGAGATATGCGTGATGTTGGGTTTCTACCAGAGCGATTGAGTTCAAAACTTCAACCCTCTCGTCCCTAGGAGTCCTTCGGAGCAGTTGAACGTACGCTTCCTGTTCGTATGCTTTACTCTTGTTCAGTGTGAACATGAGGGTACTTCTATCAGGATGAAACCACCCGGTGCAAGACCAAGACGGAAAGCCTTTCCTCCTGCCAACTTGAGCTTTCGAATCAGTCTGCTTCTTGTCCTGGTCTATAGCATACATCCACGAGAGGCCCACCGCAAGGTATGATACTGGAATTCCGTACCAAAAATGTCCTACCACTGGATAAAACGCGGTCATTGTGCCACTGAAGGCATTCAAGATGTCGTCCTGATCTGAAAGTTGACGACCGAGGTAATTTGTCAATAGCATTGCGATCTCGATCATCTTATCCTTTGGGCCAGAATTCCAGTCGCTGAAGCGAAGGAGAAAAGATGTAACATCGCAGGGATTCGATGAACGGCCATTTTTCGTGATATCTTGCTTGCCATCCTCACGTTGATTCATGCTAGGGCATAGAAGATAGCACATGTAGTTGGTAAACACTAGCAGTCTTTGAGAGAAAGCGGCTTCTTGATAGGTCCTATAGGCCAGATTGTCAGTTTCAACCTACTAGTACTGGTCAAGTACAGACACTGCGCGGAATCACACTCACCATGCCCTGGAGTACCATTTTGATGAATCCAACTGACGAACCGGACTTCGTATGGTTGTCGTGAGATCAAGTCCTTCGCTGCTGAACTCAAAGTGAACATTCTGTCTCGGACGGCTAACGCCAGCAATTCCATGGCTCGCATCGAGTCCATCAGCCGCAACGATAGTAAAATCCGCACAAGAATATACCAGATGCATGTTCTTGATATACTGCGCTTTGAGAGGAGAGTTTTGCGGAATGCAAAGACTGTCCACCCACATGTATCGTGTGTTTGTTCTCAAGCAAACTTGCATGGCGTCTTTGATGCTTGCTGGTATGTTCGATTGCTCCGTGTCTAGAACCCCAGGTATTCGTAGCGTATCTACGTTGGCTGTCGTTAAGGATAACTGTGATACTCCTCCCCAGACATAACTCAGTGCAGCATAATGTACTGTGGGCGAAGTTTCGATAACACACTGCTCTTGTACGTCTACCAAGAAGAACTGCATGTTTTCAAGCAGCCCAGGCCCCAGACTATCCAGCCTCGGGTGGTTATGATGCTTACAGGCATAAAGCCACGTATTGATCGCTTCGAAATCGACGGTATCAAGGTCAAACTTTGCTGATGGTTTTCGTGATATCTCTATGTCGCTTATCTCAAGACTATCCATGGTCTGAAGAGAGCATACATCGTGGTACATTTTGAGCCTGATCGGGCTGCTGGTATTGTTCGACAGATTTGAGATATCGATAGCTTGAGAAAGGAAAGCGCAGAAGCTGCAATCCTTCAGAGTAGATCTGGGAACATCTATAGTAGTGTACAACTTCTTTCGTGAGCTCCATGTTGAAAGAAACAGGCGACAGGTGTTGCATATGGACTTCTTGGTGATTGATGAGGTGCTGAGAGGCCTGCGATCAAGCATTATTTCACGTACATAGGTTTCCATGGCGATATGGTTGTTGTCAATTGGTAGAATGTAATATACGATGATGAGCCGATGCACCAAATGATCTGTTTTCCCATCTTGGTTAGGAAGAAGAGTTATGGATCTGACCTTGACTCTGTCACGAACTTGCAAGGATATTTATATTATGCTTCCACTCGCATTATACGTCTAACAAGCGGTACACAAGATGACTGGCGTGCTCCTATCGGCTTCAATAGCTGCTACATAACACGCTTTGCTATTAAGTGCCTTTTTCAATATAGGGCGTTTATGCTAGCATAGCTCATCGAACTCACCTGAAAACATAGCATCTTTTGCTCAGTAGCGTTCGTGAGAGCCATTGAAGTCCATGGGGCACGCCATTTATTATGTCTATCGGTTGGCCAGAATTGCTGGACAACTACCAGGTATGGCCAACTCTAGGCTTCAACGCGAAGCCTATATTAGGTACATCTAATCAACACCCAATGGAATTGCTATCAACTGCCAGTGTCTAAAGTATGAATATCACAAAAATCTATGGGTATGCCTTCAACAAAAGACTAAAATGCTACAAAGAAAAGAAAAGTGGAACAGTAACGTATAAATCTATTTTTAGTTCTATGCAGAAGGATTCAACGACTGTCAAAATCCACATGGTTTGCCTTTTGACAGTCACGTTTCGTAAATTCCATTTTACCACAGCCTTTCCCGAAGGCTTAGACAAGTCAGGCTCCAAGTTTTTAAAACGAGGACTTTGACAGTACATGTCAGCATAAATCAGACATTTCAATGGTTCTTTGGAACGCCACCAGATTGCGACTAACGACGCGGATGCCTATGCCTCGCCGCCATCATCCTTCGCGCCAGGGGGCGCAGCTGCCTGTCGCATCTTACACGGGTGCTGTAGATATTTAAATATTGGCGAACGTCCTTAGGCAAAGGTGACATTTTCTTTATACTTTTCCCTTTTTTTCGAAATGCCGTCAAACGCAAGCGGCGTTGGTGTGGTATTTCTGGTGGCCGCCATCGTATGGTTCATCTGCGATCGAGAGATGGAGCGGAAAGTAGGCACCGGCATGCGAACAATATTCAACCAAGTGGGAAGGCTGTTCCAACAAGATACAAGGCTGAACGATCAGCATGTTCAAAGAGCTGGTCGCCGAACTCAGCACAGAAAAACGCCTCGAGATGCGCCGCACGCGACATCTGGTCTAGATGCGTCCAAGTCTGAGAAAGAGGTTGCTCAGCAGGAGGAACTAGAGGACTCCCCGGCCTCAAATCATATGCATGACGATCAAGACGCTACACCAAGCCCAGAAGAAGTAATGGCTTCCTCATTCGGTTTCTTGATTTGATGCTGATCTGTTCATAGATTCGTGCTAGACGCCTTGCAACTCAAGAGGCTCGATTGGCGAAGGAAGCAGCAAATGTGCGGACAGCAAAGGCTCTTTTGGCACAAAGAAAGGCTCAGAAGAAACTTTCAGCATGGGAGCAGCAGAGTAGAGAGAATCTGGGGTATCGAAAGATGGATTCAAACGCCGAGGCTTGGGCATACAACTGATCAGACATTGGAACAAAAGCAATGATAGAGTTAAGATAGACTTGACTCTTCTTAAGGAGCTTTCAAAAGCTCCAAAGTAATAACCTTTTGTCACATGAAGGTTCATACTAATTTGCTCTTCCCCGCGAACGATCGAGTTTGGCGGATTGAGCTTTGTTGAAATTTCAGATTTGATATCAAGGATATGTTGTCTTTTCCAACAATATTCAATGTGACAAGCTTGTGTGATAGTACCATATAGTGGCATATTTTGCATATCTGTCCAGTTCAATAGTCAATATCCTTACTTCGCTCGGCGCGAGGTTGAAGAACGTTGAATTCTAGATCGATTGAGGTTAGTCGCTCCTCTAAGTATAGCGGAAATTTAATATAAGAATCAAGGGTATGTCGACGTCGATCACACGACCAAAGGTACTTTGGTCCGGTAGGCTGAAGGTATGGACAATTAGACTGCGGTGCCCCGGATTTCAGAATAGAACCACATTGATGAAGAGTGTGACATGAATGTGATGATCTAATTAGGAAATAGGACATGTGTAGCAGGGCTTGTGGCTGTGACAATACTATTGACCTATTGGGATCGTTAGATGCAACAGACTTGAGCCACTTGGTTTTGTTGGACACGGGTGTCTGGAAATGATACTAGCTACCTTCCGACTTGAACAAGGAAATGAGAGATGTAAGCGAACAAGTTATCGTTTAAGGAAGCACTAACAGGTAGTGGTGGTTGAGGGCGTATACAGGAGAGTAGAGAAGGACAAGGAATAGAGTAAGTTCGCCCAAGCAACACAATAGCAAAAGTTGGGGAACCGCGTTACTTTACCGCGGCAAGGAGTAGTTTGTGCTTGCTTTGGCATGTATACAGTATAAAGACTATAAGAGGCTCTGCTCAAGCTGCAAACTAGCAGGAAATAAGGGAGTTATATGTCCGGCTAAAAGGGGCGTGGAAAAAAGTAAGGCCTTTTTGATAGCTCGTTTTTCTCCGACAAAGGCACAACGTCATATCATAAGAATGCTGGGCCGGCCAACAGCCAGTCGCGAATGAATTTGACGCTTCCAAAGTGATAGATCCCTTTGTTGGGTATTGCATCACGCATCCATCGCACATCTTGGCCCTCCAGAGTTCACGACCCAAGGCCAAACCATGGCAATGGTGGTCAATACCTCGCCGCCAAGGCAAGCAGGTACGACCCAGACCCAGCATTCAAGCTCCAATGCTACTGCCCTTCCTGCCAATACCCATCAGGAGCACCTTCCTTCGCCTCAACCTGTTGCTGCCAAACAAGTACCACTGCCACCCAGCGCTCCTGCCGCCTTAACTCCTGGACCTACATCATCCTCCGAAGCTCCTTCCCAACCCCAGCTCGCCAAGTCCCAATCCTCCACCTCGCGCGCCAAATCCTATAATACATCAAGACCACGCATTTTGCGCATTCCCTCCGCTTCTAGTTTTAGAATCCGACACTCTCCTACACGAGCCTCCAGCATGGCTGAACAGGCCAAAACCGCTCCCCTCACCTTGAAGGTTCGCGTTATCAAGGTAGGTTGCTTTGGACCCCAAAGCCCCGCTATCCGTCAGCTAACATTGCCTTTTAGGGACAAGAGTTGGCTCCAAAAGACAAGAGCGGAACCAGCGATCCTGTATGCTTCCAATTGACCCGACTTTCCGAGAGTTGCCCTTCTAACAGCTACAGTATCTTGTTCTCATTCTCGGAGACGCACGGGAAGCGAGCTCCACCATATACAAGACTTTAAATCCCGAGTGGGACCAAACTATCGAATTGCCCATTGTAGGCATACAAAGCGCAATACTCCAAGCAGTATGTTGGGACAAGGACCGCTTTGGCAAAGATTATATGGGCGAATTCGAGGTGATGCTTGAAGAATTGTTTGCCAATGACCTGGCTGAACAAGAGGTACTGTTGAAAATCATACAATTGAGCTACCCCTACTAATTATGCTTGGCAGCCCAGATGGTACCCCTTGAAGTCCAAGAAAGCCGGCAAAAAGAAAGACAGTGTCGTTACCGGATCAATTTTGCTACAGTTCACTGTCATTGACAAGGCGGCACCTAATGCCTCTTCACAAGAATTATTGCAAAAACTTGCCACTGTTATTGCCTCTAGCCAATCCGACCTCGCCGAAGAAGACTCTGCTGGTGAAGGAGAAGATGAAGATGGCATGGAACCGCTAGACCAAGAAATCTCTGGAGAACAGGACGCTACTCCGGAGGCTTTTGACAAGAAGAACAAGCGAAGATTACGCATTACTAGAATCAAGAACAAAGTCAAACAACATGGCTATGAGTTCACCAGTGGCTCTCCGGTTGCGGGCGTTCTTTTCATCGAGATTCAAAAGTGTATAGACCTTCCCCCAGAACGAAATGTGACCAGGACATCGTTTGATATGGATCCGTTCGTCGTCAGTTCACTGGGACGGAAAACCTACAGAACTCGAGTCATTCGACATAATTTGAATCCGGTCTACGACGAGAAACTTGTCTTCCAGGTTCAAAAGCATGAAACCAATTACTCTGTGTGCTTTTCCGTGATAGATCGAGACAACTTTTCTGGAAACGACTACGTTGGCAAGGTGGATTTACCCCTTGAGAAGATTATTGCTTTAGCACCTGACGCTGATGCAACTACCGGGCTATACCATCTTCCAGAGTGGCCAGATGGTATGACTACTCCCACACCTGAGGCTAAGCGATCTCGTTTTAGATTGCCGCTCTCTCGCACATCGTCTTCACAAAGTCTGTCAAAAATGGCTAGTCGCCCGCAGGTTCAAAAGGAAGCGTCGACTGCTTCTCTTCATCCAGACAGCTCAGGTCTACCTCCGATACCAAGTGTTCCAAATATTCCAGGCGCTTTCCCGCCTGCTACTCCGCAAACAGTGGCACCACCGACAAGTGTTCCTCCGACAAGTGTCCCGACAAGTGTCCTCCCGACAAGTACTCCATCGGCTAGTCAGGGGAATTCGTACTTTCAGGATATTACAAAGGTGCAGAGCCACGACATTATCGAAGACGGCCTCAAAGCATTCGTCTTGCCTTTAGCTTTGAAAAAGCCGGACAAATGGCCTGGTAAGGAGCCAAAGCTCTTCATCAAAGCTAAATATCTTCCGTATTTAGCACTCAGACAGCAATTTTGGAGAGCAATGCTACGACAGTATGACGCGGATGAAAGCGGACGTATCGATAAAGTTGAACTTACTACCATGCTCGACTCACTTGGTTCCACACTGCACGAATCGACAATCGACAGCTTCTTCGAAAAGTTCCCATCTAACGAAAAGTCTAGTGAAGTCCCAAGCGTAAGCTTCGACGAGGCTGTCATATGTCTCGAAGATCAATTACAGCGCCTGTCCAAGAAATCCTCGTTCTTCAAGTCACCTGGTTTCATGCACCATACGACGAATTACTCTAGTGCAGCAGAGGATTCTGGCACTGTGACGCCATCCCTTACAGCATCCACTGCCGGCTTGTCGCTGTCTCAAAGCAACCCATCAGCTCTCGTACCAGCGGATGATGCACAAGCCGATCAAAGCGAGCTGGGTAACCGAGATCTCGAAGATGATGAAGATGAAGAACATGTCATTGAGATCCGTGAGTGCCCAATCTGCCACCAACCACGCCTCAACAAGCGAACAGACAGCGACATCATCACTCATATTGCTACTTGTGCCAGTCAAGATTGGCGCCAGGTGAACAACATTGTTATGGCTGGATTTGTTACTTCCAGTCAAGCTCAACGAAAGTGGTACTCCAAGGTAATCACAAAGATCAGCTACGGTGGCTACAAACTGGGGGCAAATTCTGCCAACATTCTCGTCCAAGACCGTAGAACTGGTCAAATCAATGAAGAGAAGATGAGCGTCTATGTACGCCTTGGTATTCGCCTGATGTACAAGGGCTTAAAGTCCAGCAACATGGAACGAAAGCGAAGTAAGTTTTCTTATAATCAAGCGAAGGAAAAAAGACTAATGAAAAATATAGTCAAGAAACTGCTCAAGTCATTGAGCGTCAAACAAGGGAAAAAGTTCGACGATCCAGCTTCCATATCTCAGATCGAGAGCTTTGTTGCGTTCCACGGGCTGGACATGTCAGAAGTCCTCTTGGATATTGGTCAATTCAAGAACTTCAACGAGTTCTTCTACCGTGCATTAAAACCAGACGCTCGCCCCTGCTCTGCTCCTGACAACCCCAACATTGTCACGTCTCCTGCAGACTGTCGCTCAGTCGTCTTCAATCAACTCGATGAAGCCCAGAAAATTTGGGTCAAAGGTCGAGACTTTACTGTTGAACGCCTACTTGGCGATGCCTATCCAGAAGATGCCAAACGCTATGCTGGAGGCGCGCTGGGCGTATTCCGTCTCGCTCCTCAGGATTATCACCGCTTCCATATTCCAGTCGATGGAACACTATGCGAGCCCAAATTGATCCAAGGTGAATACTATACAGTTAACCCCATGGCTATCCGATCAACATTGGATGTATATGGAGAGAACATCCGCGTCGTCTGCCCCATCGACTCGGTTGCCCATGGCCGAGTTATGTACATTTGCATTGGAGCAATGATGGTTGGTAGCACTGTGATTACCCGAAAAGCTGGCGAGAAGGTGTCGAGAGCTGAAGAGCTTGGCTACTTCAAGTTTGGCGGCAGTACCATTCTTCTACTCTTTGAGCCTGGCCGTATGGTTTGGGACTCGGATCTCACTGACAACTCCTCCAGTGCGTTGGAGACCTTGGTAGGTTATTCTTCATATTTTTCTTAAACATCTATTAACACTTCTCAGATCCGGGTAGGCATGTCTGTTGGTCACTCTCCCGGCCAGGAGCAGCACACTGGTGATATGCAAAAGGAGAGCCTTACTAAGGAAGAGATGGACGATGCCTCACGACGCATTGTTGGTGGTGGCGGCGCAGAGGGAACTGGTCAAAACCTATCGTAGGTTGGATACAGATCAAAATAAATCAACTTTAGCATTGCATTGGAGCGTTGGGCTTGCTTCGGAGAAACAAAATGGATACACTCAACTGTCCCTGGATACACAGTCTTGTGTAGCACTACTATTACTTGGTCTCAAAGCCTTCCCGTAGATTAAGGTGTACTCAAAATTCAACCTATCATTTCTATCGATGCCGATGCCAACCCAAGTTTCAAGTTTTCTCCTAATGTGAAGTGCTTCATTGACTTGCGTGAGTGATCTAATACCTAGCTAATGGACACTCTACAGTGCCATTCAAAGAAATCACTACTGTCTTCAAAAATCTCGATCATGGAGCAATCCAGTCGCCTTACATGGCATCCCAATTCTTGGCATCTAGCATATACTGTTACAAAACATGCCATGCATAGCGAAAGACTGCGTATGCTTACCATCGCCGTTCCGACTCACTGCCAATTCCTTGCGAAAAGATATGGTCGGTGACTCGGTATGTCGTGTAGTCGTGAAACAACCAACGAGAACCAAGAACTAGGGCGATTCAAATAGCACTGCTTCAACCTGTAGAGCCTGGCATAGTTGTGGGGGAAAATCATTATACTCTGCTGAAACCAATGTCTAGAGTGGGAGCGGACCAAGGCTTTTCGCATGGCTGCCGAACTCCTCGATGATCCAATCACAGAATTTGGCCCATTCGCGGTGGAAAATCTCCATAGCACGCTTCTGTTCGTCTTTGCTCAGACAGCTGTATTCTATACTCCACTCGGCGAGTTGTCGCCAGCCATGGAGATTCATGGTAGGTGACCCGACCAATATCTGGTAGAACTCAAAGGACACCGAGTTGCTAGGAGCAGATTAGTTTCAATTTGGCGAGAAGCTTGGAAGGGGATTTTACCTGAAGAGAGAAGGGTTGTCGCTGTTTACCGTGCAGGGAATACCAGCAGCGAGTATTTCGGGATATGGATGCTCTTTGATGTTCCGACACAGATGTAAAAGCTCGTTGGAAGTCGGGCAGAGCTCAATACATATGTTGCGCTTCTTGAACTCGTCCACGAGTTTTGGATGCTTGAGCAGTGAGAAGCCATGACCGATGCGTTTTGCGTTCAATAGAACAGCATCGTAGAGATTGGAGTTGTTGGGGTTCTTGGAACCACCCATATCCAAAAGTGTCTCTCCAGCATGGAACATGTAAGGAATCGGATCATCTCGGCATTCGTCTTGCATTTCCAATAGCAAGTCGCGGTAGAATCCAATGTGGTTGGGGCGATCCTCCGCACCCACGAGATCGAATCCACATATGAGGTCGCCAAACTTCTTCTTTAGTTTGATGCAGTCCGCAATTTCCGTCCGCATCATTGAGAGAGGAATTGATCGAGGCGCACAGTATATGATTTTGAGGCCGAATGGGAATTTGTCGCCCTTGCCTTGCGCTTTGAGTTCTGCCTGCTTCTTTGCCACTTCCTCCTGTATGATCTCCATTTGTCGGTCGTGGTTTAATTGTGTAGAGCCGTCATCACTTGGAATGTATTTGTCTAGAAGCATAGGCCGTAATTCGGCATACATTACCCCATCGTCTATCATATTGTCGATTGCTTGACCAATGTACCAGCGATATACTGATTCATAGTTCATGAGGCCTTTAAAGCAGCGGGTAGCTTGATTGAAGCGAGCCCAGACACTGTCGCGAGTTAGCAAATTCTCGCTCGGAACATGATGAGTTTTACATACCCGTTGGTTGTTTGGTTTAACCCGTAGACTTCATCTTCGCTCAGAATCATTTTCTGCTTGATCCACTTGTCTGGATCCTCGAGAGATTTGTCCGTCGCTGGATCACTCCATTGAACTTGAGGATTTAGCCTTCTTACTTCTGATGGAAATCTGTCGCTGAAGTCTTTCCACAGCATCCAGCATTTCACATCCTGGGGATGCATGTTCTTGTTCCACCGAGGGATATAATCTGGCGAGAAGATATCGTAGACTTGCGTGCCGGCTTCTAATACACTGAAAACCATTTCCGTCTCTCTGAAGGAGTTTGCATCAACCAGGGGCATTGTACTTCTCACAAACATGTTATATGGCCGCTCCTTCGCCTTTTGTATTAATTGGTCCGGTGGAAGTTCTGCGTTGAAGTGCAGATGGAGATGTGCGCCTTTCGGCATTTTGCAAGCAATTTTATATACTATGCTTTGCTGGATCCGCTCTTTGTTCGTGAGAAACTGCCCACCCATATCCCGAGTTTCGTCGCCAGGAATGGCCTCACTGGCTAGATTGCCGAAAAGCCTGTCTCGTTCATCCTCTCGAATGCTGATGACGATCTGGTTGGCTTCCACTTCCTGGGGCGTGGCGACATCTTGAGACTTCTTATACCACGTAACGCTATTGTCGTTTTTCGTGAGGAGCTTGAGGTCTTGCTCATAATTCCTTCTCCGTTCCTCCGGAGTTGTAGGACTGGTACCTGACCCACCTTCCAGGGATTCTTTGAGCATATCACTGGTGGTTTTGACACGTTTGTTCCGATTCCGAGATCTAAATATGCCTTTCATAAGAACAAGGGTTCCCGCAAACAGTGCGAGTATTAAACCCAGTGATGGTTTTAAAGTTGATCCGTCCAGATCGATATCAAGTTTTGGGCTCATGTATTGTCCACAAGCACCTCCTGATGTACGACTATGGCCAAAGTCAGCAGAGCTCTCACATAATCGATAAAAATGCGCTTTTGGCGAGATCTTCGCAGACGAAAATCACAAATGCATTTTCGCAGCCCAACAGCGACCAAAACGGCTATAGAAATAACAAGAATAGAACATTGCGCGCATACAGTGGAGGGCCTGGGACACCTTGTGGCCAGCTTTTGTTTAGTTTGAGACGTCGTTCTGGATATGGACGAACCATGGCGCAAAGATATGAGGAAATTTGAGCTAATTGAAATCATCCACCAGATCTGGTGTATAAGCTGGTGAAAACGGGCAGAGTGACAAAAAGGGTAGAAGAGTAAAAGGACTCGAAGAAGCAGATAGACATACAAGCTTCATTTATCAAGAAGAACGAACCTCCTATTGATCCAGCAGAAAAGCCTTTGACAGGCTTTAAAAGCTCCGGATTTGATAGATTACGGGGAGCTCGACGAGGAGTCAATCCCGTAGGCTGAGTGAGGCGGAGCCGTGGTAGAAGAAGGAAGCGCTCAAACCGTTTCTTGGTGGTAGATGTTTGACTTTGAATCCGGTGAGAAAAGAGGATGCCTTGTCGCAAACGGCCTCTTGGAACACCTTTATTGCCGCCTTTCGAAATAATTCTGCGACGTCGTCTTTTTACGAATCAACCTTGGATTTCGTGGCGCAGCAAGTGCGATCAGGCACAACGACCCACGACAATTCCGCGACCAGGGTGAGAGTTGTTAACCTAGAGAAGGGCGCGCAAGCAGTGGCCAAATCTTGATAAGGGATGTGTAGATGACCTTGGTGATAGTTGTTGATTTGGTCGCCTCTGGAAGTGGATGAAGTTAGAGGAAGAAGAGAGGTGCGATGTTTGAGGGTCGTGGTGTAGGTATCTCCAGGATGGGGTCCGTTCTCACTCTCCCTTTGAGTTTGGCGGCCAACCTACGTGCCAGTACCTAAACCAAAGTCACCAGTAGTTTGATCTTTACGGACAACTTGGGCGCAACAGCAGTCAAGGCTCAGAGCTCACTAACTATCAACCGGCGTTGTAGGGATCGCCTTCTATTTAGTACAGCTACTCAGTGGACCAGTAGACAGATGCCAAAGACTGATAGAGCGCTACCAGAGCTATCAAATGCACATTCAGGGCCTCGCAGGTTGTCGGTCCGCAAGGCAGAATTGAAGATCTTACAATTTGTGTACTGTTCTCCTGCTGTACCCACGCCCATCTGTACTCTAGAGCAATTCGGCAAGGCTAGTGCACACAGCCCCCTTATGAGCCTTCACTCACCAATCTCAGACCTCAAAATACGCCCTCTAGCAATCACTTTGGCCATGATGCCTCGTCTGTTCAACGAAGCACCCACTGCGGGGGTTCAGATGTTACTGGGATGCTGCGTTCGAGAACCAGGAGCCCAGCCAATTTCATACTTCTCCAGCCTCCATCTTTGCCGTATGGTTTCAGTACCGTTCGATGGCGAGTCAATCGGATCTTACATAATCTTGTTCCCGCTCTTTTTACCCGTTTTTGATTCCATCCTAGCCGCAACTCGGGTCGCTGTACAGTATCCAGTCCGTTTTCAGACATAGCTCTTCAAGCCAAGACACTACATGTCGAGACTCGAGAGATATCATCACGCTCTTGTACTCGTGCATGTGTCAACCTGACCAACTGCCAAAGCTTGTGTAAGCTCTTATGCACAAACTAGCTGTTCGACATTGACCTGTGGCTCCAAGTCCGTAGGCTCAGGAAACACTGAAGCTCAAAAGCAGCCGCCGAGAGCCAACAGCGCTTGGCTTTCTGTGGCGCATCGAATGCCATGGCCAGACTATTTTCTTCAATTGCTTGCCTCTTCTTCACTTGATCACTCTCTGTACTCCGGCCTCGAGTTACCATCCGCAATGGTTCCAGTTTGTACTGCTAGTAATGCATAGCGTTCTTGTTTATAAGCCTTGCAGTTCTAGTTTTCCATATATCTTTCGAGCATAAACTTCCTCATGAACGCCCTCAGTAATGTAAAATATCCATATCGGCATCCTTCAACATGGGTTACTTCCACTGGATCAAAGGCGGCATCGAGAGCATTCAACTTGATATCGTCGGTTTTCTTGCCGTGCTAGGAGAGGGCTCAGTTCTTATCAATGCCCAAGTCGCAGCTCTCTCTCAAGTCACATATCTTCCACGCTTCATGCCCGCCCCACAGGCACTCATTCAACCTTCTCGCGCCCATAAGCTAAAGTCGCACAACGGTTATACTACTGCTGTTCGGTCTGGTAATGTTAGGGATTACATCAATCATATTGGCCATATTTTAGTGTAAGCCAATCCTCGAATATCTCGTAACACGGGCCACAATTAAATCGTACATACTAACAGACCTTTATATAGAAACTCGGAACACTACCCAGCTTACTCCGTCCGATGTGTCGAGATTAAACGCAAGCACGAGCCCGGAGCCCACGATGACTCTCATAGCCTCGAAGCTAAGAAACACAATTCGACGAAGAACGAGTCTATAACATCCAAAGCGTATGGACCGCTCTGGTTTGTCGCAGTGACCGGTTGCTCTCTATCAATCATAACGTTTGCTTTTGCAATTAGAGAAAGAGATGGAATGGCATTGCTATCTATCATCCTGCTGTCCTTTTTATCATCACTGGTCGGAATTGCAAACAAATGGAAACTCCAACTACCCAAGCGGCTGAACAAGAACCAATTTACGCCTCCGGGAGATGTAGTCATCCGATATGCCAAGGGTAGTTTCCTTATCGTACAATGCACTGAAGATGTTGCGAGAGAACTCTTCTTCGCTCCAGAGGACATCGAATACCTTATTCAAGAAGCATGGGAGTATCGCTTGATATCTCTGGTCGGGACTATAACGCTCATGTTTGGCGTCATCTTTCTGGGAAACGCATCCGTGTACCTCCAATTAGGCATCGCTGGCTCCTACATTATCATGAACGTTCTCTACTGGATAGTCGCTGCCTTACCCAGTCGTCTTCACTGGGATGTTTCCTGCTTTGTGGTTGAGGATCAAGTCATCGCTCCGTGCGACAGCGAGCTCCCAGAAGCGCGACATGGCAGGAAATACATTGACTACAACAAGACCTTCACCACTGCTCTCTGGAAAGCCATAGTAGTCACCAAGGAAACTGAATGGGCCGTTCGAAGTTCCGCTGTGCCGTCTCATCCAGCGTGGACAGAATGGCTCAAGCTAGCAAAAGTAAAGGCGAGGGAGGCTGGTACCCGCGAAGAGAAAGTCGGGAACAAAACTATCAAAGTATGGGACCTGCCAGAGTGGAATTCGCAACTGGCGCTAAGTACATGCTTTGAGAAAGCTGCTGAAATAGCAGCGAAGTTGGAGCAGGAGGAACAAGTTTGAACATGGCCTTCTTTCCGCTTCAGACATTACGACACAATGAGTTGGTTTTATGGATTTTGGGATTGCTTGGATACCATAGCGGGTCGGGATTAAAAAATTGAGCGTTTTACGTTGCTGCTTTTGAGCACTCAATCATGATGGTATGACGAATTGGCTTCAGCGTTTGTTTGAGTCGGCATTTCGAAGCGGTTTGTATTATCATGCATTCATTATTAGACGCTCTTCATTATAACTACCTTTTAAGTATATACAACTTCAGCCTTTATATGGTCGTAGCCTCGTGTCCATAGCGTGAACCAGCATAGCGATGACGGAAGCTCACTCGAAGTGACATAAATCGATCCTCATTCGAGAGCTTTCTGTGACGATGCATCCCTTCGATCCTTCTCCTTAGCCATTAGAGATCGAGAAGTTTTGCAGAACCACACTTCCGGCCCGACTTCCTCATTGGACTGTCTTGCCGCTTCAACGTCTCGCTGTAATGCACATACAGCGCCTTTGTTTGAGGTTATTGTCGTGATACCGTGGGCCCATCCATTCAGGAAGACTGACTTGGTCACTGGGTTGAATCCAGAGACCGCTTCGCTAGCGAATTCAGGCAATCTTGGATCATCAATTGCCACATCATCCCAGATCTCAATGGGAAAGTTCCAACTGTCCGAGATATGATAGCAGGAGTATTGCTGGAAAGCATTCTGTACCTCTTTCTGACTGCGTTTGTCCTCCGGCTTCGCCATGATGGTCTCCAATCTAGCTCTTTCGGTGGGGGTGCCAATAAACTCTGTGATGTCTCGCATTGTTTTCGCTGCTTCGTACGAACAAACAAGCTTGCGATCTTTGATGATTGGTCCCAAGACGTTCAACAGTAGTTGTTCCTTGGCCTCGATTTCGAGTTGGCGCTTAAGCGCTCTGTTGAACGATGGCTTCTCTTGGACAACCGAGTTGGTGATGTCAGATACTAAAGCTAACAATAAGGTACAGTCCACGTTCAATGTTTTCGTGAGGCGTTCCGTATCATCGTAGAGCATTGTTGAAAGGGCATCTTGTATTGATATCGGTGGCGGCAAGTTGTTTCCACAAACAATTTCCACTCCCATGGATCGGATTTTTGTGAGAATAGTATCGATCGCACTGACTGAGCCTTCGCGTAGCCTGGTTAATGTCAGAACTAAGCGAGGGCGTCGATACCGGACTCTGGTGTCTTTGACCTGATCGATGAGAGCTCGAGCGATCTTGAAAAGAGAGAGTTCTGGGAGATCGTCATCCTTTTCGCGACCGTGTTCTTCATCGGACTCAGTCTCGGAATCAGAGTCAGGGTCGTCCCAGTGCCAGCCCTGTGCTGCCATTTCGTATAACTGTTCGAAGGTTAGTGCTGATGATTCTGTAGCCTAAAAATTCGAAGCGGTGGAGACTCTTCGGGGACAAAATAAGTGAGCTGCTTCGACGACTATTCCCATCATAATCGATTGGAGCCCCATCTAAACGGCTTACTTATCTCGTCCCTGGAGGAGCGGCGGAATCCTAGCAACAATATTTCGACTTACAAGACGCTTTTCACTTATTGTTAAAACTTTGATCAATTTCGATCCGCCTTCAGCAACAATATCACATTTGATGGTGTAGTTTGCTGTCAAATGGCTGCGGATTCCCGTCACACCAGCAGATTGTTTCGCAACATTCCAAATAGCCTCAAAGAACGAAAGGTTCGACGAGTCTAGTTTAATCCTATCTTGATCGGTTACTCTAGACGATGATAACTACAAACTGTTAGTTTTGGACCGCTTACTGGCAATGGTTTGGCAAAATAAATGGGGCGCTCCCATCAGCCTCGTTGGCTCGCAGACGCTACGCCCGCTTATCAAGTGCTTTATTTGCCATGGAGGATGTTCAGATTCGAATGATTTATCGAATACAATGGGAAATATAGCACGTTTTGCTCAAGAGCTCTGGTAGCTGTCATCAGAGTTGATGGGAGAACGCCATTTATTTTGCCATGTCGTTGCGCCTCATACCTTTTCTAAGTTGCGAATCTCAGTGATAATTCTGGATCGGAAAGCTTTCGCATTGTTTATATCGAATTTCTTTTCTGAACAAGCGATAGCCAGAAAGAAATCAAGCTCTGCAAGTAGATTACGGGCGTCTTGAATACGTTTCTTGGTATCAGACTCGAGGAGAGCTAGGCTACCTAAAGGCTGTTAGTCGCTTAAGATCATAGGCAGCTCACTTGAAGGGAGCATGCTATGTGGTTAACAGCGAGTGTTTGCGTTAAGAAAGGACTGTTTGATGTGGGAATATCTTACTCATTTCTGCGGATATCAAATCAGCCATGATACCCTTGGGGATAGAGGCAGAGTGCTAGAGTAGCTTGATGAGGGATAAGAGTTTGATGCAAGATGGGTACCTTGTAAACAAGGGATAAGGGATTTCGATACCCTTCGTCTTGCTTCTTTTGTAGCTTTCCTTGCGATTCTTACAACCTACAACCACGGTTCACGCCCTACCGATATTTTGTCGCAGCCTAATCATGTCCAGCGTACACAGTCTAAGACAGTCCCTGAGCAACAGTTGAGCAACAGCCAGCCGTGTTTGTCGACCAGTAACTGCCCGCAGATACTGGGTGCTTGATTATGCCGAAATGCACCAAAGTTCTCGTAACTTATCTTTTGAAGAAGCGAAGGTGTAGAACATTTGAAGTATAGAAGTGGCAACATTTGGAGTAGACTTGATATCTAATCTAATCTAATCCATCTGCTATGAGATATCAGATATTGTACATCTTTAGATTTCTATAGTACACAAGCCAAGACAAGCACAAAAATTTGGGAAATAAGATGAGATTAAGATAATCATAAAAAGACAAATATCTGACTGGACTAATAGAATTGTTCTGGTGTGCTCGGCCACTCATGTGGCTTTATCTACTCTTGCAAATGCTGCTACAAAAGCGCTTGGCTTAAAGCTGGAACAAAATATATTGAAGCAAAGAGGCTGACCCTTGAAAGTTAATCATACCCGACTAGTAGTAAATATAAAAGTAAGGATAATAATGTGAATACTTGAATAGTGAAAGAGAAGGATGTCATGAATGTCATGGCAGGGGTGATTGAAAACTGCAACCACTCAAGCGCGTCCTGGTCGTGCCAGGTCGCGTCTGAGCGCGACATCCTTCATTCAACTCCCACTTCGATACTGCTCCCAGCCATCGACCTGATCTTTCTAATCAGCAATTTTACCTCACTTAGCCGCATAGACTTAGAATCACCATATCAATCACAATGGCTCTTAAACGCAAGCGGTCATCATGCGATGTATCGCCTTCATCATCAACTTCATCTTTCTCTCCACCATCAGATCCAGTCAGCCCAACACCAGTGCGGCAGTTTCCAAACGCGGTTTCAATGGATCTAGACACCAATATGTCTTTCTGTTCAGCAGGATGGACGTATGACTGGGAGGACGACACGCGATATGGGCTAAATAGCCGGACGCGCAAGAGATTCAGAGACAACAGACCTGACGAGGACGTCATCCACAGTAAGTCTTCCTATTATATGCACTGAATGCGACATGATCTAATTCATACTTCAGAAAACACCTTACAGAAACTATTTGGTGCTCAAAAACAAACACAGGACACTACGTCCGCCGCCACATCCCCTCTTGATTCTTCATCAAGAACAATATCACGACCACAAAGAACACTTCACGCCTTTTGGACTCTGCCGCACCAAGCCATGCATTTCCCAACTTCAACGCCTGAGCTGTCTACTCAGACATGCCTGGACGATCTACGATGTAACGACTGCGACGGAAGCCTACGCGATGATAATGCCATGGATATCGATTCGAACTATATTGTGGAAGAGTCCAGGTGCCATATCTGCCAACGATCTGTATGTGACATGTGCTCAGTTGGTGTAGCAAGCATGCGACGCTGCCTTCGATGTAGTTCCTAGCACGATGTACTCCTTATTCGTCCTTCACTAGTCCACGAACTTTACGTTATGATAAATGACAAAACTGTTGATTCATTCTCTCATGTCAGTCACGGTGTATGCACATTGACCAGTCGGTCGCAACGACCAGGTGTCATAAAAATGAATAAATTGTCGATACCAACAATGATCACCCCATGAGCCAATTCAAGGTATTCTCTGGCCAACAAACCCGCTCATATCCGCCATATCAACCGGTTCCTCAACCGTAAACATTACCCCTAATCACCCAGCACGCAGCCCAAACCCCTTCTCCTTTTGCTCTCGATACATATTTATCGTCGACTTTCTCACGTCCTCCATCGCCTCGAAATATCCCTGCTCAATCCCCTCATCATACCCATCTCCATAGCCTACATCCTCGCCATGCTTGTTGCCCAGCGTCCATCCATCCCGTTCTCCGCGTGCGTACGCGGCCCGTTCTGTCGCCTGGGATTGTGAGAGCCCGATTGGTAGACCTTCTCCTATCAGTGACACGCCGATCAGGCTGCTCTCTGGTATGCAGTTTTGTAAGGCTGAGCCGTGTGGACAGAGTATATTACTGGCCTTGGGCACGCGGCGCTGACCGACGCAGGAGATGGAGTCGGAGGGTGCGATCGAGTTGCGTTTGGTATGACTGGATGAAAACGTGCTGGTAGCGGTTGCTTGTGGCAGCGCAGTGGTTGGACTGAAGGTGGGCATGCTGGACCTGCTCAAGGACGGCGGTTTGTGGATGCTTGTGGGTGAAATGTGCGTGAATGGTGGAGAGGCATGAGCCGCGGGCTGCGGAATGTTGTTGGAGAAGGGATTGCTTGCTATCGGACGAGGAATGAACGATGAGGGCGGTGCTATGGCTCCGGATATTCGAGGAGCGTATATAGACGGTTCGCTTCCGCTTGGTGCGAAGAATGAGGTTGGTGATTCGGGTGTGGGCGCGGCTGGTCTTGCTCTCGTGCTTGTTGACGGTCCAGCGATGGCAGTGCTCTGAGATTTTCGAGCTGGGAATGGCGACGATGTGTTGGAAAGTGTGGATAGATCGATTTTATGCCGCGCAGCAACCTCTTCAACGACCTTTTGCGCTTTTCTGTCGGCACTTATGCGAAGAGCGAGGACTATTTCCTTTGCGTCCGTGTAAATCCTGCTCGAGCGAAGTGAAGTGAGAAAATCGTTCCAATCGTTCCATCCAGCATCTTGGACGATTTGAACATCAGTCTTTGAGGTCGTTTGACTGGACAAGCTAGATGCCGCCGCAGAGGGTCGTCTCTGAGCTGCCTCTTGAAATGGATTCGACATGACTGAGCCTACCGTATCCAAAAATAGGCCGCCAAAGATGAGTGTATCAAAGCATTTGTCTAATACAAGATGCTTGTTTATCCACCGCACTTCATGCACAGCAGCTCGCAAGTGGAAAGATATCTGATCATCGAAAGGTCGTCACTTCGTTGGTAGGCTCTCAGCTGGGCGGAGAGAAGGAACTCAACACAACCTGGATAGCAGCGGTAGTTATTATAGCTTTGCTTGCATGTAGGAAGCAATATCGAAGTAAGAGCTAACATTGCGGGCAACTGTGAATGTGATACGGTGGTTGACTACGGTGTAGCTTCCCAACTGCCATGTGAGTGACAAAATAATGGCGCGCTCCTGTTGACCACGTTGACTCCGACCACGCTTTTAAATGAAAGATGCTACAGTTCCCATTGCTTTCGATATAGTATCTGTGTGTCTGAGGATTCCGTAGGACATAAAGCATCTCGTAGTGTACCGTAGCATGTGGTACTAGTGGGCATAGCACTGCAAGGAAGCGTGAGGCTTATTTTGTCAATATCTTGCTTCACCAACGTTCAGATCGAGTACTACAAACATCACCTAGATAGGAGCCATCTAGGACTAGTAAAGAATAAGAACAATGCTGGTTTATACTATTTCATACCAAAGTGCCATAACATGGGTATACAAAGCTTAAAGCAACAATGAAGCAACCACCAACGCCATCGTCGCAATGCCAACAGCAACAACAACAACCCGCATCTATAACTTTTCACTATCTCCAGTCCTTTTCATGGAGCCCAACATGCTCCTCTTCCGATCCCTGCCTTTCCCGCAAATTCGAGTCGCGGATCTACTGCAACAAGTCCGCTACTCCTTCCAACCCAGGACTGCCTCCACGCTCAATCTGCACCGCCGTTGGCTCTGCTTGCATGTCAAACTGCTGCAACAGCCGAGCTTGATTTCGACTCTTCTTGGGGCCGCCAATGCGTCCCATCTCGTGGATGCTCACGCCGCGCAAATGCTCTAGAAGTTCGAGCACGAGAGCGCGCCCGATCTTCTCGTTGCCGCTGGTGCGTACGCGCTCTAAGGCAGTGTGTACTTTGAGTGGCTGGGAAGATAGGCCAGGCAGTGAGGCGATGACGTTGCCAGCAATGTCCGAGTCGAGGGTGATTATTTGTACAATAAGGCTGGCAAGATCCTTTTGCAGGTCGACGAAGTATGGTTCGTGGATTGAGGAAATGGCGGCTTTGAGTAAGTCATTGCAGATGTAGTCGTGCACAGCGCCGGGGTCGCGGAAGAGAGGGATGATGCGGTCGTGTAGGATGACGCAGGTGCTTTTGACGGAGTGAAAGTCGCGCACACGTAGTGCAGAAGCAGTAAATGTGAGTACTGGCTCGAGAATGGAGACGTCGGTAGTGATGAGCGAGAGGGGGGTGGGATCTTCGCCTTTATATAGATCCGCGTTGGTCAGAGTGAATAGCAGATAGCAGCCATTATATGTCATTGATCGCAAGATACTCTGGTTCTTCATTTCGTCGTCGAGGTTATCGTCGGCAGAGCCTTCTTCGGTTCGTCGATTGAGGACATCCCATTCGGTGTCCACTTTGAATTTGAGTTGTTGAAATAGATTCGCTAGAATTGGTGGGAGGAATTGGGCGCGCAGTGGTGTTGGGCATCCCTTGATCATGTTGCTGGAAAATGTAATCAACACAGCAAAATGATGTGCAGATAAACTAGCTGCGCCTTCGTAGAGAGCCTGGCTTAACGGAGGCGCAAGTTCTGGGATACCGTAGAATACATCTCCCAATTTCGAGAAGAACATTAGGAGATCGCAAGCGCCTGTCCGAATTTGCCGTACTGTACGTCTTACAGTCGAGCCAAATCCTTCAAAGGTTGTCTTTGTATTATTGACTTTCGACACGAAAGCGTCCCGACTTTCGGCAGAGATTCCATTCTGCCAGAAGCGATCGGTCAGTATGCGACGAACGATGGCCTGTATTTCTCCAGGAAATGATGTCCATCGGTCGTTGCTATGGAAGGAGGTTGCATAGCTGAGCATTTTGAGGAGATTTGGGAGAATGACCGGCATGATTTCTCCCCAGACAGTGCAAGCGATCTCGAAGATAGGAGATCCCTCCTCCAGCTTTTCTGTCGTAGCATGTAGTAGTGCTTTAGTCATTTTGATTGGTATCTGGTCATTCCGATCTAAGAGGTCTTGCTGTAATCGCAAACCATCCTCACCGAGCGATTTCTCTGACCATTCTTGGGTGCTATAGAAATTGTTCTGATGCAGGAAATCTGGAAGGCGATCCCATCCAAGGTAGTTGCAGAATGACGAGTAGTCTGTCAAAGCTGTGTGAAGCGCCGGACTTTCCCATGCTTCTTTGACAGGTTGTATCATTCTTCTTAACTTTTCGGTTCGGGTTTCAGCATCCAGATTTGATGCTCGATGTATGATCATGAGCATGAATGGCATCCATCTAGTTTGCAAGTCTGCGCCTTCAACGTTCAGAATCTGCTGTATCCGGCTCTCCAGCTGATCATATATGCCGAGAAACGTATCTGCAAAAGTTGTGGCAAGTCGTTGCGCTCCAAAAGCGCAGGTTTCGAGCAATTCTTTGGTTGCGTCTTTGAAAGATTGTGAAGACGGATTCTTGTCGCCTCGAATATCCAATAAACGATCGAGTATGGTAAGCGCGGTTTGAGGATAACGGCTTAGCACCTTTGATGTTAAAGAAACGATTTGAGCAATCATCTTTCGCGAGATATCTGGATCTTGTATAGGAATGGTTAATGCTGTATCGCACCATTGACCAAATGCAATCTCAATGTTTGCGCCTTTTGCGTCCACAGCTTGATTCATCGAGTCGTTATTCGCTTCTACGTGGGTTGCCAGCCATTTTAGACAACCTCTGGATCCCGCTTCAATAGCTGTGAAGTGAGTGTCCGCTTGTAAAGATTCTGGAGATGGCTTGGAATAAGTCTCTCGGGAGAAGGGCCGAGAGCTAAGGCTGTGGAAGAAGGTCGCGGCCTCATCTAGTATATGCTTCATCGCATCTAGTGGCACGCGGCGTACAACTATTTCGATGGTATGAACACACGCCGTTCTATATTGACCCAAGATGAGTTCACGCTGGGCGACTGTATCGCAATCTGAGGCAAGAAATGCTACTGTTGCATTGCCTGAATCTTCAGATAATGAATCGAATTTCAGAGCTCGTGAGGTGCACAATTCCAACAGAGCGCCCATGGACTCATTAATGATATTGGTAAATTGGGGAGTTCGTGAACGAAGAAGCCGTAGCCACACGTCAAGAACAGGTAGAGAGACGAGGAGACTAGGATGTGTGGTGATTTCGAGGAGTAACGAGAAAAAAAGAGGGAGGTTCCCAGTCTTTTCAACGACGTCTGGATTGATTTCCACGAGAACACCGAGAGACGCGAGGACCTGAATTGTTAGCCGATGAGCCTCAAAGCGTGGACAGGCAAATTACCTCTGACAGTTTCTTCGCGAACGAGTATTTTTCATCGTCCTCCTCCGCACCCGCTGTTTTTGCCCAGCCATACGCTTCGTGTAATAATTGTAAGCTTCCTTGGTTGAATATGGGACCTATTATCTTTTCCATCTCAGCAGTCTCGATGTTGACTCGATTTCGGTTGAATATAGATATAAACGCATCCATTGCCGCCATTCGCATCGCCGTATCACCAGAGGCAAAGGCGCTTCCTATCATCTCCACACATCGTGATGTTATTATGGCTTGTGGCGAGATCCAAACACAGAAAGACTGTATAACTCCGAGACTCCGCACGATACAAGCCTGTATCTGCGCATCCTGCGGTTGCTGCGAATGCTGTTCGAGAAAGGCATTCAGTCCTAGACAGATACGCTGTAGCCAACCCTCCTTGCCAGACCGTAACAAGGGCGCATCCTGTACCGGAAGGTAGTGATCTTTCATCACAGCTTCTGTCACACATATGCGCGCAAATGACGATCCTAGATCCGACCGCAGCGCAGCTACGTAGTCTTCACGAGAGAATATATCCTCCGACAACTGCTCGAGTGCTAGCAGTACGAACTCCTTGTGCGACAGCGTAGATCTCCAGAGATTCACGAGTTGTTCGTCCATGTTGTCCCAACCTTGACCCCATATGCGCTTGGCCACTTCGGTCCATATTTGCACCACCTTATTTTTCAGGAAGGAGGGGTCGTTTTCGAGAAGTGATTCGGTCAGGTTTAAAACATATCCCTTTAGTTCTTGTTCGTTGCCGCCGGTGTAGACGTGTTTGAGGTAGAAGAGCATCATGGACATGCCATAGTGGCGCAACACTGCTGGCCGCGAGGAATCTGAGGCAAGCAAATAGCCATGGGTGAGTGCTTCGGGGGATTGTTTGGCTTGATCGAGGAAGATGGTGGCTTCTTGACGGGTCTCATTTTTGGAGCGTGGATTGTAGACGACTTCCAGTGCCTGGATGAGACCCGCTTCGGAGAGATTAGCTATGGGCTCTGCCATGCTTTTGGGGGAGATGAGCTAAAGAAGTCGTATTGTTCCGCGTCGTGTCGATGTAGAGAAGAGGTCAAAAGAGGGGAGGCGGTGGGAGGCTGCCGGGCTAAGGAATGGTTTGGTGGTAGCTCGGTCTGTTGAGTGAGGTTCAAGGAAGGCGGGAGGATCTTGGGCAACAATAGTCGCAGGAGCCAATAAGCGCTGTTGAATGCCGACCAGGTACAAGGCAAGGCTGAAGTTTTCTGAGAATCAAATAATGAGGCTGAGAGATTGATTTACAATATTTCGTGGACGCTCAATGAAAATCAGATTCACTGAAGCTGGTTAAGGTATCCAGTGAACAAAGTTCGTCGGTTAACTTTCCATTAGTCTACTCTAGAGTTTTATCAGGTCACCAGGTGCGAGTGATGGTAATGCGGACCCTGACTTTTTTGTCAACTGCACCTGAAAAGTGAGCAGCTACGAGGTACAATTGTGCTAGGTGATTTCTTTGTTTTCCTGGAGGTGGAGGTAAGTGGAGGCCAAGCTGGGTGTTTTTAACCACAAACACATTGAGAAACCACAAAGCATACTCTAATTTGGGCACCAAAACTTCCAGTATCAGAATTGGTATTTTAAGCTCAACCCAATAGCACCGAACGTGTGTGTCCAGAAAGCATTGACAGCTATAGTTGGTATCATATAGTAAACAACCCCATGGTGTATCCCTACAACCTATCTTCCCAACGCCTTCGCTAAATAAATCATGAATCGACTCCTTCAAGTGCTAGACTGTCAAGCTGGTGGCTCAGCCCGAATGCTAGTATGATGATGTCGAGATGGAAACCGGATCCAGAACACAATCCAGCCCACCAAAGACACGGCGCAAAGAGCCACGCCCTGCAACGGATTCGCAACAAGTCCTCGAATCACAAAGAGGGAGCTCAAAGTAATGAAAATAAGAGGATTGATGGTCCAAGTTTGGTAGAGATGTGGTTCGGAATTTCGAGCTCTTCGAGCGCGGATGACGAAGACACCCAATACGCAGAAAAAGAAGAAGAAGTATTCTGCTATACCGACGAAAACAACCAGGCCATTGAATGTTCCTACAACGACGTAGAAGATTGCCATGAAGGCGTTGAGCATAATAGCATAGCTGAGTAGCATTAGCTCATTTGAAAGCAAATTTATGGTATCATGAACTTACATCGGGATGTGTCCGGTTATACGAAGCTTGGCTGTAGATTTAGCAAACTTGATAATGGGATATGAGAGGAATAATGGCCACTTTCGCAGGATTTTATCATAATAAAGCATCTCATCCTCTTCATCCTCGAAATGAAGGTTTGCTAGAACAGCAGGTAAGTACCCTCTTTGACTGGCCGATTCGCACAGCTTCGCCGTCGCAAATATGTTGGTATTGAGAGCGCCCAGAGTAGAAATTGCGATTGCAAATGCATACGCTCGTCGGCCTACCTGGCCTAGAACCTTTTCACCAAAATCCTAATGTTATTAGCATAGTCATTGGTCTGAACTTCCTACTTACTGCTGCCAGTGTAGTATGGCTTCGAATATTGTCCATCGGAAGGCATAGATACAGAGCCACTACAAGTCCAAAGAAGCTACAAATGGTAATCGTCATCGACGAGTGTAATACTCTAGGCAGATTCTTGGTTGGAGCTTTCATATCACCAACGACAAATCCAATCTTTCAATCGGTTAGCACAATCCAGGTATGCATAATAGAACTTGCCGATTCCCAACCTCCATAGCAGAACAACGCTGCAAATAGAGCTGTTACTAGATCCCCGAACCTCACCCAGATAACCCTATCCTCTAATGGATCACTCCCGAGCCAACCTGTCTTCGACTTTGGGATCCCATCTCCTCTGCCCACACAAAACGCTAGTCCAAGCACTACGATCGATAGTACCAGGCCCAGCTTCAACACCAGAAAACCATTCGCTGCCTGCGGTCCTGTCCTGGCACCTAGACAATTTAACGTCGAAATCGCAACGACCGCCAGCACTCCCACCGCCTTGGTAACCACCTGCGCGGCCTCCTGCTTTCCTGGCAACACAGCCGAGCATGCATAGTCTGCGAGCACTGTAGCAATGACCGCATTGGCGCACGGCTTCACGATCACTACCCATGTCCACGTGAACAGAAACGCCATGAAGTCGCCATAACATTCTTGCAAATATTCCTGGATACCGCCATTGCGTGGTACGGCAAGTCCAAGCTCGACAAAGGATGAGGCACCGGTCCACGCGAGCAAGCCTCCGATAAGCCAGATACCAAGTCCTTCGGCGGGCGAGGCGACATGTAGACTGACAGTGGAAGGCGCGGAAAATATACCAGAACCGATTTGTAGGCCGAGAACAAGAGCGAGGCCGTTGAGGGGCGTGAGTTTGAGGGTGTTGGAAGCTGCTGGGTGGGCTAGGAGGTGTTGAGAGTCGGTATAGGAATCGATAGAGGCGCGGGGAGACGGAGAAGATGGTTCTGGGTTGCTATGTACTGGGCGGGCCATGGGAGAGGGTGTATTGCGAGGAGAGGGTTGGCGAGATAGAGGGAGCATCATGAGGCTCTGCAGGGAGAAGATAGCTCTCGGGAAGGAGCGAGACGCCCCCTAGATGGACTCAATTGTGGAAGGGATGGCTACATCAGTCGGATGTCGGTTGGGGTGTCACAGGTTGACAGGTGGAAGGTGTTGCATGATGAAAGAGAAGGAGATATTTGGCAGGGCGAAAGATATCGTGACATCTTGATTCGCATGTCTGATGTACTGTACGGATACAGAGCTTGGCGTTGAGGATCCAACCAGAGCTATTGCGACCAGGAACGTGGGTACTCAATGTTGCAGGGATGTTCAACGTGCTGTAGCTCTCCTGATATAATAATGATGATCATTCATAGCTTTCGTTTGGTACACTGTAGTCCAGATTTAAACTTCTAGATCTGATTTTGAGATTTAGGCTTGTTTCTGGTTGTGCAAGAGATGGACCTGCCAATGCGCAACCTGCCTTCTTTTGCCAGCTCGCAGAGCTCTATAACCATAGTGGTATCAAGCTTTGCGCCCAGAGGCCGCGGAACAGATTGATCACAATAATACATACGCAGTTTACATGATCCAAAGAAATACATATATATATATAGACCCTGATGACTTAATAAGCACCCCACACTAAGCGATGATTGGCGGCTACATTTTGCCGGGCTGACGGTCCCCTTCCGACCATCGGCTGCAATGCCAAAATGTTTAGCTACTAGAGTGTAAGCTAAACTTTTTCTCAACTTCAACACCCACTACGCCTGTCCTTACGCCCGACAACTTTTTCCCTCTTTTCGAGTCCCTATTGACTCGGGATGCGCGTGGTTGTCGCCTACCCTCAATAACATTCTTACCGTACGCACGAGGGACTGAGGTCCCTGTGCGAATACTTTGCCATGTCAACTACCGCTGGGTAAGCTACTCCTTGACAAGGCCAGCGCAAAGCTAACAAACAAAACAGAGCTTTCATTGCAGGCGGAATAGCAGCATGCGGAGCAGTTACAGTAACCCATGGCTTTGAAACCACCAAAATTCGGTATGCGCCTATTCATGCCTTGATTCCGAATTGCGCGCTAAGGACTCGATTTACACAGGTTACAATTGCAGGGCGAACTACAATCGAAAAAGGAAGTCAAGCGAATGTATCGTGGCGTATTCCATGGCTACAGCGTCATTCTCAAGCATGAGGGGGTCAAAGGGCTTATGAGAGGTCTAAATTGTGCAGTATGTGCGATCCACAAGTTGCGCCAAGTGTGCTGACAGTGAGATTCTAGTACATATACCAAATGATGCTCAACGGCTGCCGTCTTGGTTTCTACGAGCCCATTCGGAAAGCTACTACGACAGCTCTACACGGCGATCCCACAAAACAAGCCGCAGGCGTCAACATCTTCTCCGGCGCAGCGTCCGGCATCATTGGCGCCGCCGCCGGCTCTCCCTTCTTCCTCGTAAAAACGCGCCTACAATCATTTTCTCCCGTTCTTCCAGTAGGCACACAACATCACTACCGCAATGCATGGGACGGGCTACGGTCAATATACACTTCGGAGGGCATACGCGGCCTATACCGAGGGGTTGGGCCTGCCATGGTGCGCACTGGTTTTGGCAGCAGTGTGCAGCTCCCTACGTACTTTTTAGCCAAGCGTACACTTGCCAACAAATTCGGAGTACAGGATGGACCGGCGGCGCATCTTCTTAGCAGCACAGTATCAGGCTTTGTGGTTTGCTGTGTTATGCATCCACCAGACACGATTATGAGCCGCATGTACAACCAAACGGGGACGTTATATAAGAGTGCTTTCGACTGTTTATATCGAACAGTGAGTACGGAGGGTGTGTTTGCGCTATACAAGGGGTTTTTCGCCCATCTAGCGCGGATATGGCCACATACGGTATGTTCTCACAACCTAAAATCAGAAACCAGAACTAACAAGAACGTTGCAAGATCCTCACCCTCAGTTTAGCAGAGCAAACGAACAAGATTATGCGTAGAATAGAAGCAAGGATTCTTCCAGATCGGGCAGACAATGATCTGCTGAATTGATCTTGCGCAAAGCGTTTGCAACAGAGATTTGCTCCTGCTAGCTTCTTCGGTGTCACAATGAGGCTTTCAATGTATGGTGAACATAGGCCAACTGCTTAGGCAGACTCAATACCCAGTTTAGTTGACTATCTGACTTTCGTACCGTGACTTATGCGGTATAGTCAAATAGGCTTTAGAGACTGAATACTCTTGTGTTCGACCTGAGCATTGTGTTCCAGTCATAGGTATGTCTGCCACCTCGATTGACAGCGTTTTATGCATGGCAAGTTTGTTTGATCAAATCACACAGTTGTAGTTGCAGACCGTTACGACAACCGAACATGGAAAACAGTCATATAAGACTAAATGCATAAGCGAGTTTTGCTCTTCATGATAACTGATATATGGATGCACCTTATATGACTAATCTCTGCCTCATTAAACATGCATCAATATGTGTTAGTTTTACTAGTACGACTGGTAACACTGATCGTTCTCGTAATCCCATTGGATGTATGGTTCACATATGCACCGCTCGAGCTGCATGTAGCTGCTCTCCAGTTGCGTAAATCACATCATTAGCGTCTCTGCCACTCCAGGACCTGACTTCATAAATCAGTGTTGCAAAGACACAGCAGGACGGCCCGTTTCTTATCGCAAAGGGCCAAGGCTCGTTCTTTACAAAAGACTTACCTTGTTCTGATTTACCAGGTATACTAAGTATCCTGGGCCTTGGCGACTGCATCCAGTTATGTCTTCCATCAAGGAAATGGCTGCTTCGAAGATATACCAACGTGATCCAGAAACACCAATAGAAAAAGACACGGATCTGGATACCAAAGAGAAGCAGCTAGATCAAGATTCACCGCCCTCAGCGCTCGAGGTTTGTTTAAAAACATCCACTCAATATATCAATGGGGATACTCACCATCTTTAGCGATATATCAACCTGCCTTCGGTGTTCAACTTCGAAGTTATCCTTCAATCAGCATGGGAAGCCATTGCAATCAACTTTCAGTTCTCGCTCCTCAATGGTGGCCCGGCATCCATGGTATACGGAGGTATTTTCGCTGGTTTTGGGGCCAGTTTTGTCGCGTTATCACTGGCTGAAATGGCGTCCATGTTTGTTGATTCTCCTAGCAGTATGCCACATTCCATACTCACAGCGATATAGGGATCCAACGGTTGGAGCTCAATACCGCTGGTCAGCCAGATTTGCTAGATCAGCACCTAGATTCTGGGGCTTGATTCAAGGTATGTGATCTGCCTGTCAACTCTCCAAATTCTCATTGAACTCAATCAGGCTGGATAACTACTGCTGCCTGGATCTTCACTGCTGCTGCGAATCCTGCTGCTTTGGCCAACATGATCACTGCCTTGATGATATTCAACGACGAGACATATAGCCCAAAGCGCTGGCATACAGCCATGTTCATGTGGCTCTTTATCATTGTACCTGTTGTATTCAACATATGGTTTCGAAAGGTCATCAACACCCTGGAAACTGTTGGGGGTGTTATTCACATTGTCTTTTTCATCGTTAATATCGTCCTTTTGCCTGTTCTCGCCGTACGAAGCTCAAATGATTATGTCTGGAACACCCTTACAAACGACCTTAGCGGCTGGACCAATCCAGGCGTCGCTTTCGGCATAGGTTTGTTGACTGTAACATATCCCATCTCAGGGGCTGATGGTCTCCTTCACATGAGTAAGTTCCTCGAACATATCAAGGTCTTTCAGTCTAACAATTGTAGGTGACGAGGTCAAAGGTGTCAGAAAACGAGTTCCATACAGTATCATCACTTCCACCATTTCTAATGCTATAATGCAATTTGCGTTCGTTATTTGTCTGCTATACAGCATTGGCAACGTCGACCAAGTCGCGAACAGTCCAACTGGATTACCAATTATCGAAGTTTACTATCAGGCTACCAAGTCTAAACCCGCGACCAATTTCCTAGTCGCTATGCTTTGCATTATCATCTTTGTGGCTATGATTAATGTTTTTGCATCAGTTTCGCGCTTGACGTGGGCTTTTGCAAGGGATCATGGGCTACCGTTCCATACTTTTTTTTCTCGGGTACGTAATCACTCTGTCGAATGAGCTATCTCTAATCCTAATCAAGGTGAGCCCACGGTTCAAGATGCCTCTCAACGCTCTCGGATTAATATCTGTCATCACCTTTATCCTATCGCTGATTTATATCGGATCATCTACAGCCTACAACGCCATAATCTCACTCTCTGCAATCGGGCTTCACATCTCGTACGTTATTCCAATCTTGTTCTTCCTACTTCGGAAACTACGTGGGCCACCAGTGTCATTTGGTCCTTTTTCGCTTGGACGCTGGGGGATTCCAATCAACATGCTAGCACTTTGCTATCTTTGCTTCGTTATAATATGGATGCCGTTCCCGATTGAATTGCCAGTCACAGCAAACAACTTCAACTATGCTGGGCCTCTTATTGGAGCTGTTATCGTGGCAGCTTTGATAGATTGGTTTATCACTGGTCATAAACGGTTCGAGGTTCCTGTAGCTAGACCTGTATCAGAAGAGCTTTAGAGATGGCTTTCTAATATGGCCTAGAAGCTGGTCTTGGTAATGAAGTATATCGATTCATCGAATGTTCCTTTCTCAACTCAAATTACCATTATCAAACATCTCATACTCCACTGATGCCAACACAAACGCGCCCTCACCCAAAGGACTATTATAGAGTATAGGTTGTCCAACATAATACTGCCTCCTCATTAGCAAAAACGACCCCGTCAGTTTTAACTAGACAAACATACCTCATAGGATGCAGTAGAGTTCAAACTGCACACCGCAACAGTACCATTCCATCCCAGCGTCCCGTTATCATTCCGCACAACAAATCTATCAACTAGATTCTCATAACCCCTCTTCGCGATACCTTTGGCCCTTACAGGAGCATCCAAATATCCTAGCCTTGCACCCTTGAACAGCGCATAGATGAACATGGCACTGCCGCTAGACTCAATATAGTTTCCCTCTTTTCCGGGTGAATCCATAACCTGCCACCAGAGTCCAGACGCCGGATCAGTCGCTGTCATCACAGCAGAAGCGACGTTGTTAAGTAGCGATTTGAAAGAGTCATGTTGTGGGGAGTGTGGAGGAAACGGGAAGACTTCCAGTGTATCCACCAAAGCCGTAAGATACCAACCCAAGCTGCGGCCCCAGACATGTGGACTTGCCCCAGTGTTTGGATTAGCCCAGACCGCTTTTTTGGATTCATCGTAGCCGTGGACTAAAAGGCCGGTGTTGTTGTGCTTGCAGTGTTCCCTCAGCAGATAGAACTGGTCCAGGAGGTCCAGGCTTTTGGTGCCGAGCCAGTCCCCGAAGTACTTGATGTAGTCTGCTTGGAATGGTCCGAAAGAGTACATGCCGTCGAGATATGACCAGTTGGGGTAGATATAGTACCAAAGGCCGTTTTCCGAGTTTCTGGGTTGATAATCAATGGAGTCACGTAGTGCTAGGATTGTATCCTTGTATGTGAAATTTGTGGTCTGTTTAAAGAGATTTATGAGTTCATTGCCATTCGAGAGGCGGTCTAACGGTAGTTTTGTATCGTTTTGCGGATCTGCCAGGGTTTCCAATGTTGAGTCTACGCTCTTCTGGATGTAGTCTTCAATTGCGGGCGTGAGCGGGTGGTCCGGGTATAGCTGTACAACTTTTCGAAATGCCTTTTGAGTGACCCCGGTGTTGAGGATGTCAGACGGGATTTTGAGGATACCATGTTGTCTGGACATGATACTTTGTGCCATTTGGAGGGAGTAATTGGACGCAATGACTCCCCATGTCAACACCATGAGGGCAAGCAGTTGAAAGATAGCCATGATAACGATAATAATTCTTCCAGAAGTGACAGAAGGTTATTTGTCTTTGAGGTTAGCGACTTCTAAATGTTCGATTTTCAAAAGTTTGACAGGGTCGTTCTGTCATTCTCTGTGCTGATCTACCTCTTGCGGTAGTGCCGACCCAAGAGACAAATGACGACTTGGTAAGTTTCTTCAAGTATTTCGAAAGGGGTACTTATTCTTCGTCGAATTGGGGTAAAAAAGGATACGGTAGACACAAAACTCGACCAATTTCAAGTATTGAATTAATCTGTTCAGCTTCAACGAGAACTGATGAACAGAACATGGACAGTTTTCAAAGCTTGCTTACAGGTTGAGAGGTAGCAAGGTAACCTATTCTTGATAGTTTCGTGTACGTAATTATGTCGCTAGTAACGTATACTGCTGTTGCCTGTACGGCACTCTATACGTGGTACGGTATAACGTAGTATGCCATGACACACGAAGCACAGGACAATTGTATTGTGAAAGAATTATGCAAAGACTTTGTCATCTGATGGCCTTACATTGAATATTCTATTTCTACATAACTCCATGGCTTGGCTTACCACTGAAGGAGTAGAAGTCGACCTCACCAAATCTGTTGGGTTTGCTTGGCCGGTTCAACATCCAAAACGGAAGATTCTTTTTGTTATGGCTTTCCGTCCTTCGATTGAAGCCACTTTTGCCCCAAAGCTTCTCCATATGAAGTCTATCCTCGCTTTTTTCAACGCCTTGAAACAGCCTCACCTTCTCGAAATAAACGTAGGCAAGATAAAACGATTGACATGTGTTTCCCTTGTCGTAGCCAGCCTTGTTGCGAAAGCGACCCAACACTTTGGCAGTGATCTCAGAATGAGGCACGGCAGCTGAGATACGTTTGGCAAGAGATACGTTCGTTTCTTTGGGATGTTTCTTGAACAATGAGGTGATGCGTTTGCGGATCATGTCACAAGTGTCGTATACGGGAACAGTATCGTCGTCCTCGCCCGCGAGAGTGATGGTTTGAATGTCTCCATCTGATGGTAGACTGCTTGGTGCGGTCGTGGAAGACTTAGGACGCTTGGGTTTGCTGTCCTCAGTTGAATTGGACTTGCGTTTCTTGGAATTGTTTGCCTTGCTAGTCTAGCCTATAGTAAGCAAACTGTCTGCGAAGATGTGGACATAGCTTTACCTCTTCTGTAACTGCATTAGCCTTGAGGTTATGTTGCTCAGAAGAGACGTTGCCAGCTTCTTGATTTGGATCAACCTCTGAAAGTGCCTTTCGTTTGCGTGGTGGCATTGTATTAATATGGTTGTGGGACTGTTTTGTTTAGAAGATTGCAGTAATATATCAAAATGTGATTTGAAAGGTTCTAACTCAAGAAATCTTGTTCCATATCAGGCGGGCCAGGCCATATGGTTTCCTCAAAGACAGTGACGTGAGTGGAATGGTGATCTCTTGGCATTCGTCATATTATGTTCTCATGAAAGCATTTGAAGGGTTCAAAACATCAACTAACCGCGTAAAGAAGAGCTGAACGCGTCGGGGAATTTCTCATTGGGTGTCGGGACGAAAGTGGTACCAAATGTTGATTGCATGGGTCTGCAGCTCCCAAAATTGATGGGCGATTCTTACTCCGTAAGCTTCGGATACCTGCCGGAATGACCAACATGATGCTATCAGCTGATGGACTCAAGGTACAAAATACATGTTTTCATGCTACACAGAAAGATAAGAAACATCATGAGGAATTTCTCACGAGAGAAATCAAGCAAGTCTCAATTTCGTGTCTTTTGGGTCGCTGAAAACATACCGTAGCGTGGAGGGGGGAGTAGTGGACTTAATCTTTTGATATTACTACATCACCTTTTAAAGTCTTTTTAGAAGACTATTCTTCTCTAGAAGATGATGTCTTAAGTAGATCTTATGTTCTGTGAATAAAAGCACTTACGACTAAAGATAAAGAAGGTACGATAGCATGTTAGAAGGAACGAAGGCTATAGAAGAAGAGGCTTCAAGGTTGCTTAGCTATATACATTTGCCCCGCAAATCCGATTTAGTAATTGTGATTATCCTAGTAAATCTAAGCCGTAATTATGCCTCGCCTGACTAAGCTTTGCCGTATCGATCTAGCCTTTTTTGTAGTTCGAATTGTAATATATAAAATCTAAGTAGTGATTATTTCTTAAATTGCTAGACCTGTTAAGTAGATCAACCTTAATGCCCCTTTTTTTTGCTCTTTTGCACTATTAGAACATGACTAAAACATGACTAGAAAATAGTTTTTTAGAAAAATGCTTTTCTTAACAAAAAATGCTTCTTCGAAAGAACGCGCACGATGCACCACTATAAGAAACATACATTTTCTGCAAAAAAAGCATAATAGTATAATTACTAGACGATTTCTGTTACTACCCGTCGCGCGCTACGGTAGTACGAACCACAGTATGTTCAGAATGACTTTGTGTTTCTAGCTTTCTAAAGCTATAATGCATTGCTCAATCAACTTTCTTTACTATCACTGGAGGCCTTCCTAGCCTTTTGTTCAAATTGATGGGTTGAACTGGAGCGAGTATATGGATATTAACCTCCCATACCAAGAACACTTCTTGCTTCTACCCAAAACTATGAAACTCCTTTCCTGCATGGACATGCCTATAGATCTAGCTTATATGGTATCAAATTTCGAAGAAATATCTGGTCGACTACTTTGGGCTCGAACGCGCATTATCCCTTTTAGGAAATATTGAGCGCCCTCACGCATTATACGTATTGGGCATCATTGACCGACAACTAACGTGTAATGAAGTGCCGCTTACAACGACGTAAAGGGACAGAAACCAACTCTCGGGAGACTGAGCGATCTCTTACTTAGGAACAGTTTTCAAACGTTGGTTAAAAGAAATCTTCCTCAAGCATCATAGGCCTTACCAATTTCGAGATGGCATCAGTCACTCCAGAAGGTTTCTATCCGCACTACGTTGTATGTTAATAACATAATCTAACTTAGCCTAGAAGCACGAATCTTATCCGACATAACTTTCGAATGGGCAGAAAGTCTTGATACAAAGGTCGGTTCCTCCAAACTCATACTTTAGGTTGATTATTGATATAGTAAACAGGATTGGGATAGACTCCGCGCAATACTGGCACCAACATTGTTTGTATGTCACTGACAACTTCGTGTAACGAGTGATTTGTAACCTTTGGAATAGGTCGACTACAGTAAAGTGACGGGACAAAAATGGGATGAGATGTCAACGGACGAGTTTCTTGCCATATTCAGTGACAAAACTTTCCTCGACGACCCCTTAGTCGACCTGCAACATTTGATCGGATTATGCAAATACGAGAAGACATCAGACACGGAGATTTTTGGGGATCATCAGATTCGCGCAGCTCATCAGCGATATACGATAGACAAGAACACTGCGGAAGTGCAAGGTCACGGATACGGTCTTATACGCCATTACTACAAGAAGCTTGATGGGCATTGGAAACTTGCTGGACTCAGGCCGACTATGCGCTGGGTGGAAGGCAGTTTCAGCGACATCTTCAGAGACAAAAAGTCTTGAAGTCTGCCACCTTCCCTGACGATCGTGGTGGCCAGAAGCCATAGACACCCTTCCTTTACGACCACTGAGGATAGACACTTATTCTGCCTACTAATGCCAGAAAATCAGATGTTTTTATCAACAGCACATCACTCTTTTGAGCTTCACTTTATACTATGGGCCATATAGCTCGGTGAATTCTTGCATGATGCTACATGGCATATCATTTCATTTGCTCAAAGTACGCTCAACAGCTTCCTGGATATTTAAACACTCAAGTGAGCCGCCTTTGCGGCCTTGATAGATGCTTGATAGGGCGCAAGCTTCTGCTCAAGTTTGCCGCCTGGCCCGCAGAACTTGTCGACAATCTGGGAGCTGCGGCCAGTGTACAGCTCTGGCTTGAGCATCTCGTCAAGATCGGCCCAGATTGGTTTGAAGAATTCGGTATCTCTGATCCTGTCAACTAGATTGTTTGGCAATCCATCACCTTTGACCCGCAGTGATGCCTCAAAGGAAAGAACTCGAATTTCCTCATGAGCACTGCAATGGTTGTTAGCCTTTCGTCTTCAGTGGTGGGGCAACTTACTCTTGTCTTGACACTCCCTTCTTCACCAGCCTCATGATGATACTTTCCGTGACCATGAATGGCAATTCTTGCATGAGGTTGGAGTGTATCTTTTTGGGAAATACAGTGAGCCCTTCGGTTACGTTTTGCAGCGTGATAGTGATGGCATCTGCAAGAAGAAACATTTCAGGAATATCCATCCTCCGCTGTAGTATTGTTAGCCTGAGTGAAAATAGGGATCTATCGGAGATTTGCGACTATAACAGAATCTCAATGGAAGACCTATGACAGCGCAGAGCCCCCAAGATTGGGTGGATAATTGCACCGAGATGCAAGAGAGTAAGCAACTTACAATTGCGGAGTCGTCCAGCGACCTCTCCATCCACTGAGTGGCATGAGTGTTCATGAAATTTGCAGCCTTTCCTTGCAACGCCCTGGCAAGACTTGCAATTCGCTCAGACCGCATTGGGTTTTGCTTGTAGGCCATGGCACTGCTACCAATTTGATCAGCCTCTCTTGGTTCTCCCACCTCATTTAAGAAAGCGAGATGCCTCAAGTCAGAGGCGATTTTCGTCACAGTCGTGGCCAGCCCGGTAGCAGCGTTTGCGACGAGGCAATCGACCTTTCTCGTGTATGTTTGCGTGGAGATATCGTAGCATTCTTTGAAGCCAGCCTTTTGACACAACAGCTCATTGAGCTGATCGCACTTTCCGTGGTCACCGTCGAAGATCTCGAGGAAGCTTGCTTGTGTTCCTGTTGTGCCTTGCGCACCACGGAACAGAAGCTCATTTCGTACGCGTTGATACTCGTCCAAGTCCATCATCAGGTCTTGTGCCCATCCCGCGGCTGGTATAACATAAGTCGTGTGTCATAGAAGAACGAATCAACAATTCCACTGACCTCGTTTTCCAACCGTGCTGACCTGAGCAGGTTGGAGATGTGTGAAGGAAAGGGTTGGCTCTGCTTTCCACTGGAGAGCAAAAGTTTGAAGATTGTGAAGGACCTTGGCAATTTTTGGTATCACAATATCCAGGGCATCACGCATTAGAATCAGTTCAGTGTTGTCAGTCACATAGCAACTCGTGGCTCCGTAATGAATGATGCCAGCAGCAGCAGGGGACACTTGACCAAAGGCGTGGACATGCTGAAGCTCAGTATTAGTACATGAGACTCATGAGTATCAAAGTTCTTACAGCCATAACATCCTGTATAGCAGTTAGATTTTTTATATTGACTGAACTCATCGCCATTGCTTACGTGACGGCGCTTCTTCTCTTCAACACGAGCAATTTCGAAGTCATCATCTGTCACCGTGAGATGCGCCTTCATCTGCTCAAGCCCCTCATCAGTGATGGTATCGATCCCAAGCTCTTTCTCACTCTGCGCAAGATATAGCCACAACTTGCGCCATGCCGAATGCCGAGATCGCTGACTGAAAAGACCGGACATTTCCGGGCTGCAATAGCGGCCCGTCAAAGAAGTTTGGTAGGTATCGTATTGTGAAGTCATGTTTGATGTGATGAGAAATATCTCAGTGGAAAATCTTTTGTGAGAGAACGAACTTCGATGCTTGAAATACAGAATAGAGTCATGCACAAGATTTAAAACATGACTCAAATGGGAGTCAGATCCATGTCTAAGGTGCACTGTAAAATTTGTTAAACCTAATGAGGACGCTACTGATGCCGCGCTTTGCTGACTAGCAGCTGATAGATACCGAATAAGGACTAAAATACCAAACGGTGCTGATGAACCACACAATCATTGCTTCTTGATTGGTGAAAATGAATTTTCAGCATGCGCATCTAACAACATTCCAATCAATCATTGATACCCTCATTCTTATTTCAGCCTGATACTTTGCTAGGCTGCTGAAGCATTACTCGTGCGTATGAGGCGTCGATCAGCCCCTGAATATGGCCCTGTGGCGCATGCTCCTTTTGAGCGCGCACCTTTGCATTCGACTTTGATTATTTCAATTTGTCTTTTGGTGTGCAGCGAGTAGAGAATAGCTTTGCATCAAAGCGCAAGGTATCTTCACGCAATCCTGATAGTTCTTTTTATTTGAACCCTGCTCGCGGCACGGTTAGCCTATCCGATGCCGTGGGCCGCGAAACCCAACCTCCAGTCCTGTCTTGCCTGTGCATAACACGCCAAACCAGTTACAGCCTCGTCTAAATTTTATCTGCAGCCAAACCGCTATGATTAGGCTTTGCACCAGTTGTTGAAGCCTTCTTTCTTCTGCTCACCCAAAGACCACCATACTTTGCAGTAGTCCAGCATGAGGAATCAGCCGCCACACGGAAGGGGAAGCGGCTTCGCAATCCGGCCGTTCTCTTAGCCTTGAGATGGGGAATGCGACTCCGAGTCTCTCGTCATGTCTTGGGTAAAAGTTGGCCAACCCCAGCATATCGGCAGAGGACCCGATTTCATTTGTAGCTCGAGAAAGATGACGAAAATGCTTAATAGTAGGTGGATCCCCGATGATTTGAGAGCTACATTCCAACGGTCACAAAACATCAACCCCACGCCCGTTTTGGTACGACGCTGCGCTTACACCTCTATCGCCAATAACCGGCCGTCATGAGCGCCCCGCCAACTGAACCAGAGGCCACACCTGCGACCCGGTCCGGCTACACAGGAAACGAAATTCAGCCTGACGAGTTTGTCGGCACGTTATTGCTTGTCGACTCAGCAGCGGCGTCGGAAGCGGATCTGAATGACGGCGACTCTGCATTTGGTGATGGCCTCAGCTCCTCGAGCTCATCGCTGTCAAGCGACGTGACAGACTTCCGTGAATTCAACAATCGTCGCTACCATGCTTTCCAGGAGAACCAGTATTGGCTACCTAACGACGATGAGGAGATTTCCAGGCTCGAGCTGCAGCACATTGTATGGCGGCTCTGTCTGAACGGACGGCTACATATTGCACCAGTACCTGCAGATGTGCATCGTGTGATTGATTTAGGAACCGGAACTGGAAAGTGGGCGATCGAGTTTGCAGATATGCATCCAAGTGCTGAGGTTATTGGCACGGATTTGAGTCCTATTCAGCCAAATTCTTTACCCTCGAATTGCTCCTTTATAGTGGACAACGTGGAAGAGGAGTGGGTTTATTCAGAGCCTTTTGATTACATTCACAGCCGAATGCTGTGCTTAGGTAGGATAATGAGCATTTCTTATACAATCTTGAAGTCAATACCTTCTTGCGCCATTTTTGTCTTGCTTTACATTTTTTGAGGAAACAACTAAGTCTTCAAGGGATCCACGATTGGAAAAAATATTTTCAGCAATGCTGGGATAACTTGAAGCCTGGAGGATGGATGGAAGTACAAGAAACAAAATTCCCGCTCATGTCTGCCGATGGCAAAGGGCCTTCTGAGTCTGCGTTCCTCCAATGGAGCCAATACATCAAGGAAGCTGCCGCCAACGATGGAATTGATGCCGATCCCACCCAACGCTTCAGGGGGATGCTAGAAGACATTGGCTTCATTGACATACGAGAACAACCACTACAATGGCCGATTGGCGGATGGCCCAAGGGCGAGCGCGAGAAGATCATTGGCCGAATCATGATTGATAACCTCAGGCAATTCTACAAGCCAAGTGCTATGGCGCTGTACACCAAGCGGTTAGGCTGGACAGTCGAACAAGTGGAGGAATTTCTGCCGTCAGTGCTGAAAGACTTGGAAGATCGTACGCAACACTACTATGTTCAGATGTGAGTTTATTATGGATCAAGTAGAGGATGAAGCTGACCTATCTTAGGCACATTGTTGCCGCTAGGAAGCCCGACATTGAGTCATCATGAGTACAAGACTCACGCTGGACCCGAACCACAGGTTACAGTCCGCTTGATTGAGTTCCAGAGTGCAGACTTGATTTTTGATAAACAGCATTTGACCGAACCGACATCACAATCCTGGGAATCTCGAGCGAGAGCAATATGAGCAATCTGACGCCATTGATGCGGTTTCCTGCTCTGGTCAACTTTCGCCGAAAAGCTACCTAGATATAGACATAGAACAATGCATGTGGTAGACATTACTTGAGGTGGTTACTAGGTATGAAAATGGGGTATGAATACAGTATCTAAAGGTGCGAAGCAAACAAAACCAATGACTATTTCAAATGATGACAAGATATCCAAATATCAAATATCCTGGCGCCGAATCATCTCAGTCCACGAACACTTCCAACGCCTATACCGATGCAATGCAACCGCTGTTATTTATACATGCCAAAAATCACCCTTGCGAACAAGAAGCCAATGGAAACCCAGAAATGAATTCCAAAACAAAAGGAACGAGGGTGGGTGCCTGAATGGGACCCCGGGAAAGAATCGACTGGGCAATGAAAAGAGTTGCCTTGCTGCCCAGAAATGTGAACGCCTTGCTATGCTGGGAAAGTGAAAAAGAACAACCCAATGAAGAAACGCCGTCGCTATGCCGAAGCTGATTGTGCATATGAATTGTGAAAATGTGGTTGGTGGCGTGTTGTAGAAGTGTGATGTGCGTTTTGATGAAGTGGTGGAGCGGTAGTAGTGAAGTGATGTCTTGAGGTTCGAGATGATTTGGAGATTTAGTTGTATCCTCCACGTCCAGCGACAGCATCGTCATTATCATCATCGCCAGCATAAGCTGGTCGGATGGTTGATAGAATGATCCAAGCTAGAGACATTTTGATTGGTTGTTGTTGAGGTTGGAAATGTAGTAGGTGAGTGGCGTTTGATATAGCTTATACAAGTCTTTAACGAAAGATTGAAGTAGAGCAGGGTGAACTAGGTAGTTTGGTTTATAGTTGCTGATGTGATGGTGATGGCAAGAATAGATAAGACGATGACCATGTGTTCTTATATACAGAATGCTAAATTATCTCACAAGTGAGTATTTATCAGCTTTCTATCAAAGCCTGTACTACGGTATGAGGCAGCCTGAGAGGCCACAACTCCATCGTACAGTGATGAACGGATAGCCAAGATCCGACTCATTCCATAATGTCGGAGTTTTGCACCGCCATCGACAAACTGCAACTCTACCTCATGACTGTGCCTCATAGGAAGAAGGTGAAGATAGCCAATGATGGTGGCTCATAACGTCTTGCTAGCTAAACTTACATCAGGAAGAGAGATGTGGAACATACTAACACAAGCCGGGGAGGCCGAATCTTTGGGAAATCCAAGAACTATACCTGTAGAAAGAATTAGACAGAAGAGACACTTGATTAGGTAAACTAGATAAAGAACTAGGCAGTGATGGTTAAAGATGAAAATAGATCACAGCCAAGCCCGGGCTGAATAGGCAAAAACGTGGGAGAATCATAGTTTGTGGACCCAGTCCTGAGCAGCAAGTCAGAGTTGAGAGTCAGGGAAACGTCGTGATGACTGGCAGTGGAAGACTTTACCAGATTAGACACTGAGCGGAACCTAAGCCACTGCGCTTTGATGATTTGAAAAGGTCGGAACGTCCTACGGATATGGTACGATTTTCGTTATAGAATAAGAAAGTCTGTACAGCATCCGAAGCATATACTTGAACCATCCCGCAACTTGGGAGTATGTGTAGCTATAGAATCACGATTCCAGTGGTAGGGAAGGCGGTATGCTTCGAGATATGGAAAGCCGCTTCTAGCGCGAAGCGGTAGTTAACCCGTGGCGGTTGAAACGGCTGAAAAATACTACGTGTAGTGAATATTTAGTAATTCAAATAACTCGCAGCAATTGGCTATAGAAGGAGAATAAATCGTAAGCCAAGTGTATTCAACGTAGGGCTGGTCGATAGAGAGGCTGAGCATTTAAACGTGCATATAAACTACACCACGGTGAGTTTAGTTTGGGAATGCATGGAGATGATTGGATCCAGCATCAGAGGACAAATTGCTGCTCACCGCGAGTGTGAAAGATGGCCTAGATTGCGAGGGCGGCATGAACTCCTACTGGCTTCCCTTATTTCTCACCATACGATCGCGTAGCGAATGGACTGTGGCTTCCACGCCGCTCGATGGATGAAGAGGCGCATGAACGATCTCAATGGACAATGTGGCACAAAAAAGAAGGAGAGAGCATGGAGAGAAAGAGAGTTGAAAGACTGCAGTTACAATTGAAGTATTTTTAGACCATCGGTCCACATTCGGGACACTCGGCCACCAAAAGAGATGAATAATCCACGGGATCAATTCCACAGTATGTACAGCAATGCCGTGGACGATTATATCAGCATTTCCTCAGCCACTAGCCACAGCAAACTGAGCCTACTTCTCAACCACATCGTACTATCATCACATAATCATCGTCACTTGTCTTGTGTCGGATGCCACCGCTGGCCCGCATCCGATAATGAACTTCCAAGGGTTCACAAGCACCTTGTTGCGATCTGCCGGCAGACCTCCATTGATCGTCAGAATCAGCACCTTGCCAGGATTGCTTCAAGCTTCATTGGATGCTGGTGTAAGGGCCTTCTGTACAGACATGGAGGCATTGCGCGAACCGTCAGGCAAGGCAGCCTGTGAGGCACTAAAGACTGGAAACAACATGCATTTTGTAAGACACCTTTCATAAAACATGCGTCTCTGTTTCGCATCGTGGATTTGTACTACTTTCCTGCCATGATTAACCGGTACGATGACGATACCCGTCATTATGAGATTACTGCAAGTCATACGTTTAGTCCAGGAACAAATATATGCTTCGGACTTGTAACGTCCGGCTAGCTTCCTGTCACCACGTTTCTAACATGTCCCTTGCGAATTGACTCCGAATATGAAATACAGCCCACAAGGCAGATACGCAGTGATGTAGAGAGATCCGGTTGCACGGACCGTTGCAACGGAAGCGAGTAGATCTACACACACTAAATGATATTTCTAGATAATATAACAACACAGCCATCGTCACCCCACATAATGACTTTTCTTGTCAAGGCTTTGACTAACATTTTCACAGTTGCAGACGGACGTGGCCATTCCAGTACACGAATCATCACTGAAGGCTCGACTGAGCCATGGAAGCGTCTCAATTGACTGTTTGAATCTTCGAGCAAATTCATCCCACACGCCGTCGGATCAAATAGTCACTGCTTGGCGAACAATCGAGTCTCATACTTCCAACGGACTTCCTCTTCTTGGTCTGGCAGACGTGGACATAGCCTCCTTACGGCTCATCTATTCCACCGCGATGACCAAACCATCAACTGTAATGAATCGGCCCTTCACCCAGAATCAAGGCGATCGTGAAGTTCGTGCCTTTTGCCAAGAGCATAGTATTGTGTACCAGGCAGATCTGACCATGATGGATTCTCTGGAGGTGAGCGAAGACCACCCAGCGTCGCAACTTCGCTCGTTGACCGGTCTCGAGACAACGGCACAGGCAGTGCAGGCACTGATGGTCGGTCTTGGGGCAGGATTGGTACTAGACGTGCCTAATGAGCACGAAGTGCAGAAGACGGTGAGAAGTTTACAACAAGTCCGCAACTGGACATATGTATACGCTGCTAGATTTCGAGAATTGCTTGCTGAATTTCAGCGGGATTTGGAAAATCTCAAGTAGAATATCAAGTATCAGCCTTCTTAGACGGGAGATTACTACAAGCTTTTTCCAAGAAACAATAAGCATAAGTCTTCGTTGACCCAATATTGTAAAGTTTATAGTACAAAAAAAAAGGATTCTACTCCTTCGTGGACGAAACTCCAATCAATTAATTCAATAACATTGTGTGCAGACATTTCATTTTCTGTATATATTCAAAGCATTGGAGATTTACTGATATCCTTTTAGGATAATCTGGTCGCACTTGACGGTTAATATCTGATGTCGAATCTCGAAAGAGTCAGGTAGCACTAACCCGATGCGTAAATAAGGGAGTAGTCCAACCCAAGTCTAACGAAAGCGTGCCGAACAACCCCAGTTCGAGCCCCGTTTGCATCGTAAAATCAGGTCGCCTGGTTTTCATAGCCACACATCTAAGAGCCCCACTTAGATGTGTGGTGAACTTTTTTGCAATTTTCTTGGGCATACTTTTGGAGGTATTCAAGTGGTTTGGTAGGATAGCGAAGTTTCTGTGGCTATGAGGTCTACGTTTTGGGAGCCTTTTATGAGGGGAAGAACAACCAGTGACTGTGGGACTTTCATTCCCAGTTATTTTATACTTGTGAATTTTGGAAAACCTTGTTCTGTAAACTAACTTTCTCCCGTGTTTGATTTTTTATAAGCCAGTTTGGTTCTTTCATTATCACATTGGTATGTCAGAGAAGCGGTAGAGATGGCATATGCACCCATCAGGCTGAGGGCAAGGCTGAACAAAAATCTCACGTATTCGGACCAGGCAGTTATTTTGACCAACGCAAAGCACATGTTTCAGTCACGAGAAGATTGGTGAAATGCCATTTTCATAAACTATTGATGCTTTTGACCTCATAATAATCATCCATAGTACCACCAAAACAGCCAGACAACGCCCCGCGCTGGAGCCCACATTTGGCGCTAAAAATTCAAGATTCGACGCTCTTTTGATACACAAGAGGGGTATCCTCAACAAAGCGCTACTAACAGTCATCATTCATCTCGCTCCAAAACCATGCGCTACATATCATACAGTACAACGGGGTCCGCTACCCACGACTCTCCAGGAGCACACAAGAATAAAAAAAAAGCAAGCGGAGGGGGTATAAACAGAAAGGAAATACAGATGCAAAAGATAGAAGAAAAACGGGCTACGCTAATCGAAATCAGAAGGCTCATAGAGCTCTTTGCAGCCACGAAGCCACGGATGTTGTAGAACCTCTGCGATGGATGCGCGGTCGTCTGGATGTAGTGTCAAGCATCTCTCTACTAAGTCGATGGCACTAGCATCAGATTCGGAAACAGCAGGACAGGTTTGTAGTGCTTCGCGATCGTATGCACCAGTCTCGATCATTAGCACAAGACGAGGTTGGAATTCGTGTGTAAAAGGCATTCGGCCTGTGAGGAGAGTGTACATAACGCAGCCATAAGCCCATATATCGGCCGCGGCAGAATATACTGGGCTCGATTGTGATATGAGCTCAGGAGCCGTGTATTCTAGACTACCTTGGATGTTGGTGGACGTCTGGGAAGGACCGATATTAGCATGCGCGTCGGACGTTTGTCGATGTTCGTTGTGGATGAAGTCAGCCATGCCGAAATCGCAAAGCAGAACATTGCCACCTTCGATAGAAGCATTGGGAGCGCTCATGTCAAGAAGGCAGTTTTCCGGCTTGATGTCACGATGGACGGCACGTACGTCTTCGTGGAGATATCGTATTGCCGATCCGAGTTGGTAGATGTAGCGACGAGCGAGGGCGACAGGTAGACCAGCCTCAGCAATAGATGAGGATTCTTTCCGGCGTGTGCGAATGAGATCAAAGAGAGTGCCGCCACTGTTGAGTTTGGTGATGCAGAAAGTGGCAAATGGTGTATCGTACACGGCGATTAAAGGCAGGATGTAGCGATGCTTCAGGTAGCGCCAGACATCGACTTCCCGCTCAAAATCAGTTTGAACGCGCTCGTTGTCTGCATCTGATTTGCCCTTGATTTGCTTGCGAACAATTTTGACAGCGCAAACGACTTGCTCGTGATTTTCGCCCATTGTGGTAACTTCTTTGATGACACTGAAACCACCATATCCAATCTTACGGCCTATAATATATCCGCTGGCGCCGGTACCAGCAATCTCTGACCCTTCCTCATCTGGATCTGGTTCCTTGACAGCCTGATCCCGTTGGTGCCATTGTGCTAGGAAGGAACGAGCCGGCGACGAAAGCGAAGATGCATTAGATTTTGCTGTGTGTCGCCGGCCAACACTTCCTAGGCTTCCAAAACTACGTTGCGAAACAGACCGGCGAGTGGGAAAGGCACTCGTCTGCTCCTGTGGCTGTGGATATTCCATGGGTGAGGTTGTGATAGCAGGCGACATGACTGTTCCATTCCCATTTATAGGTGTTTGTATCTCCTCCAAAACTGGTGATGCCGTTCTCTCCGAAGTTAAAGATGGTGGTTCTCCATACCCTCTCTCACGCGCGAGTTCATCTACAGTGGTTTGTACCAGTGGATAACGCATTTCCCCATGATGATACCGCGCTCTTCCCGGTCCACGTAGTGGCGCGCCCGTGATTGCGTCAAAATCTTCTTTCTCTGTTTCACTATGTCTTCGCGGCCGTGGTCGCATGGGTATCCCAATGCCCTGTGGATGTGACTGCACATGTTCTTGTCCGTGTTGACCGTCATGGTGGTAATGTGTATGCTCTGAATGATGATCTCGTGCATCCTCTTCAAAGTTCTCCGTTAAAGGTGTATCTTTCTTGGGTAATGGAGTTTCCAACTCGTGCTCCAGCCCATCATCCGTCTTGGCCACATTATCAAATTTGATGCTCATTCCGCGATTCTGTAGCTGCTCGCGCAAACGCGACACGTCGGATTCGTTGGGATGGGAGTGATGAACTGAACGCATCACAAGTCCAGCTTCGTGGTCTGATTGATTGGGGTCCGAGACATCGCCGTCCTTGGTATTGTCCGAGTCGTCAGCGACAGCTTCTTCTACGACAGTGTCGATGGTGGGAGCGTCGAAGCCCATGAAGGCAAGGCTCTCGGGCGCGAAGCCATGCGGGGGTTTGGCAAGGTCGGGTATATCTGAGGGTGGTGAGGGCGCACTGTTGTTTGGAAGGTTCTGGGAGTGCTCTTGCGCCATAAAATGGCTATCAAAGGACGGCGGTTAGAACTGAGAGGTTTGAATGATGTGGGTGAAAAATGTAGTATTGTAAATGTTTGGCAAAATGTAGGCGAAGAGATTATGACAGAGGGAGGCAGTAGATCAAGACCATACAATCGCTAGAAAACAGAGGTGTAGAGAGGGGTCGTTCATGTATGGAGGAAGGAGATACGGTAAAGGTGATGTATTTGGAGGATGTGGTGGTTGAATTGCCGTTCCTTCCCAAAGCAAGCAAAGTCAAAGGCGGAGAAGGACTCAAGAGACGCAAGCCCGCAGGCGATTTTGGCAGGGAATGTACCCCACTAAATCCCAGCGGCTCTGGCCCGCTCTTTTAGTTGGCCCTTTCCCTGTCTTGCCGTTTGCCGCGCCAATAACACCACTCGTTGACTCAACTCTCCCCCAAATGCCAACCATTTGAACAGGCACAATATGCACAATATGCACAATATGCACAACACCTGCGAGTCCTCTCTGGCAAGCGTGGGGGTTTTGGCCGAATTGACCAACACTTAGCTTGACCTTTGCAACTGATTTACAGAGGTCGCTGTATGTCTCAGTAACACGTCTATCCCAACGTCATTTCATACATAGTACAGAGAACCTTACATATGAAGACTTGCAGAGAAGTACATGTAATATGTCAATACTATTAACGAGTACCTAATGAGTCTGGTCAAGAGAATAGGTTGTTGCCAGGATTGGATTTGCCATGAACTTTTGCCGTCACACTCGGTGAGACGATTTCCAGGCCATCAAGTGACCTGCAAATCAAACCTTTCGACACTTGATCATGCGCCAGAAATCCATTCGAGTGCTTGCCTAGGATAGCACTTCCCAATTCGTACATCAACTTACAATTGGCTCCTGCAACCGCCCATCTTCATTTTTCAATCTCGTGAACACTACGGAGTACGGAGTCTTTTGAGGCTCCAACCGAAGCCAATGTCGGAGACATCTCCGAGACAAAATTCAGGTCATAACTACGAGCGACGGCTATCTGTCGTTCATAACTGAGAATGCTGATATCGGATCCTTTACGTAGAACAATGGACAATAGACGACATGATTGGCAAATAAGTATATTCCTTTATAGAATCATTAGAATGCGTCGGCGACTACGGCCATGCATAGCTCATAGAGTCATGCCATTCCCACCACATTGACCTCAGGCTTTCTGTGGGATAAGAACCGCTCGATAGCGCACTTTTCCCTCATTCAAGTCTTTCATTGCCTGAGTAATCCCCTCCTCCGTCATAGGATATCTCTGAAGAACAGGAGCAATATGATGCCGATCCGCAAAATGCAGCATGCGCTGATGGACATATCGCGATGCAACCAGACTTCCCTGAATGCGCAATCCCTTTTGAATAATCGGCATATAGGGCATCACAAAGTTGCCTTCGGCGACTGACAATGGCAACACCACTGCCCCAGGCGCGAGAATTGGCAAATACAACTCCCAATCCACCTGCGCGCTCGCAGTGACCAGGAAGAAGTCGATCTTCTTCCCGATATCCAATTCCTCTACACCCTTGACGGCATAGAACTCACTGGCTCCAAGCTTCATCGCCTCCTCTCTTTTCGAATCAGTCCCACTGAAAACCACAACATCACAGCCCATCTTGCTCGCAAATCCAATCGCCAAATGTCCCAAACCACCAACACCAACGATACCAACCCGATGGGTCGGCTGCACATTATGATAATGCAACGCATTAAACACCGTCGCACCACCACACATCATCGGCGCCGCTTCCTCATCGCTCATCCCATCCGGCACGCGAAACAAAAACGACTCGCTCCATATCGCGTGGTCACCAAAACTGCCCTGGTCCAGCGTCGTTTGCCCATACATCTGTCGATCTGGGCAGAAAGTTTCAGCACCAGTGAGGCATTGCTCACAGTGACCGCAGGAACCGTGGATGTAGCCCCAGCCAACGCGATCGCCGACTTTGAGTTCACGGACATTGGGACCAAGCTCCTTTACGCGGCCGACACCTTCGTGGCCGAGGGCAATGTCGTTGTGGCGTTGGTGTTCGTCGGTGCCGCAGAGTCCGGAGGCGGTGATTTCGATGAGGACTTGGTCGGCTTGGAGGGCTGGGCGGGTGGTTTGGGCGGCGTGGATGGAGCCGTCGGATGAGCCTTTGAAGATGTTGAATGTGTAAGTCATTGTTGTGGTTGGTATGAACTTTCAACAATGGCAGGATTTGGTGTTGTAAATGGAGGTTGAGTAGTTTGCGGAAGCATCATCGATACGGTTGTTCAGCGCACAGCAGTACTTATACCTTTGGAAAGAACAAAGCTAATCCGCTTAACCCACATGGTCGTCCCTGCATTTTTGATTGTGCATGTCATGACGTTGCTTGCTATGGTCTGATAAGCTGAACAGCGCTTGCAATTAGTTCAGTGAACCGGCTCTTACATGACGCTACGTGTTGACGTGCGATGGAAGACTTTGGAAAGTCGCTGGAAATACTTAATCAGCAAGGACGTCAAGGAGTCGCAAGAAAACAGTTGACCAAGTCATATCTGAAAGGTTTGCTAGCTCTTGAAGCTAAACCATTGAGGGTGAGTGCGTTGACATTCGGCCGAGTAGTAGTGGAGCCCATTGAGTCCGAAACTTTAACCTACCCTGCACTTGCCTAATCGGGAGCCGCATCTTCCTAATCAGGAAACTATCTCCTTTTCGGGACTGGACCGCATTACAAAGCTTTTTCGATGCATAACTTGATCTCCGAACGTACAACACCATGAATTTCTTATCTCCATACCGGTCTTTCGAGCAAAGCTGCTTGTAGATAGCATTGATGCCAGCATAGACGCTAGCAGCATATGCTACTTTGACTCGGCCAAGCCAAGACGAGATGTCATCAAATCCGGAAAATGGGCTGTTGGCTGGCCTTGTGATCTTCGATTGGGGGTTGAGGACCATCACTGCAGGTGAATTCGTCTCATCAGCTTGGCTATGCCACGGCCCACAAGCTTACCATGAAATTGAGTGGCCTTGGTTTGCTACTTGCCAGCTCGAAATGCCGCCGTCTCACATGACATCTCCTGAAATCTCATCATTGCTCTTCGCAGTGCATGTACAGAGCTTAACAAGAGCGAGAAGAGTTTCTGAGGTTCTGGGGAATTGGTAATTTTGAGTGGGCTGCCAGCAACTTTGATAGGATGATCCCATTCAGCATAGATTCCGGAACCATGGCATCGCCATACAACCGAACGCGAATCACCTATGGAGTCAGGAATCATTCGCATACGACAAATATCTCAATCGTCCATGGCGATGGAAAAATGCATCATGGGATGGATGGTAAACATGTGCGGTGCTCTTTGGATGATCTGCAGAACACTGGACAAGACGGAAACTTGCCGGCTTTCCTTGAGGCAGCTCTTTTGGCAGCCCGTTGAAGCATTCCCAGATCGAAAATACCAATAGGAGAGACTTGATACAGGGCTTTCAGACCAAAACTCCAACCGAATTTCGTGGCATCGAGTCCTGGCTATAGAGATCATAGTGACTATGACGATATGTTCGACTTGCGCAATAGCATACTGCATCTGAATGCCGTTTCATACTACCGCCGTCACCTTTCGAGATAGTTCTGGCCGTTTATCAATTAGAAACCGTCATTTTGGGTAGGACCAAATCCGGATCCACTCGGAAAAACAACTTCGTAGGTATTTCCCACACATATTTCTAGACAGCAATTGCATGGCTCGCTGCTTGTGAGAGGTATTCCGCCCTCAAAAACTGCTATCCAGCGACACCATGTCAAGTCGCCTGTAAAAGTCGACTGTAATAGCTAATTTCAAATCCTCTTGACCCCTGTCGACCAAATTATACTAACAGATTCAGATGGTCGGACTGTTTTCGAATAACACTACCCACCAACAAGTACGGCTTCTGGGATGCTTGGAAAGGAGAAAGCGAAAGACGAATGAGGGCAGTAAACTATCTGGCTGTCATTTAGAGGCATCGGCCGATATTGGTATCCTTGAGTCCCATTATAATGGTTGCGAATGGTGACACTTGCCAAATGCTACTAGTGGATTGTAGAATTGAAAAATTCAGAAGGAACGATACGAGAGTAATTGTACCAGACGTTGATGGGCCGATTGTCTATGAGTGCAATCTGGTCGTGTCTTTATGAAGGGTATACACACTTGAGCAACGAAGTACAGAGCTTGCGCCAACGGTGTACAGAACTTGCGCTTCCGTCCTTCGTTGAATCATGAACACGTAGTAAGCGAGATCGGTTGAACGGCACCACCTCCGCATTGGTCCTACAAGAACAAGCTTACATCTAGATGTACCGTCGGCTACATCTATGATCATCCTATATATATTTTGGTCTTCGCCGTACCTCTGGAAGTACTGAGGTACATCACTACATCCCAAACCAAGTCACTGGACTCGCTCCATCATTCATGTACAATCCACTGACTTGGAACTAAACCTTCACAAAGTCCTAATACGTATCGACTACGGACCATCAATTGGACCATCAACCAGGACTTCCATGACTTACACCGCGTCTCTGGGGTCAAAATCAAACGACGGTCGCTTGGCGCGCACATTGTAGATAGTTCTGTGCACAAGACCATCATACGACTTCTAAAAACTGTGATTCGTACATTGCGAGGGTACTGAATACATATGAGACCTTCTTTGATGGAGAGCAATCGCTTCAATAAGGCCCCTATCGCAAATAGAGGTATCTGGAGAGTGCTCCGAAGAACATACATCTCAGGAGTGTTTCGATTGCTATAGAGCCGGCGACCAAGAAGAAATCGTAGTCATGCGCAACAAGCTGACTGAAAGTAGGCTACTTAAGCAAAGATATATTCATCTACGTCTTATAGACCATGCTATCGCCTATCCTGGACCGATGGCACATGGACTTTACGAGTAACCATTTGAAAGTCCTCACGTTCAGCAATATGCAGAGAACGACCAGTACTATAAAGTTACCTATCTCTTGAAGCACTCTCTGAAATATATTATATAGTATACCTACGTATAGACTATTGTATGAACTCACATGATACAAAAGCAGTCAATGAGCGTATTAGGAGAAAAGGGGACATTGCTAGGGTGATGGCACAAGCGACTTCCTCATCATTACAACAGTGAAAGATGAGCACCTTCCAATCCTCACCAGACGGTGTTTCACTACTTCTCGAGATGGCAACAGCGACTATCCGAGATCCGAAGGTCACTTTGGATTTGATTTGTGGGAAACTCTACCTGTTCACTGTGCGTCGTTACAGCCTTACAGGTAAGACAGTCGAGTAATCCCCATGGATATGTGAGATATAACTGCCCACCAGATTCCAGTCACTTACCCCAAAGGCTGAGTGAAGACTGCCAATTTCCATTATGCTGAAACAATCTGCCTACAACACTCCATCTTCTTGATAATGAGTTGTTCCATGCATCTCCGTTCCTCAACCTATGACCTATTCCACCATGTTCGCTCGCGATGTGCGAGCATCGCCACAGTTCGCCATGATCGTTGTGTCTCTAGCCATGTTCACCGATCTCTTTATCTATGGCTCCACAATACCTGTTTTACCCTTCGCTCTTACTTCTCGACTCAAAGTCCCGGAGGACGAGGTTCAGAAATGGAACGCAGTGATGCTCGGCACTTTCGGAGCCTCCATGCTCCTGGGAAGCTGTGAGCAAATCAACTTTCCCTAAGCTGCTTAAGCTAATTCGTAGAAGTAATATTTGGATACCTGTCAGACCGCATTCACTCTCGACGTGCTCCGTATCTCGTGGGCCTTCTCTTCGAAGCTCTAGGTACAGCACTAGTGTCATTCACTCCTAATTTGCCCGTCACAATTCTCTCCAGGGGACTGCAAGGCCTCTCATGTGGAATCGTTTACACTGTTGGTTACGCCTTGGTGGTTGACAAAGTAGGTAGTCAGTGCCTGGGGAAAGTGTTTGGCTACCTCAACCTGAGCATGAGCCTGGGGTGGTTCATGGGTCCTCCAATCGGTGGTCTTCTCTTCGACAAGCTGGGTTATCTAGCCGTTTTTGTTCCTGGGATGGTGTTAATCCTCATCGACGGCACCCTTCGACTCTTGATGATTTCAAACGAAGGTGGCCCCAAGATTTGCCAGGAAGAGCCAATATCGCCAGAGCCATCCATTGCAGGACCAAGTAATCAAACCCTGGTTGATCCGGTTTCTGACGAGATAAAGGCCATCCCAGTCACACCTCACAGGCACGTTATACTCGTTCTACTCACATCTCCGCGGGTGCTAGTAGCTGCTCTTGGACAGTTTGTTCTTATCGTTGGGATTGGTTCCATGGACACAATCTTTCCAGTCTTCATGAAAGACACTTTCAACTTCAACAGCTTACATGTAGCTCTTTTCATGCTGATTCTCCTGGTCCCGTTACTAATAGCCCCCTTATTTGGATCCGCGACAGACCGATTTGGGGCCAAGGTCGTCGGTGTCTTTGCATTCTCACTCAGTACGATGGCCTTCATACTACTTCGATTCGTCACCGAGCATACTGTTCGCGAGATGGTTCTCTTCGGTGCCATGCTTTTTGTTCTTGGGATCACTTTCGCACTGGCCAACCCTGCTGTCGCCGTGGAAATCGTTCGATCTGTCGAGGCAATATCACTCAAGACGCCTGGAGTCTTCGGAGGTCACAGCCCAGCAGCGCAAGCCTATAGCATAGGTGTTGCAGTGCAAGGCATTGGACTTACCGTAGGATCACTCGGTATTGGGTATTTCAGGATTCGGTTTGGATGGGCCGCAATGTCGACGTTTTTGGGCGCAGTTACCTTTGTTGAATTGTTACTAATGCTTTGCATTACTGGCGGTACATTGGGCATATTTTCAAAGCTACGTTGGGGGCGCGTTTCCGATATGTTGTTTCTCATGTCTGGTGTTCGTCCAGACTCCCAAGGTGGAAAGGCGGTAATCAAGGAGTGAGCTTGCAGGTGCTGTTAATGGGACATAAGAGTAGACAGACAATTCATATTTTGTCAGGGAAAAAGTTCATTCCTATACCCTCATAACACCGCCCCCTGTGTGAAACAATGCTGTATTTGGTGCCACTTGAGCAAAACCATTCGAAGCCATGCAAAGCCTAGCTTCTCAAAGGTATTCGTTTGGTGCCATGATTTTGATCCGTCCTCTCGAGCTTCGCCATACGGACGAAACTTACCGGTTCTAGACAAAGAATTAGTCAAAGGACTTCCTCAAGAGTTGTGAATCCTACCTTGACGAATCCGATATCGTTGGCTTTTTCTCTGAAGCATTGACGGCAGATGTTCAATCCGTACTTTCGGATGAGACCAGCACGATGAGCGCAGACGCGGCTGTATCCCCATTGTCAGCAAATCCATCCACCTATCATCCATTTATGATTGTGCGATCGTACCATTGGCGTGCGCCCTTGCCGTAGCCTCGTGGGCGGGAGAACCAGACGGTTTCGAACGACATGATTGTGGTGGAGATGGAACGGTACTTGACGGCTGTGGCTAGGGAATTAGTTGAGGGGATATATTTCGAGAGTGGGATTTGCGTACTGGTGTTCCTACGGGTGCAGATGGTAGAGGGTCGTCGTGGTTGAATGTTGGACTGTATTTCTGGTGGTAGTCAAAAACGATGTGTGGGAGTGGAGAGTTGAGGCTTGGCACTGGATTACATAATTTTTAGCGCAGTCTTGGGTCTCACAAATCGAGCTAGTGCATTTTTCACATCTCGAATTCAACATTCGTTCAATCTCATGTCAAAAGATCTCATTTCGTTCTATGAACATACTGTTCCATCTACTCGGATTTCGAAGAGCGCGCTAGATCACCTCAACTGCCTGATACTCTCCTTTTAATATTCGCTCACGAGAAGAAGAGCTTGGAATACATGATATGGCTGACGCATGGACATGAAGCCTTTCCTGAGTTGCAGGCATAATGTAGCTCTGATGAATTTGAACTGTTTTTAAGAGCCTCTGCGCCTTTGAAGCAGGGGGCAAAACGCGTCAAACAGATGACTATCATGCCACAGGCTGCTTAGCCGCCGTCAAAATGCTAGATATGAAGCGCCTTTGATGTACGCGGTGATGTGCGCAGACTGTGGCCATGCGTGCCTTGCCAAAAGGGAAAGGACATCGCGCTTCAAATGAAATTGTGGCTCATCAGTTTCAAGCTTCCATTTGATGGAATACTCTAGAGTATGCAAGGCATTTGGGCGAATTGTAGGTACCTTACCAGCGATTATTGTTCGCGAATTTCCAAAACGGGGCAGTGCTTCGTCGTAACGAGGCTGAGTGAGCCCTTGCGACCAGAGCCACCTTCGATATTCCCCTCAATCCAACCCCTCTACAACTGCGCAATAACTTAGCTGCCGGCCTTCCGTCACTATCCTGGGATCACTGACAAGCAGGTATTTAATTCCTACCGACTGCTCTACTTCTGCCTTTCTCCATCATCCTCTTCCTCACACATACACATCTTCTACATCCACCAACCTACTCCACTTTTCTATCAACACTTCGTCATTATGAGCGGACCTTACGATCAGTACAACCAAGGTGGCTACGGCCAACCCGGCGGATATCCTCAACAGGGCCCTCCAGTACCTCAATACGGCCAGCAATCGCCAGCTCCATCATACGGACAGCAAGGCCAATACCCACCGCCAGGCCAACAATCGCCATATCCACAACAGCAAGGCGGATACGGAGCACCTCCTCAGCCCACATATGGTGAACAACCAAGCGGTTATGGACCACCCCAACAAGGAGGCTTCCAGCATGGTCAAATGGCGCCTTATCAAGACTACAACAACTCGCAGCAGCAGCAAGGTCAATAGTGAGTACTTCCCAATGAAGCAATCCTCACCAATTCAATACTAACCAGACTTTTCAGCGGCCAACCTGAGCGTCAAGCAACCTATCCAGGTTCGCCACCAGCCCATCAATACCCTCAGCAAGGTGCCTATCCTCAAGACCAATACCCACAAGACCCAAACAACCCAAACCAAATGCCACCCTACGACCCAAACGCACCTGAAGGCGAGCGCGGTATAATGGGTGCAATGGCCGGTGGTGCAGCTGGCTACTATGGTGGCAAGAAGGCAGGCGGTCACACCATACTCGGTGCTCTCGCTGGTGCTTTTGCAGGCCACAAGCTTGAAGAAGCTGGCAAGAACAAATACAAGCAAAGCCACCAGGGTCAAGGAAAGTGGTAAAGAGGAGACCGATATGCCTGTACGAGCGTACTTGAGCAACATAATTACATGACAGGCGTCTCTTGGGGTTTTTGGGGGCCAACCGGGTGGCCTGATTTCAACCTTTTTGCATTGGGTTCCTCTATTTTGTACTGTTATCCATAAGACGGCACATTTGAAGCCTCTTTTACTTCTGCAATTGATATTACTATAACTTTGCCTTTCCACTACTTTGTATTGCCGCCAGTCCAGTCCTAAGATCTTCCTTCATACCCGTTGTCCCAGGCTTCATAGATTCCCTCTCAACGAATACGTGAATGAATTCGCCCACAGCTTTCGGTTCCTCTGTGCCTCTTTCAAATACACCAATTTCATATGTGACACTACTCTTCCCTAATTTATTGACCCGTAACGCCAAATCAACGATTGCCGGGAATCCGGTCGGAGCTAGATAATCGCAGTGCGAGTGTACAACGAGGCCGACTTGTGTGGACGTTGGCGGGTCTAGCTTGCAGTGGTTTATGAGATATGTGTTTACTACTGAGTCGAAACTGCCTTTGTTAGCGTCAGAACCGTGTGTATGTTGGGAGAGCGCATACAGAAAATAGTAAATCGAGTTGTTCATGTGGTCGTACATGTCGTTATCCGACCTTTATGCTGTCAGTTCCCATCCTAGACATATATTGAATATCGAAATCTATTACCATCGTGTTCGGTATTCTAGTTGAAATTTGTAATCGCTCCTCCTCCGCGCCTTGATCTCGGAGAGCGCCATTGTGGATGAGAAGTGGAAGGGTGAAGGTCGAATGCGCGCACTAATAGGTCGTCTGGTGGCGTCCAAGATAGAAGGACGAAATGTTTGTAGTATGGACATAGAAACGAAGCCAGAAGCATCCTAGCTCTAGTCGATAAACCTCAACTCGGACAAATTGCCATGTTTGAATGTGGTGACCGATTGCCCTCTATTCGCCGAGGCCTTGAACTCTAGACATTTGAGATCCCTGCCCCACTCTTCCCAGCAGACATCCTTCCTGTTTGAGTAATGACTACTTCCTCTTTCAGCTAGCGGCAGAAGCTTAACGTGCTCCTTCTGGCCGCCAACTGCATATCGCGGAACCGGCTCTGACACGCGCTGATACACAGGTAGTTGTAACTCTTTACTCCAGCTCTTGACGCCTACAGTAAAAGCAAACTGAACGATTCCTTTTTACATACTGCCATTTCTCAAGTAGGACTAGCAGTACGCCCTATCAAGTCGCCAAGGAGTACATAACCATTATATAAGTGCTGCTTATTCAACCAAGGAGATTTCGCAAATTCCAATCGTATTACATTTCGTTGGCAGTTCACTGACTATGGTTAAATTCGAGCACTTTGCTGTTGAACGGGTAAGCTTTACAATAACCATCCATTGCTTATTCTACTATGTATCAGAACCTGACCTGCATTAGTGGATGGATGACTATGAGACCAAATCAACACACAACCTCGCGGAGACATGTTGCGCTTCTATCTCACTCGACGACCTTCAGGCATTGTCAGAGGTCAAGGGACTATCATTGCTTTCTCATTCTGCAAAGATGACATACGGCGAAATTCCTGGCCTCAAAAGTCTCCGAACCAATCTTGCCAACTTGTATTCTAGCAAGACTAGCACACCACTACCAGCAGAGAACATATTGATAACTCCTGGTGCTATCATGGCAAATCACTTGATCTTCTACAGCCTTGTCGGACCAGGAGATCATGTAATATGTCACTATCCAACCTATCAGCAGCTCTTCGATACCCCAAGATCTCTAGGAGCAGAAGTGGATCTTTGGAAAACAAGTCCAGAGAAGAATTGGTCGCTTGACATTGATGAGCTGGAGAAGATGATCAAGAAAAACACCAAGCTGATTGTCATCAAGTAAGCATTTATCCGAAGACTACAAGCTTGACGTGGCTAACATGTTGTAGCAACCCACAGAATCCAACAGGAGCTGTCGTGACCAAGTCCAACCTAGAAAAGCTGGTTGCCATTGCATCAGCTCACAATATCACCGTCATGAGCGACGAAGTGTACCGGCCCATATTTCATGGCATTGGACCTATGGACAAGGAGTTTCCACCTTCAATCCTGTCACTAGGCTATAACAACACAATCGCAGTAGGATCTCTCTCCAAAGCATACTCCCTAGCCGGAATCCGAACTGGCTGGATTGCATCCCGAAGCCCAGAGATGATCGCGCGCATCATGAACGCGCGCCACTACACGACGATATCAGTCAGTCAGCTCGACTCAGCGGTGGCCTCTTATGCTCTAGCAGCACACACGATCCACGCATTGATTGGACGTAATATCAAGCTGGCCAAGAACAATCTCGAAATTCTGGACAAGTGGGTAAGCGATCATCGCGAGTTCTGCGACTACGTGAAGCCCGTGGCGGGCACAACAGCGTTCATCAGGTTTAAGCGCGACTCAAAGCCATTGAATTCGGAGACGCTTTGTCGACGGCTGGTGGAGGAAGAAAAGGTGCTGTGGGTTCCAGGGAGCCACTCATTTGGACCGGAGTTTAAAGGTTTCGTGCGAATCGGCTATGTTTGTGAAACAGAGGATCTTAAAGCGGGGTTGGACAAGGCATCGAGCTGGCTCAAGAAGGAAGTCGCGACGCTGCCACTAGACGAATAGTCACTTTTTTAAAGTTGAGATGTAAACACCTTCAAACTCTTCGACGACTGAACACAAACAACCACAACTATCTTTTGACATTGGCTCCCTAGTATATTTTCCATGGCAGCACCTGCATAAGTCGTGCATCCTTCGGTTCGGCCTCCCTTGCACCAATTTCCATATTTGTTCTAGATGATGACAAGTGCCTCGGCTCGTATTTGAGGTGCGGCTCAACTTTCTATCTTTCGCCCTCTACTTTGACTGCTCGAAAGCTGGGCCTGCAAGGAGGTCTGCTTCGTGCGGAAACTCCTCCGACCCTCACCGCACCTTCCTGTTCCCCTCGATTGTCAGTTTCTCTGAGTATCGTCAGTTCAAGGTTGTAAACTGTCCCCAGCACAACCACCTGAGCTATCAACATGGCTGGTAAGTCAGAAGCGCCACCTCCAAACTTCAATCCCACCTGTCAGGCTGAGAGGCGGAACGCCCGGAAACAACCAAAGTAGTACACTGCGAGATAGTTCAGCTTGTCGTCTGAGACATCTCTCAGAAATGCTACAGAAATGCTATATGTGCTCTTATATGTTCAGACATCACCCAAACCGTCGGTTCGTTCGCATATACTAGAGTACCACTAACTTAAACCTCGTAGCAGCAGTGCCCCTCCAGTATTCGATACCCGCGTCGGTCGCCGCCCTCGCATACCTCAATGGTCGTTGGAGACTCGGATCCGATCTCAAAAACCTCTACAGTTTCATAATCACCCAAGTCATTGGCAACATTCGAGAAAAGAAAGACGCCGTGAACCTTTTCTACAAATTCGAAGAGCACGCAAAGACATCACCAGACCGGGTGTTCCTTATCTACAATGGCAAGAGCTTTACCTACAAGGAGAGTTATGAGAGAGTTCTGCGGTATGGGACATGGCTTAAGACCAAATTCGGCATCCAGAAGAACAATGTCGTTGCCATCGATTTCATGAACAGCGACACTTTCATCTGGCTCTGGTTCGGGCTATGGTCAATAGGCGCAAAGCCTGCCTTTATCAACTACAACTTGATGGGTACACCGCTACTGCACTCTGTCAAGGCAAGCGGTACGGCGATCTTGATTGTGGAAGACGAAGTATGGGGAACATTGGACGACGAGACAAAGGCAGGCCTTCAAGCGGCAAACTTCCGTGAAGATGGCGGCGCTCTTCAAGTCTTACCTTTTACTTCCAGCGTTGCTCTCGAAATTGACAACATCATTGGCAAGCGCGAGCCTAACGAGGCGCGGAGTGGTCAGAAGCTCAATAATATGGCTATCCTGATCTATACCAGTGGAACCACAGGACTACCGAAACCCGCAGTCGTTAGTTGGGGCAAAGTGGGTGTTTCGCCAGATCTCGTCCGCCGATGGTTAGGTCTTTCACCTGAAGACATTTTCTATACTTGTATGCCGTTATATCACTCGTCCGCCGCAGTGCTTGGAGTAGGAGGTGTGTTGGCAGCTGGGTGTGCGATCAGCATTGGTCGCAAATTTCACCGCCAGGGCTTCTGGGACGACTGTCGTGCTAGCAAAGCTACAGTGATACAGTATGTGGGCGAAACATGCCGCTATCTCATGTCGCTGCCACCGTCTGCCCAAGACAAGAACCACAACGTGCGCATGGCTTTTGGAAACGGTCTACGACCCGACGTGTGGCCAGCCTTCAAGGAGCGCTTTGGTGTCCAAACCGTCGCCGAATTCTACGCCGCCACCGAAGGTCCCTCAGCACTATTCAATCTCAGCAACAACTCCTTCAGCGAAGGATCCGTCGGTGTGAGCGGCGCAGTCATTGGCACACTACTCGGCGGCACCTCCGTCGTAGTCGATATGGACTTTGACGAAAATAAGCCTGTCCGCAATGCCCAAGGCTTCTGCACGAAATCCAAGCCCAATAGCCCCGGTGAGCTGCTCTTCAAGCTCGACGAAACGGACATTGAAAAGAACTTCCAAGGCTACTATAAGAACAAGGGCGCCACCTCCTCCAAAGTTCTACGCAACGTTCTCGTCAAGGGCGACGCATATTTCAGCACCGGCGATGTGCTGCGCCGCGATCACGAAGGCCGCTGGTACTTTTGCGATCGCATCGGCGACACATTCCGCTGGAAGAGCGAGAATGTCAGCACTGCTGAAGTCGCCGAAGTCCTCGGACAAAAGAGCAAACTCCTCGAAGAAACCAACGTCTACGGCGTCCTTGTACCAGGCCACGATGGGCGCGCAGGCTGTGCAGCTGTCGTACTAAGTCCAGAGCAACAGGCAAAGTTCCAAGCGTCAGGCGCAGTAGATGCGCACACCTTACAAGAGCTCGCGAGCCATGCACAGAAGAACCTGCCACGGTATGCGGTGCCGCTGTTCCTGCGGGTCTTCAAAGATGAGCAGGCGAGTAATCGCACAGGCACAAACAAGCAACAGAAACATATGCTGCGAGAACAGGGTGTGGAGCCGAGCAAGGTGACGGAGAATGGTGACATGCTGTTTTGGTTGGCGCCGGGCGAGTCGACATATCGTCAATTTGGCGAGGCGGAGTATAAAATGCTGAGCGCTGGGCAGGTCAAACTTTGAGCGGTTTTGTAGATCTTGTTGTGGGCACTTTGTATTGTAGAGATCGACATAGAGATTCTGTAGAGCGTTATGAATTAAAACAACAATATATGGATTACGACAACTGGTCAGTGGCGTATTGCTGATGTACAAGTGATAGGCGAAGTATGTAGCAGCATTTACATCAGTTGAAGAAGAGAAGTAGCTTCCCAACTGGCCCTGACTGTCATCCTGTCTTCATTCTAGTCGAATGGACAATCAAGTGAGGGTAATGCTGCGAGTCTCCATTTTGATATATGATCCAGTCTTGCGACGAGGGACCGAGAACTCTAATTAATCTTCCGCGCCGAATACTGAGCATAAAGAAAAGCTTGTCTTCTACTCCACCTTGCGGCGCGGACTGGGTGCTTTTGTCATGAGAGCAAAGCAAATGTTTCACTTGGGGATAAGTATGTTGAAATCTACATTGTATGTAGTGTGCAAACGGAGAATACAATGATATGTATCATGCACAGGAAGCCTTTTGTGCAACTTTTAGGTATACAATAGTACAATCAAGATCAAGCCGTGGAGAAGAATCAAATGATCAAACCGCGCAGGGGTATATTGCAAAGAAACGCAAGAGTAAGCAAAAAGAACAGACTAAGGGGCAGGAAGAGCTCCAGTCATCTGCAGGTCTCCGGAGGACGCGTCCATTTGGTCCAGTATCGCATCCATAGCTCCAACATCCAGTTCCGCAGATTGGCCAAAAAGACTGTTTTGCGCCTCGTTAGACACTGGGCGGATACGCTCAGGCAGAGTCTTGATCAATGAACCAGCCACACGAGGGGGCGTTCTCGACACAAATTGGAGACGATGATCAGTAGCAATGGCTACCGTTCGGGAAGTTTCTGCTTGATCAGCGTCCACTGGGAGCTGAGATACTGCGGCAATACGCATCCCACAGACATCAACACCATTGATTCGAGTGAGCGCCGGCCCAAAGAGTGAACCTGCGCCGAGCTTCGAGTCTTCTGATCGTTTCGCTGCTCTTGCCCAGTAAGCTTGGAGAGAATCCAGATAGCAAATAGTGTCGTTAAACCAAAAATAGACAATGTCCTCGACATTATCTGCCGATGGTAGCGGCTGTTCTGCTACTATCAGACCACCATAGGAGTGTGAGCTAGTGGAAGTCATGTGGCCACTGAATAGTGATTCAGCCTTGAATCGGCGAGTGTTTGGTGTCATGGTCGGGAGAAAGGTAGACGGCTCCAATGACTTTCTTGTCTCCTGAGGCCGGGAAATATGCGAAGGGATTCCAGATCCAAGCATTCCCCACAAAGCAAATGAGCTCCCACTAGAAGTTTTGCTTGTAGAGCGCGATCCGTCGACATCCCAGACACCCCATTCACCATCAGCGAGTATGGCCACGATGGCAGTGCTATCGATTGCCCACTTGGCATCCAAAAGTCGTTTACGCGTAGTTAGGCCAGGAGCTATTTCAACCTCGTCTTCCCTGTGCGTAAATCGGCTAGAGAAAGATCCAAGCCAACGTCCAACCCAACGTATGCGCACAGGATTGTCCGGCCCGATATCTTGGTCTGGGTTAAGAGGCTTTCCTTCAATGGCTTCATAGAAGGGATCGTATACGTAGGCCATGCCGTTTCCACATGCAATGAGTATTTGTTCGTTTCGTCCAGTCGTGTAAGATGCGGTGCTAAAGGAAATTCTTATTGGCGCGCTTGGAAGTAAGATGGATCTTGGCAATCGAGGCTTCGAAACGACTTTTACAGTCTGCTTTCCGACCATCATCTGGTGGAACCATAGATATGATGGAGTGTTCTTGGAAGTAGATGCGATGAGAATTTGTACATCAGACGACTCAGAATCTGTGCTCGGCGCGCCGGCAGTATCGTCATCAGATTCCAAGGACCAAGTCAACGTTATGAGATCTGCGATGCCATGTTGATTGTGGAACTCTGATATTATCTTGGCTTGTACATTTGTTGTATCGGCCGTGTAAGGAATAGTTATGATTTTGATCGTAGAGTCTGCACAGGCAGCAGCGACGAAAAGACTATCCTTGAATACTGAGGGGATGAAGGCCGGGTCTTCTACTGGGCTTATATGAGGTACTGCAATGTCCAATATCGGTGTGCCAATCGAACATTGCACTGGCGTATGCTGAGTGCTTGAGGCTGGATTCTGACTGGTAGAATTCCAGTGTACCGTTAGGCCGAATTCGGTTGCCAGAATGACCGGAGCAACATTGAATTGCTTGATGGGGTAGGCGACAGCGGTGCGTACGCGACTAGAGCTCTCGATACTAAAGGCAGCATTAGTACAGCAAGCTCTTAAATGGCATTGTGGACGGCATACGCGCTTAGCTGGGCCATGACGGGGTTGTGAGGTTGTTCTGTTACTCAAGAGAAAGGAGTGCAGGGTGTCAGGAAGCAAAAGACTAGACGATGGTAACATGTATAGTGTCTTGTCTTGTCTTGGTGTTGAGTTGGATGTTGTAGATGGACCGCATCTTTGGTACTTTTCGACCTCACATGCAAGCTCAGGCTCACAGGCTCGCTTCTATGGCCAGGCATCTTCGATCTCCGATTGGCTCAAGTGCTCAGAATCACGTGCCAACGCGAACCCAACGTGCCTTCCTCGCGTTCTATCAATTGCTTGCACTTTGCACTTTTGATACACGCCATGACTGCAGTGATCACTATGTTTTTGGGTGCTTTCAACTCGTTCTGGCCTGTCAATTCATCATGGCTCCAACTCACTCCCTTGGAATTCACAAACCTTCGGCTCTAGACTACCTGATTGGAGAATCTATTCTGCCCGAAAATGCCAATCCTGACTTGTACTCTTGGGAGCTGTTCACCGATGCTGGAGTCGAAGAAGAAGTCTTGTGCACCAAGGACTGCGTTGTTTGGTCTCGTGGTCGCGTTGTCCGCAAGCTTTTCAGCTTTGAAATCGAGCTAGAAGACGTTCATCAGGCTACGCTAGCCTGGTTTCCAGACCATGAAGATCAGAGTACTCCGAATTCATACGACACGTTCGCCTCTTCCCCAAACAAAAGAAGACGAGTGAGCGATCCAGACTCACCTACTCAAAAGAACGACAATGCTCTTCGAAATGATTCTGCGCGTGCCCTGGTGGTATTTCTCAAGTACCAAGCTCATATTTTCTTTCTCACGGGAGCAAGCCATGTTGTCAACATCCCATTTGAGGTTGAACGAGCCTTTCCTACCCCTAGAGGCTTGATATTGCAACGTAAACTACTGGTTCCCATCTCCAATCTTCAAAATTCTGCTATGGCGCCATCTGTTCCTCAGAATACATTTCTTGTTCCACCCTCACAGGCTTCTTTTTCCTCCGCTTCTGTAGACGAATTCCCTGGTATTGACTTTGATCTTTTCAAATCTGCCGCTGCTCCTACGGAACGAGGCATGCCGAGACATTACTCTCTCACCAGCCCGCTTTCAGAATTGTCACTTCTAGGACAATCAGTCGGGCCAAGCCCCGCACGTCAAAAGCGGCTACAGACAGCAAAACCGTTTATAGCGCTCGATGTTGATGAAGAAATTATCTACGTCTCGCCTGTCAACGAGCTCCCAAGAGACTCCTTCGCATCTGAGCCATTGCTGTTAGTAGTGACCTTGAATCATGAACGAGGAGTCTATACCCTATGGAACGCATCATATTTAGGTTCTAAGCCACTGTCGAACCCTCGGACTGGAGGTAGTATACCCACAATCGGGGCAAAATCTCGTCGACGCAGTTCTCATGTGACTCCCACTGGGGACACAACTCCGGTTGCTCGATCTCGCGACGCACTACGAGAGAGCATGGGCGCAGCACGAAGCAAGGCCGCTGCTGGCTCAATCAAAAAGTCAAAGAGGAAGAAGAAGGATCCGCAATCTGTCAAGGCAGCTGAGGATGCACTGGCTTCACAAGTCGACCCAGATTTCGAGGCAAGACACAATAAACGAGAATCTAGGCGAGTGAGCTCAATGATCCGGGCAGATCTCAATGCAAGCTTTGATCGATCAGCCTTTCAAGATTTGGCCAGCCAGAGTGGAGCAACTAGCTTTGGGCCTGGAGGTAGAAGAGGCCAGTCTCTTGGAGCCGGAGTAGAGAGACCAAGTTTTGGCGCTGGCTCTATTCGACGATTACGCGCTTCAACGCCAGGCTCTTTCTCGCGGCTTAGCATTGAAGACTTCTCAGAGCTTGGCATGAACACGGCATGGAATGGCTCCCAAGCGTCCACCACACTCGATGACTTTGAACACTACGCCGAGATGGCCGATGACATTGAGGACATGGACGATCTCGACTTCTACCACCCTTTGGATGGCCTAGGCTGGGGACTAGTCTTACGCAAATTCTCTGAGATACGAGCTCCTTCATCCGCCGTATCCTTACAGCGATCAGCCAGAGGAACTTTTAGCGATTTGAGCAACGCATCTGATAGTCGTAATCCACCTAGAGTGTTCACTATAACTTCTCCTGTCAACGGTGATGAACGAAGCTCTTACGGTCGCCGATTTTATCTCATCATTTTTGATAAGCACTTGAAAGACTGCATACAGGTCGAGTTTCGGGTAAAATCGAAGACACTCCATCCCATTCTAGCTTCAAGCCTCCAAGAAGATCGACAATCCAAAACCATGCCAATTCCCATCTTTTCTGACCCTGTTCGACTTAAAAACGTTTCAGACATAATAAACATTCGCGATCACGACGAGAAAAGAATTCTTCTATTGAAAGAAGGTCCAAGTGGAAATTCCAGCATAGCCGTGTTCAGTCCATGGTCTCAAGAAATCACCATCCAGATTCCCTTGAAACGACTCCGAATATTCAATCCCCACGACGTGAGTACAGTCTCTGCATCGCCTCGAGGCATAGGCAAGAAGCGTACAACCACAAATCCTAAAATACTATGCGGCCTTCATTCTGCTGGCTTGTATTCCACTGTGGACGTCCTATCTGGTGATGGTCACAACCACCAGATATCTTTGGACTTGTGGCCAAAGAGCTCCAATACCTCAAAAGTGCTAGACATTTGTTTCTTCGCCCTACCTTTACATATCGGTGAGATGGTTCTGCGTCTGTGGTGGAATCGAGACCTGGTGAACCAGCAGCCAGCGCAGCGAGAGTGGAACGGGCTATTAACAGCCTTGCTCGCTCTGTGCCTGGCTTGTGAGGATAGTGGAAGATCTAAGCGTGCTCAACGACGTAACACTGCTGTATTTGAGTCCGATTCTTCCAGCAGCATTTCGATTATGAAAAAGCTCGAATCCTCTTGGAACAAACCCGCAAATCGGTCACATGGTGCTTGGGCTTGGGCCCATGTCTTTAAAAGCAGTGTGAATCCAATGTCCGCTAGTCCCCAGCAAGGCGTACCTCTATCTCCCAGTAGAAAAGCACGCGAAAGTATCATTAGTAGTCACATACTGAGCGCTCGGAATCTGGTCCGATCTGCCGCATCGAAGGATACGATTGAATCAATACGAAAACATAGACATGCCGTTGTTTCTGCGCTTCCTCAGCTTCTGGTTGCTCTCCATCTACTGCGTGAAGAACAAAAGCTTCATAGTTCGGATCGGCAATCGGAAAGTGATGAGATGACTGGACTCGCTCCCATCTTGGCTCAGATAGGTCGTTGGTTGGGTTGGCCAGACTGGGATTGGAAGTCCGGTAAATTCTACTGTTTGGAAACTACGAGTAGCAATTTCATTTTCGAAGATTGTAAGTTTCTCGCGCTCCCTGTTAGTTCTATACTTTTACTTTGCTAATTCAGCATAGCTACTCTACTCCAGGACCCACCATCGCCACCTGAAGGCTTTGAGATGCCTCCATCAGCACTACAATGGGTAGAGCGCAATTCATGCTCAAAAAGATTTACTTCTTTTCCTACCTTAGAGAGCTTGCTACCAGCAAATGCTTCCGAGATAGTAAAGCACTTTGCTCGACAGTTTACACCCCGGCTTTCTGCATTATCAAGTTTCTTTTCCCGGGCACAACAGGCTCAACTTGACTGTAATGACCGTGTGAAGATAATGCATGAAGCTGGAATCAACGCTCGAATGCTGGAGACTTTGAATGAGTCCACTCTTGCTTTGCTCAAGGAATCTATCGTTCAGTCACAGTCGCAGCCTCCTACAACTTGGACTGCTGACTTACTGTCCTACGTGTCTCGTGAAGACTTGAGACTACTTCTTGATTCAGAACAACCCTCATGGTTGGAGGGCTCTATTTCGAAGGTGAATGCTTACAAATATTCATTTGCAAAGCAGCAGCTAACATGAATTAGACAAATCAATTGGAAGGTGTCAGAGATATTCATAGTATCACGCAATCAACAGAGCAGCCAGATTCCATGATTTCACTGCCAAACACAGAACGCATGGCAACCTGTCGTCTCATCTTCAATCAGGATCAAAGATTATCCGAGGCCATTCACATGATTGAGCCGTATAGAATCGCTGTTGCTGAATGTATTCCGGAGCCAAGCTGGTCTGAAGCTCAGGTTCTGGAGGCTCAAAGAGAAGTCCATAGCTGGGTCATGACAAGAACTTTTGCACTCGCTCCTGGCCTTGGGTTCGCGCATTTCGATAGCCGAGTTCCTCTACTCTCGGAAAAGTTTAATATCCCTGGGTACAATACATTGTGTGTCATGAAGCCGATGAACAATACCGTCTCAGTGGACAGGTCTCTGTTTACCGAAGACAAGTATTCTTGGGCCTGGTTCCATTCTGGTTCAGCTGCAGGACTGAGCGTTGCAAAACATGCCGCTGGAATCGACTCTTCCTGGATCGTATTCAATCGACCAGCTGAGCTCAACAATCGCCATGCCGGCTTTTTGCTTGCTCTAGGATTGAATGGCCATCTTAGATCCATGGCCAAATGGCTCGCCTTCAAGTACCTAACTCCAAAGCACACGATGACATCAATTGGTCTTCTATTGGGACTCTCAGCGTCTCATATTGGGACGATGGATATGCTGGTGACTCGATTGTTGTCGGTCCATGTAACACGAATGCTGCCTCCTGGAGCGGCCGAGCTCAATCTTTCACCTCTCACACAGACAGCTGGTCTGATGGGAATCGGTCTGCTCTATTTCAACTCGCAGCATCGACGTATGAGCGAAATTATGCTCTCAGAGATCGAAAACCTCGATCCAGAGGATATCAGTGGCTCTGCAGAGCCCGTAAGGGATGAAAGCTATCGTTTGGCTGCGGGCTTTGCCCTTGGCCTCATAAATCTTGGGCAAGGAGCTGATCTGAAAGGTCTCCACGATGTTCGCCTTGTTGAGCGTTTGCTGTCCGTGGCCGTTGGTCCTCGACCTGTAAACCTTATCCATCTTATGGATCAAGCAACCGCCGGAGCCGTTATTGCAATCATGCTCATCTTCATGAAATCTGGAAATAAAGGTGTCGCGCGCAAGATTGACATCCCTGACACGGTGCCGCAGTTTGATTTTGTCCGGCCGGATATCTTACTCCTCAGAACTCTTGCTAAGCATCTCATTCTCTGGGATGACATTCAACCTGACTACAAATGGATCAGCAAGAACTTGCCTAGAGAGTACACCAAGGAGCACACTCTTAAGAATGTGCGAATCCTTACTAGTGATCATATGCCGTTCTTCAATATCCTGGCTGGATTGCTGTGGGGCATCAGTCTCAAGTATGCCGGCTCTGGAGATATACAAGTACGAGACTTTTTGATCTCCTACCTAGACCAGTTCATCCGAATCTGTCGCCTCCCAGCCTTGAGATATGATTCCAAGCTCACGAGAAATACTGTTCGGAACTGTCAAGATCTGGTTGCTCTTTCCACTGCCACGGTCATGGCTGGCACTGGGGATTTAGAAGTCTTTAGAAGACTCCGATCTCTGCACGGTCGTGTCAATCCAGATACTCCGTATGGTTCACATATGGCAGGGCACATGGCTATCGGCGCACTATTCTTTGGCGCAGGTTGCTACACCTTCGGCACTAGCAATCTAGCAACGGCAGCTCTCATTGCCGCATTCTATCCCGTCTTTCCTATGGACGTGACCGATAACAAAGCCCATCTTCAAGCCTTCCGACACTTCTGGGCCCTTGCTGCAGAAGCACGCTGCATCATCCCACGCGACATTGATACAAGCCGCGCCCTCAATCTCGAACTCGACATACATTTAAAGGATGGCAAAGTCCAGCGCATCACCGCTCCAAAACTCCTGCCCGGCCTTGACACCATCGCAAAAATCACCACCGTCGGTTCAGAGTACTGGCCCGTCACTCTCGACTTTGCTGCCAATCCTGCCCATCTCGCTGCCTTTCGTGCCACACAGACTCTGCCATTGCGCCGCCGACCTGCCCATGAGGCTCACACATCGGTGTTCACGTCCACACTGCTAGCCTTCAATGAGGCGCGTGCGGGTTCCTCATCCATCGACTGGATCTTCCGTCTACCAGCTTTTGCCCAATTTGAGGCAGCTGATCTAGCCATGTTTGAGCACGGTGAAGAGTGCGGTAATGCGCTGCTGGATATGCGTGGTAGTGCTGTGGATGAGCGACTACTACTAAACCAGACGGCGGAGTCCGGGTGGGAGCGCGATCGTCTGTGGAACTTGCGCATATTGCTACGTTGGGCGGACGCACAGGCGATGGAGGGTCGCGCGGATTTCAAATGGATTCGCAAGGAAGTGCTGGATCGATGGAAGGCTGTGGTGGAAGCACGAGCACGAGCGAGAGAGTGAACGCAAAGTTTATGAGATATGCACGTATGATATTGTATTTGTTTACTCTGTTTTCAGGGGTAGTTTCCACCGAGAAAACCATGACCAACCAAAATTCTCACATCCATCAAAGCCATTATCTGACTCTTTGTTGTTGTAATCCTTTCGCTCTTCAGCTACTCCAAAATATCAATACACCAGTCATGGGATCTGACAGGATCTCTGTGTGTTAGCTGATGGGCAGCACTGTATCCATTTTACCTCGGCGTGGCCATAACGACTAGAAGTAGTGTCACATCATGCTCAAGCAAGGGAGAAGACACAATTAGATTCTGTGATACGAATTATTGGCTGACTATTGATTTCAAAGTCCTGTTTTCTTGCAATAAACCTACCAATCAGATTTTGGACTATTTTAATCAACTCGTATATTCCCAGTAAAACTCATGGCCCCTTACTGGTGTTTACAACTTCTCCTCACCAGACACACCGATATTTACACTTGCCCCAGGTTACCGATACAACTTGAAGCCAAAGACGGAATTTCATTGAGGTTATATTGCTTTGTAATGTTAGTCTCGAGCTGGAGTTAGTTCAGGGGAAGATGATACCATTCGACTACGAAGTAACCGCATTCTTCTAGAACATCATACGAGAGAGATCTCTGTGTACAACAGCGGCTCGAATCGGCTGTCGTTGCCCTTCACATGTCGATCCATGTAGCATATCACATAACCATCGACTGACCATCGTCAAACAATGAAAGTTCACGAGTAGCGTATTTTGATGTGCCACTGAATACGACGTTGTCCATTCCTACGGTTGACCTGGTCGAGCCCGAGGCGATGTATAAAAGTTGCCGAACGACCGTTGTGAAGCTTACTTGTAGATCGTGAAATCATTATTTGTGCATTCTCATCTCTCAAAACAACTTCAAACCAATCCATACAATATGAAGCTTTCTTTGATATCCTTCCTTGCTTTGGCGACAACGGGGTTCGCAGAGGATCTCAGAAACTGCGGCACTGCGCCATACTACCCGTCTCAATATACTTGTTTCGACAACTCCTTCCTGTGCCCCATTTCAAATGGCGTACCGACACTTCGCTGTGGAGATGCTTGTTACTTGCAATCTCAATATGCTTGCTCGAACAACCAGCTCGTGTTGAACGATCCTAACCAGCCTGATACTCTTCTCAACTGTGGACCAGCTCAGTATTACGACTCCCAGGTAAGACAACCTCACCTACGCCTGAGTTTTGAAGAAACTGGTACTAATGCTTCCACAGTACGTCTGCTTCGACGGCAACTTTTTGTGCCCAGTGATCAATGGCAAGGCGACCCTCCGCTGCGGGGACGCTTGTTACAACTATGATCAATATTACTGCGAAAATAATCAGTTGGTGCAAACTCAAACTGGAACTTGTCGTCCAAACTATGGCTTCTGCTTCGAAAATGGCATGAGCTATGCCTGCTGCGATGGCTTGATCTGTGTCGCGGACAGATGTCGGGTTCCTTGTGAGCTTACAGGCACATGTTAGTCAAGACTTGACTTGTCGCGATTTAGGATATGGCAGCATAATAGTGCAATAGTGTGTTCGTAGTTCTTCAAATAATATCATTATTCGGCTCTGATCTGTCTGCTTTATTTCCACAGTCATTCGCGACTTCCGGACCTACAATATAGAGAATGTTAAGGAAACAGAGTCAGTTTCCAATTTCGTTAGATTATGGTATTGATATTTTAGCACTTTAGATGCTTGGTGTTTATAGCACTTGTCTTTCCATCATCCTTTCAACTCTTAATGTCTCCTTCCTCTTTCTTACCTTCAACAGCCGATTGATTTACTTGACCTTGCTCTTGATGAAAGCCATGGCTTGCGAACCGTACTCCCGAACGTATCCTTGATGAGTGTTCTGATTATTACCCTTGCAGCAATATGGATCCGCGGCATCGCAGTAAGATTGAATGATGCTAGCATGAGCACAGGTGAAACCTTGTTTACGAGGCGAGAACTGAGCGAGATTAGTTTATATCATAAACACCGAGGCAATGATTGACGGTGTTGACATACTCCTTGAGCCTTGCAGGTGCCAACATTATAAGGAAGACCAGCAATGTTATGCGGGTCGCCCATGAAGATAGCAGCCTTGACAGCAGCCATTGCTGATCCACTGAGAGTTGCGCCAGCTCCTCCACAGACTGCATTATCCATAATTTGACCACCCTTCAATGATGTTAGTTTCAATGTTTGTGGAACGGAAGCGAACGTTGTTGCTCACCTGAGAGTATCCAACTAAGATTATCTGCGAATCCGGACACCTCTTGTTGTAGTTCGTGACTGCTGTAACAACCGCTTGTGTTCCTTTGGATGCAGAAGCATCATATGCCATGCCTCCGCAGCTGCTTTGCCCACCACATGCTGGATACACAATAGCTTCAGATCCGGTTCCCGGGTATGCGGATTTAATCTGATTGATGAGAGCACCAGCACTGCCGTAGCCTGGGGAAACAGTCGTCTCTCGAGCACCAAAGACGTACACTTTAGCGCAGCCTTGTGCGACGGCGGCGCCCGCAAATGAAAGAGCTGCGGCTGCGATAAGCTTCATGGTAAAATGAATGTGTAGAACTATGAGTTCTGTAGTGTGCTAATTGGTAGATAGATAGAGGTAGGCAGGAAGTAAACAAGAGAAGAATTGAGACTATGTGAACGGTATATAGACCCTACATCTCAAAAAATCATACCTCGTGGTTATGCAAAAATTATTCCGGATTTTAGATTGACCATAATTTGACCTGTCACCCTATACTCCGCGTAAGCATTTCTTCAATTTGTTTCGTAGGCCAACTCTGCTAGTATGCTAATGCCGGCTATTTTCCGTACGTGTCTCCCTGCTAATCGTAGCCCTTCATTTATATCTGTCCATCTGATATCAACCAAAGCGGAACTCCCCTGATGATGTCGATGCGGTAAGGAGCTTTGATATCTGGGGTAGACGGCCAGCATGGCCAGGTGTAAGGCCACTTCAGGTGAAACAACATGAACGAATGAAATTATCCGCTTTACACTTTTGACCCGGTTTTGTTCCCTGAGTGGTTTACACTTTTTTTCTAACCCGGTACGAAGTAAAGCTTGGATCACGATCTGTTTGGACATCAGAGCAATGAATATCCTCGAGAGATGTCAAGAACCTCGTCCTGGCGGAGACACCGGTAAAGCTTCCAACCTCAAGTTTTTTGGCACCATTTAGTATCGGAAAGTACAAGATGTCACAAATATGGAAAGCCCAATTGGTTCAGATATCGCCGAATCCGCTCATAGCCAAATTCTACCAGCCAATTTTTACGAATGTAAAAGTCCCGAAGTACGATGGAATCAATGGCACCCAGCGCAATAATATTCGAGAAACTGCAGCTTACAGTCACCTACAGTCGGTCCAAGGGCTCTAATTCCAAATTACTTTCGCTCCTTCATGACCGATTTCGAGTATTCGGACAGCGTTCATTGTATTCGTCTCATCGCGTCGCCTACGAAGTTCTTCCAATGCGAATGCGCCAAAATTATGTCAAGAAGATCATATTAGAGTCGATGGTAGCTGCTGAGGGCATAGAGCATAAGGATGTTGTAGCAAGGAATGTTATTTTTCGTTGCAATTCCAAGGATTCTAGAATATTATATGAGGATTCTAAACTGTTACTGGTAAGGATCGATTTCGAACTAGCAAAACCCTCACAGCTTTCTCTCAAGTAGCTCGTAAGTGATGGCTTGCCAACCTCCCCCATCCTTCGTTGGACAGAAGAAAGCATGCTAAGTCATGAAATAAGAGATTGCGTGGAGGATTGGGATTGGGAACCCGGGACGAGAGAAACTTTTGAAGGATGTTCAGTTTTTGCTTCCATCACTGCGGAACAACAGGCTTTCTGGTGGCCGTCTGGATAATTTAAGCATAGAGTTATGTGTTATCTCCTATTTATTTCTAAAATATCCTTTAGCTAGCAACGACATGGCAAAATAATGGCGTCTTCCCATCAACTCTGAAGGCTAAGTTATACTAACGCTCGTAAGCAAAAGGTGCTACATCTCCCGTTGTTTTTGATAAATCATTCGAATCTGAACATTTCTCATGGCAAACAAAGCACTCGATAAAAGAGCGTAGCGTCTAGGAGCCAACGAGGCTGACAGGAGCGCGCCATTTATTTGACCGACCGGTTGGCTAGAATACAATTTGCTCATCATGGGCACAAATACTTTAATGCATTTATAGGAGGAAGTAAATATAAGGGTTTAAAGCTGGTCTATTATACTAAGTGACTAAGTCGTCTAAAAATTAAAAAAGGAACTGTCCATGCTATGCTACCATCCCATGCCATTCGCGCTATGCAATTTCGAAACAATGAAGAGTCGTATTCGTCAACTCAGTACTTAAAGCTCACACTGGAGAGTAGCATCGTTGAGAACAACAGGGATAGCATTGGCTGGGTTTCCATCAACATCGACAAAGGTCTTGCGATCGTTGAGAGTAGCGAACGCAGCACCACCTGGGCCAGCAAAGACGCAAGCGGCACCCTGAACGATCTGAATGAGTTGAGCGCTGGTGGCAGTGATGAGGCCGGCGTTGTCAACCGCGCTGCCGCCGTAGAGGGCGGTGATCTGGCGAGGAATGCCATCAAGAGGGATGACAGCGGCAGCGTTGCGACCAGTCTGGTCGTTGGTGAGCTGGACCGTGGTGCGATCAGCTGGGGCGGCCATGGAGACGGCGGCGAGGAGAGAAACAATAGTAGCGATGGTGAATTGCATTTTGATTGATTGGTTGATTGGTTGGTTTGGTTGGTGACAAGAAGGTTGGTTGAGATTGGAAGTTGAAGATTGTATTGTTGAGAAGATTGGATTGATTGTTGTTGTGATGATAATGTTTAGAACAGCAAGACTTACATCTCTTATATACAAGATACTCACGGCTTGGAGGATTTCTCTCGTTGCCTCTATTGATCTATTCTCAGCATTAGCATGCCATCTGGCTGAGTTCGGTATGACACTTGGCAGCGGAGCTGAAGCTCTGCATATGGCACCATCGTGAACAGCACACGAGAGGGTGGTTCTTGAGAGTAAGAGTATGGTGGTGGCAGTATCTGAGCCACCACGAAAATGCTACAGCGCAAAAGGTTGAACCCATAGTACTCTAAGCCAAATGCGTCCGCAGGTAACTATTACGGGTGTGTAGGAGTTTTTGTTGCAGCCACAGCGCTGATGTATTTTGGGAGAGGATGGATGACAAGGGGAAGATGACAAAATGCCATCCTTGGCTGTCTTGGCTGCAACCTCAGCTGCTCAGCCATCGTTAGCGCATTTGATTTGTCTTTCTTCACCTCGTATTGAATGGTAAGTTTCGCCTCGCTGAGAGTAAGTCTAATAAGATATCTTGAGCGGAGTGACTCCGCGATAGTTGACGTCTTACTAATGGCGGTGTAGTGCATAACATCGATGGAGGCAAGGGAAGTGTCGGTGTAAACTTCAATAAATAAGACGGTCGAGCCGATGAAGAGGCCATCGGTATATGGCTCTACAGTAGAGCCGTCGATATCTTGTGCGTCTTGACAGACCGTACAGGTCGTTTGCTCATTGTTGGGTGAATCCATAGGCCCACTTTGGGCATACATACTCGCAATTCCTCGTATACTACATTTGGATTCTCATTGGAGCAGCCTGTTCATAGCGTATGTTGCATAAGGAGTTTTACGTATTGCATTGTCAAGAACAGGTGTGAAGTGTCCATAGGATCAAATTCCTTCTCTGTTATATCGACAGTACAATCAATGGATGAGCTATAGGCCATTTTTCTTTTGCTACGCCATGGTTGTTGCAGACTTAAAATCAAATACATATAATTGTTCCTTCTGATATGGCACTGCGTATTTCCAGGCTTGTAAAATCCATGATGAAAAGATGGCCTGAAGATTTGCTACAGATCACGTTAGAGTTCTTCATTCTATAAGCGACTGACAAGGACTGACTTCCTCATTTCACCTTATTTCTTGACTCACAATATCAAACTACGTGTAAAAATTGCTTTTAAGGATTGTAAAAGCCGATTTGCAGTAAAAAAAAAGGTTCAGAAAGAGTGATCTGGGCTCAAATGTCAGTTCAATGACAAACGGGCAAGCATCAACATCGTTTCTCATCCATTCATAATTGATATACATAGCATCACTCAAGTCGGATTATCCGTTGTAATTGCTCGCAGATTCTTTTTTGCAAAGAACACAGTAACTATCTTCTATGACTGTCATATAGCCAATGATTTGCAACAGCAGTAGCAATAGGAACACACCTCGATTCCCATCCAAGTGCCTTCCTGCTCATAGATCACTGGTATCCATATCCACAACTCTTTAGGGCTACACGCCAGACTCTTGCAGGATATACATCAGAAGATAGAAGTGAACCTCATTGTCGTTCCAATGCCATCTTGATCTAAGTATCAAGGTATGATAGTAGTCAACAGAGCATATAAAAACACTCATGATTTTGTGCTCAAGCTCGCTCCTTAGTACTCAGCACTCATTATACGCTCACTAAAGTTTATACACTAATCGCAAAGCAAATCACAAATCAACCAACGCAACATGTGCAGCAACATCATATCCTATTCATGTGGCCACACGAGTACGGCATAACTGCTTGCCCATCAGGCGGTTGCCCCGGCACGGTGATGCCCCAATATGATCTATGGCACCATCGTGGGTGTGAGGCGGCATGGCAAGCGGTCATCAACATCGTGAAGCGTCGACATGAACACAGATAGTAGTTCCATAAAGGCAGGATGCGGTTAAAGAGAACGAAAGCATCTATCGAGCTTTTTGTATTCTAGTTAGGCACGTAGTAGATAAAAAAGGGGGTTAATTCTCTTTCATAAAAAAGCAACACGTACAACTCCATACCCGCTACAACTTCATGCTTCCAAGAACCCAAAATCGTGAGATGACCAATCCGATCCCATGACATGCACAGCGTACATCCATCCCATGTAGTAGCGACGCTTCTTCGCTCTCTCAGATTTTGACACCCCATATTCCTCGTCCACCACTAACGCCTAGCCACTCTCCGCCCTGGCTGGTCAAGCCACTCTGCGGCGCCCATGACAGATTGCCAACCTCATAATCACAGCGCCACCAGCTGGCTGGGCCCTTTGCTCCAACTTGCTGGCCTTGCGTGCTGCCTGCCACGCCGTTGTTGGCGTCTGCGCCGGGCCCGCCGTTGAGTACAGCGCCGTTGCTAGCATTCCAGATATCCCAGACGAGTACGAGACCATCATCACCTCCCGTGGCTAGTACGCCGCGCCGCGAGGGTGACCATTCGACTGCATTGATGGCGGCAGCATGGCCGCGCAGTTCGAGAAGAGCTTGACCCGGTTGGCGCACGTCGAGGATGCGCACAATGTTAGAGTCGGCAGCAAAGGTGCCAAGGAGATGAGAGTCGTGGGGTGATGCGGCGAGACGGAGAAGTGGTGGGGCGTGGACGAGTGTTTGGTTATTGGATTTTGTTGGAGATGGTGGAGTTCCTAATGACAAGATTTAGTAAAGATTCAAATCCTGGTTAGTTGTTTGTAGACTGACCTGCTGCGCTGCCGTCCTGACCTTTCTCACTTGGCTCATAAATAATCGTGCTGTGTTCCAAGCTACGTAAATCAAACATGCGGACACTTCCATCTGCTCCGCAAGAAACAAAAACGTCAACGCTACCAGCGCAGAATCGTACATCGTAAACCTCCTTGTCATGAGCAATAAGTTGTGTTTTGGCAGTTAGTGTGGGTATATCCCAAATGGTACAGGTCGTATCAATGCTGCTCGTAATAATCAGTTTTGGTGAAAGCGTATTCCAATCCAGTGAGGTGAGTGGGGCAGTGTGTTCGGGAGTTTTGGAATTAGACAATAGCGCAAGTGGTGTGAGTTTTTGGGGAGCAGGTTCCCGAGTATTGACGGTCGATGATCTTGTGATAGTATTTGATGTTGCGACAGAACTGCTGGGCAATGACCAAAGCCTTAGGTGGTCGCCGGAAGTTGCAAGAAGATCTGTCGATTGCTTTTGGGATATTGGAGGTTCCCATAATATGCGAGTTACCGGATATGAGCATGTTGCTTCCGCTACCCGCGTGTACTCGATTCCGTACCCTGGTCCTCCGTCCTGAGGCGTTATTGTTGTATCAATGATTTGGATCTATACTCAATATTAGTATGGCTCAATTCGATGCGTGTCGAACTTACGAAATTATGAGGATCTTCAAGATAGCTGCCAATGGCTATCTTTCCCGCACTGTTACCCTGTGTAACGGGATATTTACACCAGTCAAACGCAAACGATGCCCATGGCGCCACGTAGTTTGAGTTTGTTGCTTGTATCTGCCCTTGTAAGTTTGATTCGTCATTCATAGTCGAGTTTGCTCTGGGCCTAATCTGATCTAGCACCAATGGCGATTGCAGAGCATTGCCTGTTGGCGTCTGAGGTGAATAGAATTGAGGACCCTTTTGTTGGGGAGTTTGAGGATATTTGGGTGACGCCATGTTGTCAAGTGCAGCTGAATGAGGATCCGAGCCACCAGCGGAAAAAGGGATATATTTTTGCTCCGTCAATCCAGCGGGACTGCTATGAGAGTATGAATGCGACGCACTCGGAGGCCCACTTTGAGAAATTGTATTGGAGCGAGTTGGAAGCGTGTATTGTTGCGCATTGGTGTTTATATGGGGCACAGCAGGAGTGGTATACGACGACTGAAGAGTCGGTGGTCGACTAGATGTAGTTGTAGATGGAGCAGCGCTCGCAGCGCCCGACCCTCCTGGTTGTAAACTGCCAGGAACTCCTGACGATGATGCACTTGCTGGGTTGTACATGGAAGTGCGTGGACTGGCCTGCTGAAGATTGATGCCCGGAGTGGAGCGCAGCGAGGCAGGCAAGTTCAGGAATGGATTGTTGCTATTGTTCTGCTGCTGCTGGCTAGGCGAACGGGCTGGATTCCCAAAGGATGAGGGAGGTGGAAGCTGTAGTTCGTCGGGCATCACGCCCAGTTGTAGAGTCAGCGCTTGGTTTGGTGGTAAAGCAGACTTCGCATGCTGCAGCGGCTCGGGGGAGCAAGTTAGGCGCGAGCAGGGCGTAATTAGCGGGTCGATAGGGGAAGAGGTCGGTAAGAGGCGTAGGTTCTGTAGGGTGTTGTGTAGTGCGTCGACTGGCGCTGCTTGGGCTGGATGCTGTTGTCCACAAGCGGGAGAAGAGTTGTTGGTGAAGTTGGCGCTAACTGCGTTTGTCGCGCTTAAAACCTGGGGGCTGGGCCATCCTCTCACAATACTTCCATCATCTCTCTCTCGTCTCTCATCAGGTCCTGTAGACTCGCGTCTTTTGATGAATGGTTGGCCGGAGATCGACCACGGATTGCAGAGCTCTGGGCATGGCGGCGGTGATTTGGTGATGCTCATTTGCAGCTGGTGGTGAATTAGTTATTCGATGCTGAAGCGATTTATGACTTGGATTGATACTGCTAATTCTTGCAGGTTCTGTCTACTTTCTAGGCCAACTGCTACCTCGCTCATACTCAAGAGCCTCTCTTTCCGATGAGAAGTGACTTGTTTCGTCATTAAGGTTTGGTCACTGCCATTTCGGCTGACATGTTGGCTGCATATTATTTGGACTGGACATGTCTTGACTTCTCAGACACGGCAACAGCATTGAGAACGATAGCTTTATCTCAACGTCTCCGTCGATCGAGGTTTCTTTTCTGTTCACAGCAATCGCAAGGAGAAGGCTTCGAAGACCCGAGAAGTCATCAACTTGTTGGTCTACTCTACCCATGGGCCAGTCAATCATCCTGCAATTTTGCACTCAATATAGAACATAAACACGTCCTTTTCTCGGCGAATATCTTGATATGTGCAAAAGAAGGTAATTGATTGCCCAGTGGGCTACGCTCAAACGAGTATAACGCATGTTCTCAAGTTGTTCCCAAGCAGCTCAAGTATTATCAAGCATTCAAAATGCAGAAGAAAGATAAACCGTCATGATCATAACTTCACCGCCCAATAAGGTCTCCAAAAAAACGAACGCAATCCCAAGCAGTAATTCTTTAAAGAAAGCACGCTAGTGCCACCCAGTATGCCACCCACCCATCAATCCCCAATATCTTGTCCGAGAATAACCGACAAACCAAAAAGGAGAATCCCCTCTTGCTAATGCTGTTCGAAAAAGGTCAAATAAGCCACCAGGTGATGCCCATGTCGTTCCAGCTGCAGCTGCGATGATCGTGGTTGCATATGGCCACGTGTTGCAGGTGTATTCGCTTGTCAAAACGCACTCTTGCATTTCAGTCAAGCCGTGGATGCTGGACCGGTTTGCGCTGGGAATCTTTTCTCTGACGCTTTGTCAGGTAGACTCTAGTCTCTGAGCCTAACGGGGTCTATCAAATGCCCCATATTTCATTGAGCCTCACAAGAAATCTCACTACTGCATCGATCGAGAACATTTCCGCAAGCAGTACTGTCACTCAAGTTATGCGTGTTATCACTCAGGCTGTATGTTCGGGACATTGGTTGATGACCCATTTTTCCCAGCGTGTACGCGTTACGTTGGAGACAAAGTCTTGAACGTCGCCAAGTTCTTCCTCTGCTTCTTCGAGCGAGACTATTTGGGGTCGTGCGCAGTCGCAGCGTAAGGTGATCCGGGGAACTCGTATGTGGGGAGGGAAATCTATCTCGATATCTGAGCCCGTATGTGATGGTGTGTATTCGCTCTGCTCCGAGGCTATGTCGTCAAGGTCCTCAATCTGTTCCTGACTCTGGACTGGCGGATCTCTGTCGTGCTGAGCAAGCCTGGCGGCGAGTTGACTTTCATCCTCATCTTCTTCATCGTCGCTTTCGATAATATCTGACAAATCAATGCCGTTTGCCCTCTCATCTAGGTATGATTGGTATCCAATGCCACGAAGGCTGACCCATTCGAGGTGGCTCATTTCAGTGCGAAGAAAGAATAACACGTCTTTCCAACGACTTTCATCCTTGAGGTAGATCTGACGAAGACGAAGTCCCCTAAGTTTGTCCTTGTGCCGGCGGGCGAGATCGATAATCTCATCTGCTGTCAGAGACCAGCCTTGAATACCAAAAGCTACCAGTTTGTGGAACTTGATATCGTGGAATACCACCTCCAATTCGACTGTGATAGGGTCTGGAAAGCCAACGTGAAGTGCTTCAAGGTTTGTAGCACTTCGAAAGATTGAACCAAATGGCAGTGACTGAAGACGATTTCGCTCGACCAAGTCTACGTCTCTGTCAAAGAGCAGTTCAAGGCAGGTCAATCGCGAGGCCAAGCTATCCAGAGATCCATTCATTTCCACACCTAACGGGTTGCTCACCAGAAGGGCTGCGCTGTTAGAGTTGAGGTGTGGCGATGAGAATCTACTACAGGTATTGCTGGTTTTCAGCAGCATCTCGGCGATACACCTTGTGCCATAAACACACGAGGAAGCCCAGTCAAGCTGTACCCAGTCTATAAGACCGGGAAATTGTGTTTGATGATACAAGAGGCGCGTATCAATATCATCTTGAAGCTTACACAGCTGAACGTGTTGAAGGTTCTTGAAAGATGCAAAAGCGGCTTGTATTGCCCTTCGGTCAAGCCTAGATCGGATGATCCTGGTATGTTCTTCTTTCCTTTGAATGAACTTGAGGAGATCTTCTTCAGGGAGGTCGGGAGTATTAGGGGTATTCCTATTATCCGCGTTGGTGAAAGAATCTTTTGGAAGCGGTCTATTAAACACTACATGTTAATTAGCTTTATAAACGGCCAAGATAAAAGATTATCAGACCTTCTTCAACGTTACAATAGAAGCCACAAGGTACCATGTATGAGAATTTCCTGACACACAAGGCGAGTTTTGGATCCTTGGAGATACCCTCTAGTTTCTCAAAGTCCTTTTCATTAAACCTCACGGTGACGCGAGTAAATTGATGCTCAACGCCTACATCTGCGAACGTTTTGCAAGTCAATCTAAAGTTCTCGACATCTTTGTGATGATCATGCTCCGGATCAATATTGCTCTCTGGGGTCCTGAAGCTTTCGTGCGACAGATATGCTCGTCGATCGCATCGGACTAGCACATTGGCGTCTTGGTCAATCCAGGCTAATATATTGCTAAGGATTTCGGTCGGGAACTCTTGGAGACCTTTACTACCAGTGGGCGCTGCGGCATCGTGAACAGCCAGTCGAGCCAGCATATGGCCTATTTCTCTCGTGTTTCGGGGCCGAATACCGTTGGTTGGTGGACGTCGATTACTACCTGAGGACGAGGAGGCCATCTTGGTAGCATTCGAATGGTGAAGCTAGGTAACAGAGATTTAGTGATAGAGATCAAAGCTTTCTGGTATTGGCTAATGGTGGGTATATGCTGTGCCACGGAAGTGTTCCCCAAGTGGTCGACGGAGCGTAGGACGACTAGAGCAGGATCTCATCCCGTGGATTTCCAGGGGTTTATAAGCCAATGATATTGTTCCGAGCGGCGAGGAAGACTGAGGAAAGGAGAAGAAATTCATGCAAAATGCAGCAGGCAATCTGGCACACCAACAAGTGGGTTAGCATTACCTATTAACAGAAAGTCGGCATGCCCACATCACAACGAACAGCAAGCCCTCGTCGTAGTTACAAGCCAAATAACAGACCAGTCAAATGAACTAGAAGCGGGATCGAAATCAGGTGGTCAAAAGCTCCTGCGCGGGTCTGTCCGTCTTCCGCTTCTAAACCTTGTCGCAGCCAAACGAGCGGTTGGTACGACGTGTGAGGAGTTGGCACCAACTCTAGTTTGGACGGCTGCATATAACGAGGCAGCTAACCTTCAGTGATACGGTCATCCCGGAAGGTAGCGAATGGTGCGGTGTAAGCCGGAGCACAATTGGGCCAGCCAAAATTCACTGAGGGGCTTTATTGTTGCTTCAGGCAAAACATCTGATAGCAATTAGGTCGGAGGATGAGAGTTGACAGCATTGGGACCAGAATAATCACAGACAATTGTGAGATGTCTTTGAATCTCCTTAAGCGACCCATCTACCGTAGCGTGTACCGACAAGATAAACCCAGTGGAAATCCATACGTTGACATTTCTCAGTTTTAGCTGGCGTCAGGCTTCTGCTGCTCAACGGAGCGCGGGCGCCAGTCAGTCAGTCTTTGAGACAGTCAAGCGAATCAGTATGCAAGGCGAGGTCCCAACAAGCTCGGCACAGGAGCAATGAAAAGGGAGTCAGAGTACAGACGCTACTGCTCGGCAATTGACTATCTTTTCCTGTCAGTCTCCTGCGGAAAGTTACGGTAGTCTGGCTCGTCTAGATGAGTTGTTGGACTGCTCTGCTTTGCCTTGACTCCCTGAGTCTTGGAATGGATTTTCTGGTACCGATGGCGCGATTCCGTTTGTGGCTCCGGAGGATCGGCCCGCAGCTGAAACCAGCCTGTGGTCCGCGCGCGTCCAGGAGACAAGGTTTCGTTGAGGTTGATTACACGTCGGTTGCCCAATTCACTCTCAAGAGCTCGTCAATATTCTATCTCATCCTTCCAAAGTATCGGTCACAGGACGTATTGAGCGAGACGTCAACCCATGGGAAGCCGAGCTGCTCATGTTGCCTGATTCTGCGAAGGCAAGAACAGCATTCCCCGCCCGTACATGGGGAAGGTTTGACGTCGATGCACATTGCAAGCCTGAAGCCAGTGCCAGCCATTGCCAGCCGATATGTACGCCTTGCGCTTGATTAAGTTAGCAGTAGTATTCTCAACTACAAGCTGCGTGGGCGAGTATTGTAGTGCCTTCCGCCGGGAAGCGACAAACATGCTGGAGACAAATTTTCGCATCTTTTGTTGTTGCTTTCGCCGCTTTGGATCGCGAAGCTTCAATGAACATCTCAAATATATTCAGTGCTCCGGTTGTGCTTGCAAGGAGCCTATGAGCTGTACCAATCGATGCCATTAGTTGTGGTTGGCTGAGTCCCGCTATGCCGCATCATGTAAGTCAATTCCCCTGTCTCACTGTGTCTTATCCCGGCGTGGTGTGCTGCGGGATTATGGACTCCACATTATTGGCGAGAGCGTGGAAGGATTTACGAGAGGATCTTGACAGCAAATTTACGGTACAGCTTGGCCATCTCAAAGCATTAACATATGATCTCACACGGACATTTGGCCGCTTGCTGTATCCGATTAGGCGAGACTGCATGTCCTCTCAATCAACCTAATCGCGATTTGGGTGAGTCCTGAACATTTGCTTTGGTAAGGCAGGGTGAGTGGAGGAACTTCCTGGAAGGTGAAGGATTCGATATGTGCATGCCTGCATAAGCCCAAAAACCATTCCCAGACCTGTTTTCGATTGCAGACCTGCCCCGTCCTGTTGGCTCAATTGTTTCAATTTTCAATATTGGTGCACTCACCACGGCTGCAAGGTAATATCCGTCACCCCGGTGAATAGCAAGCAAACCTTTGCGCCAGCAGAAATGTCAACCTTCGGCGTCTTAGTATTGTAATCATTGATTCAGCATTGTTGTAGTCTCAAGCCACCAATCAGTTGTAAGTTTATGGTAGGTTCACAGGTCTGCTGATCAAATCTTGCTGCAATTGCTAGTTCCACCCGTGCATCCATCCAGAAGGAAGCGCCGTGAAACCGGGCGGCCCGGAGAGCGTAATGGGCCGCACCGTGCCATGAATCCTGACAGCTGGAGGAGCATGTTGGACGATAAAGCGGTCGATTTCGTGGCTCAAAGCCATGTAGCCGCCTTCATCCTCAAGGGATCCAGCGTCACTAGTTAGAGGGAGTAACTCCACGCGGGAGACAAGAGAAATGTTTCTTTTTCTCTCATGCTCAAGGCAATTGTATTGTGACATGATAGGCATCACACAGATAAAAATCCCACGCTCTTGTAATGACCAATGGTGTTTGGACACTCGCCTCAGTGCATGAAAATCCTCCGGTAGTGTTTTCGCCGCCTTCCAACATGGGAGAAGAGAGAAAAGATAATGGATGAGCAGGAATTGAATTGACGTAGGAGAAGAAGTTGGCAGACCAGTTCGCGCCTTCGTGCTTTCCCAGATTATAATCCACGCCTTCGTACTTTCCCAGATAAAATCCACTCCTTCGTACTTTCCCAGATAATGATCCACTCCTTCCGTTTTGGGAAATTGTACTAGCCCCTGAAACAAGACCTGATCAAACAAGCTGTACTGAAAGATACATGGAGTCTATAACTTCAAGTGCTAGTATTATTTCAAACGCACAGTAAAATGAGTATGTGGTCGACATTCAACTACATGACTGACCTGTAAAGTACTTGGTCAACAAAATAATTGGCCGACCTTCAAACTACCTACCTAGCGAACATTCGACTACCTGACCTTGCCTTAGAGTAATACTGTTAGAAGAGAGTTTTTCGTCGAGATAGCACTGTCTCAAGATAGCTAATGTGATTCCAACGAGATTTTGATTCAAAAGATCAAGAACTCTCGAGTGTGACCCAAGAGACGGCGAAACAAAGTCATAATTTTCAAGTAAAACATGCATTATCGCATTGGTATCTAACAGTCATAATTTATGTACACATCCCATCATTCCGCCTTGTGATTGATACATCACTATAAAACGCCATGCAAATGCAATCTCAAACATGCCATCTCATCTTGAGTATCAATGCATTCAGTATCATCGCATCGCCACACCATCAGCGCGACTTGATATCAAATCCGCCACCTCCCGCTCCCTCTTAATCTCCCCACTACTCTTCTTCTTCCCACGATCCCAGCCCTGCTGCAAATCCATCGCCGCCGCCTCCTCAAAGCGCTTCTTAATCTCCGGATCTTTCTCCAATTCCTGGAAAACATGTACATCACTCGGGAACCACGCGACGCGTAAACTTGCAATGCCATACTCAAACACAGCGACACAAAGCACAATGAGAATAAGCGTAAGCCACCAGAGCGGATTCTTGCCAAAGCCGTCGAACCACGAATGACTGACATGGTACGTTTTGCTGTTCTTTGGGTATATGATGGCTAGCAGGATATTCCAGAGAAAGACGGCGCCGATGGAGATAATGACGGATGCAAAGACTATGATGGAGCGATTGTGTGTTTCGACGAGCTGCATTTTCATGCTGATGAGGATTACGCAGGCGACAAAGGTGAGGTCACCCATGGCGAAGAGGCTGGGGTCCTTGGTGGCGGACATGGTGCCGAAGAGACCAAGCATTAGGAAGAAGATTATCATGCTTTCGACGGCCGCCATGAGCATCCACCAGGCATAGACTAGGAGGTTGAAGCCTTGGTTGCGCTGGCCTTTGGTGTATAGTTCGGGGACGGCGAGGAGGGTGGAGGCGGCGAGATCTTTTTCGAATATGCCCATCACGAGGACGGGAAGGGATGTGAAAAGGGTGTTGAAGGTTGCTAGACTCCAGGATTCGTACAGTGAAGTTCCGGTGTAGCCGTTGTAACGTTGGTAAATCGCTTGGGTCAGGAAAAAGAGTAGTTCTTTCCACAGAGTTCCGAGAATGTACTTGCAGGTGCGGATGTAATTCCAGCGTCCATGTACCAGAAGAAGTTTGTTCAAGAATCGGAATTGAGCAATGGAGTAGTCCGAGGTACGGGCTGCCTCAAGGCCCTCCTTACCAGTGAGACCAATGCCGACGTGAGCTTCTTGAATCATAGCAATATCATTGGCGCCATCACCGATGGCGAGGGTGATGGATTTCTTGACCCGCTTCCGAATCGCCTTGACAAGTTGTGCTTTTTGACTGGGTTGAGCTCGGCAACAGATGACTGAATCTGCTAGCATAGCAAGTTCAAAGAAGACATGCTCGACGTGAGGCGTTTCTGTGATGAAAGCCAAAGTCATGCCATCTACAACGATAACACTGTGCGCAACATGCTCTTGTTGTAACGAGAGAAGTCCTGCGGCGATGTGCTGCTCAACTTCGCCGATTTCTTTATCGAGGACGATTACCATCGAGTAGTCTTTGATCAGACGACAAGAATGACCAATGTTGATAGCAGTTTCCCGTTTATCACCAGTCAGCATCCACATGCGTATGTTGGCTCTGCGCAACTTGTCAATCGCTTCCGGAACTCCAGCTTGAAGCTTGTCTTCAATAGCTGTGGCACCAGCAAGATCAAAATCGTATTCGATCATCTCTCCAGCTTTCTCGACCTTGTCTTCTCTTTCCACTAGGCTGGTCGTGGCAGCCAAGTACACCTCTTTCCAGCTTGCGTATTCGGATCGATCGATAAATCTGTAGCCATACAACAAGGTTCGTAATCCTTCGGTAGCAAATTCATTGATATGCTGGAAACATCGCTCAATGACGGCGGTGTCGTCATTCGCCAGCGCATCGTCAAGGACAAACTCATCATCCTCAATCATGGAACTTCGTGCATCCGAAAAAGCGAGTGACGCCCGATGCAATTGGGCGGAGAAGCGAGCTGCAGTAATCTCATCTTCCTCCTCCCCAACTAGCTCGACGTCTCTTTCCCGATTTCTTAGCCAATTGTCGACTTCTGCGCGTCTACCGGGATGAGAAGCTCCTGACATACTTCGCCTTGGACCGCCTATTGAGAGGCTACGGCGAATTGCGGGGTTTCGATCGAGATCGATCTGGGTACTCCGTCTTGCCAGAGCAACTTGAGCTTCTATGCTCTTCCTACGATTAGCACGAGCTTCAATCTCGGTAGACTTTTGCAGCGCAATGCCTGATAACTTGAGTCTCCTCATAATCACGCTATCCGCGCCCTTACACATAACACAAATCCGATCATCTGGAAACTGGACGACGACGGTCATGCGTTTTCGAGTGCTGGAGAACTCGACGACATCGAGAACTTCATACACTTCCTCGACTGGTGGGAGAGTATAATCGACTCCCTGCTGTATTCTCAGAGTCACTGTGCCATGCTCGCGGTTGATCATCAGGTACCCGAGCTCTTGTGCAGCTTGCACAAGAGCCAACTCATCAGGCGAAGAGGCCTGGAAAGAGAACGAGCCGTCCTCTTTTCGTTCCGGCAGACAAGTGTGGCAGAGTGCGATTGAGAGCAATAGTTGTTTCGCTTTGGTGGTAAACAAGGCATCTGGTCGGCGTTGCATATACTGTACCAGTTCTCTGGTAGATCTCTCGGGTTGCGACTTGGAAGGTCGAGCTGACGATTTCCACCTAGGCTCCTCAGGTGGGTGCAATGTTGCTGGCGTAATGCCATCATCGGCAGATTCTCCACGCTCTAGACTTGCCACTGATTTTCGTCGATCCGACATGAATGACTTCCTTGGTTTTTTGCCCTTGCTTCGCTTCTTATGCATAAGCATTGAATGGCTTTGGCCTTGAAGATCAATGTCATGGAGCCAAACAGTACCAGCGACACTGATTTTACGAAACCTCATTTCGTTATCCGTAAGTGTTCCTGTTTTGTCCGAAAAGATGTGCGTGATCTGTCCTAATTCTTCATTGATGGTTGATGTTCGAGCTTCGAAAGGCGTATTGCTCTTCTCATCATACATGTCAATGTCGTTGAGCAGGAACATCTGGGCCAATTTGATGATTTCCATGCTGACGTACAGTGACAAGGGGATCATTGTACTGAACATGATGAAAAATGAAGAAAGGATTTGGTAAAATGGAACAGGGGCTGCGTTGATATACCAGCTTTTTCGCTCCTTCTTTCGGCGCCATATTTCGTAGGCAATGGAATTGAATATTGCCAAGCATACGACAAAAGCAACGACAATTGCGACGACGCGATTGAGCGCATACTGTAATGCTGGAGCTTTGGTCCGGGGGTTCTTGTTAGCATTCATCCGTATTTTACATTCTTCTCCGCTGTAGATGACCATGGCGATGGCCTCGGGGGTATTGCGCAAGATGCTTCCACGATAAATGATTTCGCTGTTTGTGAGCGGTGCTGTTTGATTGTTGAAGTTGACGCGACCTTCGAAGCCATAAAGATTGAGATTGGGATCTTCCACAACGAATTCAGCTCGACATTCTGCAAGTTGTTGTTCAGTTCCACAAGCTTTTGCAATCACAGCTGGTGTCATCTTGCTCTTCAGGTTAGTTTCCCCATCTAACGCCATTGTCTCAATGTATGCAATATGTTTTTCTCCTTCAGCATGGAGTAAAACCACGTCAGCCGGTACTGGCTCATCCCGTTTGATTTTGATTATATCGCCCACTCTAAGGCCTCTCCACTTGATCGAGGCCCAGTGAATAAGGCCATATCCGCCCGGTTGCACCGCCTCAGATCCTTCTGTGGGCATGTACGCATGGAGCACTCTGGTTTCTCGCGCATTTTCTTCTTTATCCAAACGGTATCTTCGAAAGTCGTCGTAAGCTTCTTTGCCCATCGAGATACTTACGAAGAACAGAAGCGGTACAATCGTGGTGTATTTGCCGGTAGTACTGAGCTCGGGTATCATTTGAAGTACGGCAACGCAGAGGAAGTAGAAATTGGCCAGTTTCGAGAATTGAGCCATTAGTTGTCGTGGAACAAAGGTGTATACGGTATATCGGGTGCTGCGGATCCAATTCTCAACATACGGCTTGCCGGTACGCTCGTCGGTCAAAGATTTCTTGCGAGTAGCATCGACAATGATATGTCTTCCATCTTCCGTCGGCGGCATATCATGTATACGTAATACTGTTTTCTTGATGCCTTGTTTTATGCTTCTGATCATCCGCGACATCTTGTTCGGCTCATTCCTACTTTGCGCCCATGCAGTGTAATAATTGGGAAGTACTCCGGAGACATTAGAAAGTCCTTTTCGGTTCTTCTTGCTGCCTCCTGGGGGTGAATCTGGATCTGATGAGCTAACTTGGCTTATAGCAACGAGCGTATCAGACGGCTTCTTGGAAGTATTCCTAGGACTGAGATTGTGTTCTCTGTTATTTGAGGACCCGATCCCTTCTTCTAATTCTATTACTGTGCCCTGAGTTTCCACATTACGTCGAAAGAGGTTACTTCGAAGCGAATAACCTCGGTTCCTCGAGTTGGGAGATAATGGAGATTTCATTGCGCTCCGTGTAGGAGAAAGCACACGCTGATCCGACGCATTGGTGACAGCATCCGTCGACGTGGGCGGTATTTGCACCGAGAGACCTTGCGCACGAGAAGAACGTGCTGCTGGGTTTGAGGAGGTTGTAGGATTAGTCGGTGATCGTAGACCTGCTGATGGGAGTTCACGTTCAACGTCGGCAGAGAATCGGACGGTACGAGATGTAGGTTCGAGCGGAGGGACACTGCCTGGTAGGTCTATTGCTGATGTCGACGATACTCGGCGGTGTGTAGACGCTTGATTAGTTCCCGTGGTTGTGTCGCCTGGACCATTTTGACCATGTGTCGTGGTGGCATTATTGGAGGAAGCGGTTTGGGAAGGAGCAGACTGGGCTGCTGCTTCCTCGGACCCGTCGTTTTGAGTACTCATTCTTCTTCTTCTCAACTCACCCCCTAACTCTGCTGGTGACTTGTTCTCAACCATCAAGCGAAGATGGGAAAGGGGGGAGTGAAGTGGGCGAAGTTGCTGGTGACCTCATCCGCAATAGTTCAGTAGGACAGAGTATCAGCCAGCAGCGGAGGTAACATTAAACGGGATGGGATTGGACGATATTGAGGGGAGGTAAGAGTGATCCCGGCAAATGGACCAAAGGAAACAATTCGAAAAGAATAATAATACAGAGTCTATCGTAAGGCAAGTCAGCTCAATACTCTAGAATTAGGGTGGTGGGCACTTTGGAAGAAGCAACGCGGCGGGAATAATACCAGAAAAGACGGCACAATGTTTCCTGGCAGCGTCTCGTCAGTGGCGCGTTGCCAATCGGCTTGCTTCAGAGTGAACCAGCTCAAACACTATCAACCAATGTTTTCGAAGACCAGAGCGAAAGAGAAGAGTTGTCGAAACGAAAGTAGCAGTGGTAAAGAAGAGACAGAGTACTATGTAGAAAATAGCCCTCTAGGAGGTTTGCTGGAGCGGTAAGTAGTACTGTACGCAGCATTCAGCCTTTCTCTCAGCACAGGGTCCGAGGGAGGGGGCTGATTTGACGCAGGCCGAGCCCAGATGCACTTCTGCACTGCAAAAGTCCCACCAACAGGGACTGCGTGATCGTTGTGGCGTATTGCTGAAAGGTCTCGATCGGGGCTAGACAAGGAGGCCTCTGATGTATTTTTATTCCTTTGTTGTGTTGGCGTTTTGTTGGTTGGTCTTGCACTCTTGCTGCATCCTCGCTCCTCTACAATGGTTGTGGAACACAATAACCAACTATCGCGGCAAAGACTTGGGAGGAGGCACTAATTAATTTACATTTCCCTTTTGACAGCCCGGTTGTACCGGTACATTCTCCTTGCAATCCACCCATCTCTTGCTCAGCGGAGACGTAGCCCTTCCTGTTCCTGGCAAATACTACGCAATAATCAAAGATCGGCACCAGGACGCGACAGCCATCCGACCATATCCCATCATCTTCGTCATTATTTGCCATCTCAATATCTTATAGACTTTATTGTCTGTCAGCAAAATAATCGTTTCTCATCAGTAAGTTCTTGGCAATTGCATGGTTGTAGCCATACAGATCAGCTATACAGTCACAACCCAACCTCCCTCCTTATACACAGCCATGTCTGAGATATAGGACAGGGCATCTACACCCATTCATCCGTCACCTTCCGACTTGAGCCTCATTCTGCAGTCAAGAGCTTTAACTGCCGACTCTATTGGCTAGGAAGTAGAAACTTTGTAACACGCCAATTCTGCACCACGGAAAAGTGAAGTCAATGCTACAGTACACAGGTACCACTTTATAGTAGCAAGGGTGCAACTTAGTACATATCACTAATCTGATCTTACTAAAGTATTAGACAAGGAGCATACAGGCAGTGACTGGAAGTTCTCTCATTGCTCACAAGATAAACTCGATAAACAGATTCATCGTGTTATGTCAATTTGCTTAATCTCTACGTCCAATAGTATTGAAATATGACTGCTGTTATATCGGAATGCATGCAAGTATTTAACAGTAGCAATCTAAATAATATCCCCTAAATTAAGCTCAATTCCTTGATTCAGCTTCTGTCACTTGGCAACTTGGTCCGCGAGACAGGATCCATTTAGATATGCAAATTTATAGTGCTTAGCAGCTATTTTATACTGGCTTCTATATAAGGAAATGGTTCAACCGCTGTAATCGACGTTATTTTTTGACAACTTCACTAGCACCGAGATGAGTATGAAAAGAAGCCTGAGTACATGAATGGAAAGTATTTGTCGTCAAACGCTATCGTTGCTTATAGTATTGATTATTTTCTCCAATTTACATCAAATATGTATCAATTCTTTCTTTAGTGATTTGACTACGTCAACTTCTAACCTAGAGGTCTACAACACAACGACATACCAACTCGACTTATAGTAGACACGATAGTCAACGTGACAAGCCTTCGATTAGGTACCTGAGTTCGCCTACAAATCGTCTCTATGCCTTATTTGCGTGACTGCGTGACTTACGGATCAGCTGCGTCAGTTTTGTTCCAAAGGTAGAATAACGCATACCAAAATCTTATCGCCCAGGTTGATTGTGCCCACACATGCCTGACGATAGCAATGTTGCTTCTTGTTCTGAAACGATGTGCTATTCTCAACGAATTGGGTCTCATAATGTTCAACATATGGTCATCTAATATGTCCTCCTCTTCCAACAGAGCAGCGTAGAGCAGGACGGCTATGAATTTAGCGGATAGAGGAATTCGCAGGCTCTCGGCCTCTCGCTTTCTGGATTTGTGTCAGTATAAAGTCATGTCAACCGTTTTGAAGACGTATTTCAATCCCACTCAATCAAGAAAAAAGAGCAGAGCAGAAAATTGCTCTCAATTGAATACTCGACGAATCCAAATACTTACTTTGCCAGATCGAAAAAGAGGGGCGGCACAGCCATATCTTCTACTGGGCCGTGTCTCCGCTTGAGCACAGGATCTTGACCAGAGACGAGGTATTGAAGACCTCGAATAAGTACCCGCCGCTGATCACTGACTGTCTGATGTGGTATCCCAATTCGATTCGGCGTACTGACTTGACAAGCACTGCACGTGCAAACGAATCTCAAGGCCCGATGACGTTCCTGTCGAACCATAAACTTGAGATCTGGAGTGTAGGAGAATGTAATTTCGTCTCCAGCAAAGATTGGTCTAGTTGCGTACCTCGTGACAGTGTAGGTGGGTGCGGCTGGCGTTGTCGAGTTTGGTAGACAGGAATGGTTGAATCGCGATTGAAGTACAAAAAAGCCTAGCAGATGCAATTGAGCGGTTACAGGGTTGTCGTCAACGACTGTAAAGTGATTCTGCGACATGGCTTGTATCATATCTGTGAAGAGAGTGGAGCTATTGTTGCGAATGTATGAGAATTGCTGTTGCTGGTCTTGCGATAGTCCTAGGAACGCTTGCCATAGGCTTTTATCTGTGACATTTGGACCGGGTATCACGAACAATGGATTCTCCCTCAAGATTACCTCTCCTCGATGTATCAGTCTTGTAGCAAAAGCACCCCAGCCTTTTCCAGGCGACGGCCTCAACTCAAACGGCGCATTGGGAGGAAGTCGTAGGTTTCTGTACGGATGATATCCGGCCATTTTCAGCGATAGTCTGAAAACCACTGAATACTGCAAATAATGAGAGTAGCATTGAAAGTCGACATGATATATATGACATTGCTTCTAGTGTTATAAAGGCAAACAAGTCATTCGAGATGCCTACCGAGGAGACAATTGGCACTTTCCTAGCGACTATAGTGTTCATTACCGCCCTTTCTAACAGGAGATGTGACTTTAGAATCACACTCACTAATTATCAACACTCGAACACGATGCTATGCCATAGCAAATACAATGCTGAATCGTTGAGACGCTGGCCTCTCGATGGCAGATACACCACTCCAATCCAAACAGCCACTACTGGCTCAATACCATGGATCTAATACATGCACAACGACAAAGCTAAACCCGCATGTTAAGTGCACTATACGCCTGATACGCCTTCATGCCCACCATAACTTCCTCATCAGCTGAATCGTCTCTGTTCCAGAGCCAGAGAGATTCATTAAACTTGCCCGCCCAAGTTGACTGTTTCATCACACGCTTGACAATAGCGACGTTGCTCTTCGTTTTGAACCAGCCAGCTACTTTCAAGGCAGGTTGCATACGCTGCAGCATCAAGTCATCCAAGAGTCCCTCTTCTTCCAGCATAGCTATTGTGAGTAGACCTGCGATAAGTCTCGTGGACAGGCGAACTCGAAAGTTCTCTGCTTTTCGCTTGTAGGACAAATCCAAGAAGAGTGGTGTAGTCAAGTCTTCTTGCGGGCCATGTTTGCGACAGTCTAGGTCCACACCATTGGTGAGATATTGCAGACCTCGCATGAATGTGCGTCGCATATCGCTAAGCTTTTGGTACGGAGTGCTGATGTCGCAAGCTATGCAGTTGCAGCTGTGTTCCAAGTATTCGTGGCGATCTTGTCGGTTCTTGAATTTGAATGATGGGTCGTAGCAGAAGGTCAATTCCTCTCCACGAGAGATGTCTTTAGTCGCGTATCTAGCAACGGTGCCGTCGGTCTGAGTTGGGATTTTGGTGTTAGGTATGCAGGAGTGGTTGAACCGCGACTGAAGCAGAAACAAGCCAGAATCTGTACCAGAGCCTATTGAGAAATCATTCTCGACGAAGGCGTCGACAATTCTTTTGAACTTTTCAGTGGAGCCGTTCTTGCGGAGGCAAAAGTACTGCTGCTTGTCGAAAGCTGATAATTTCTTAAAGGCCGCCGACATTTCCTTCTCTATCTCATAGTCAAAGCGCATTCCATGGCCACGAGAGACGACGAATAGTGGCTTTTCTTTCAGTATCAATTCTCCTCGCTGGATTGGTCGAATAGCAAAGACACCCCAGCCTTTTCCAGGTGATGGTCGTAGCTCGAAGGGCGCATCTTTAGGGATACGCAGTTTTTTGTAAGCTGAGATCAGATTAGAGCTAGGAAAAGGGGCTTTTAAGGATATGACTGACGATGATTTTGATCCATGATCTTCTTGGATGTCGTTGGCGAAGCACGGTTTGGAGATGGTGTGAATTTTGAAGTATCAGCACAATGTTGCCTGTTGTGGTGTTACAAGAAGTCGAAACCTGTCATTTTACGCGTTCAGCCGAATTTAGCTAGCATCTTCCTAGCAATCGAGGTGGACGGGAGTGTGCGTGGGCGCGTTGCTAAGGTTAACCTTAGGAAAGAGCAATGGCAAGCGCACTTTTTCGGGAAAGAGCGACAGGCCACAGCCAGCAAGCCTTCCAGGAGAGGACAAAAAGCACCACATTTATGGGAGACGCGACGACGTGTGAACTTCCTGGGAAAGAGCCGCTGCATGACTATGAGGCAGGAACGATGCCAAAAGAACGAAATGCATTGTAGTCGAGATAAACTTTTGTGTCACCTTGGCTGTAAATGATTTCTTCCTCTAGATCTCATAATCTTTGATGAAAGTGTATTTTGGAATCAGTCGGTTTGATGCTCCTTCGCGCCTTAATGGCAAGCAGAAGAAAGTGCGGGGATATCAGAGATCTAATTGACAACAAGTTCATTGTTGTAGATAAAAGGCGCAGACTGAGTGATATCGCTCATGCCTATCGCCAACAGAACCCAACAGTACCCCAGCTCCCTAAACCTACCACATGGTTCTAGAGAGGCACCACTAAACGACGCATCCACAGCAATGAACACATGTAGTTCACGCACCATAGCTAAATCCCGCATGGCAAATCGATCCAGCGCACCAGACCCTCAAGCATTGCACAACAGAACCCAAGCTCAAGATACTGAACATCATACAGTCACGCAGATCACCAAGGACACAGAGAAAGTCTAGGTAAGTTGTAGTAGTATCATATTTCGCTCCGCCAGGCAATGCCAGCTATATACAACCGTTCCAGCCATGCAGTGATTTCCCTTCCAAAAATAATAATAAGCTTTCGCAGCAACGCTATTGCCAACCGTGCCATGATGACCCAAAACAAAGAATAATTAGTCTCCTTGTCAACCGGCTATTAGAGCGGAAAAAGACCTTCACGCAGAGTGGTATCCTGGCTGTCCTTTGTGATGTCGGGTCTAAACGCCAGCAATGTATGTAGTGCGGAAGGGCGTTGGAGGATGGTACTTTGGGAGATTGGGACTTTTGAGGTAAAAATATGTGTTGGGGTATAATGGGAGCCAAACAAGGAGGAATTGGCCAGGAGTGATCATGGATAGGTATGAGAGAACCTGCGGGTGCAGGGCGTGGCAGATGCGGTGCGGTTCGAGTTTTTCGTGGATGGTGCCAAAATTATGCGAAAGAGAGAGAAATGCGGGTGGTAATGTGAAAATCATATCCAATGAGGAAGACGGGTCGTTTGGGGTTTCATTCCCAGGGCATTAAGTCGTTCCTGTATGAAATAGGATGGTGGATTGCTGTCCAGATGCGGATAAAGGGGTTGGTATAGAAGCAAAAACGCCGTAATATGCATGCATGTGTAAAGAGAGACTGGACGGAAAAGACGCTCAGCCGATGGATGCTATGAGGAAACCGGACTGCGGGATGTTGATGATGTGTTGATTCAGGCTGGCCGCGAATATGGGGGGTATCGATTGGATCGTGGCTGTCGTAATACAAGATAAAATGTGATGAGAGGTATTCTGATGAAGTTCAAGATATGTGGACGAAATATTGCCTTGTCGCAGTCCTGAACGGACAAAGCTGTTCCATAATATGCTCGCTTTTGCTCGCCTGCAGGTCGTACAGTAGTGATGGAGGGGATACGCCGTGGTAATCGACATTTGAAATCCGACGGCTAATATATTATGCTGATTTTGAACAGTTCTCACGACTGAGCCTCGACGCACCAGTGACGGTGATAAACCCAGGCGCTCTTTTGGCAGTCTTTGCTGCAATACTTGGTTCGTCGGCATCTTCTACACTTAGCAAACTCGCGCGTATACTTTTCCCACTTTCCACATTGGTAATAGGCACACTGTCTGATGCCCCCACGGGAATCATCTTTGCGGCACAAGTTGCGCATGACAACTCGTGCCCAGTATTGCATGTCTGCCGAGTGGTGACGGACCGTAAACTTTTCGACAAGTGGGAAGATGTTGAAATCATCTGGCTGAAGGTATTCTTCCATGTCATCTTCGTTCTCGTCGACTTGCATTGATGAGCTAGCTTCTCCATCAATCAGCGCCAGTTCGGAGCCGGGGATTTTAAGACGAGGAACTAGATGGGATTGTTGAAAGTATGTGCGGAGATTGCAATATTTTGAGACGTAAGCCAAAAGCTGGAGACACATGAGAACATCTCCATCGCTCGGCATTGCAGTAAGAACTCCACTAGATTCGCCGCGTCCTTGTAGGTATCGTGTATATGGACCAGGTTGCGCTTGCAGAAGTGGTGCATTCATTGGCATATTGGGAACAGGTGACATTCCCAATGGTGCTGGTGCTTGAGTGTTTACAGTGCTATCCAAGGCAGATCGGGCCATGTCTAGTGTATCCACATCAGTTGCCTGTGGTGCAGGTGGTTCCAGTCTGACAGGAGATCCTCCGCCTTCCAGCTCGTCACCTTCCATATCTTGCATAGCAATGTCTGTGTCCAAGCCGACTGTGTTGGTATCCATCTGTGCTACTTGTTCAATGGGCTCATCAACAGGTATTATATCTGATTGACTAGAGACAGATAGTTGATGTCGAATCGCGGGGCGGCGGTGAAGTCGAGACGGAGAGCCACGATGAATAATATTTGGTAATTGTGGTATACCATTGGGCGTTGTGGGAGACTCTGGCTGCGTGAATTCGGCTTGGAGACCGGGTATCATGGATGGCAAACGATCAATGTCTCGTACTGGTCGAAGAGGTGTATCTTGTGTCATATCGACAATTGGAACAGCGGTTGCCAAAGGCTGATTGTGATGCGGGCGAGAAGGTAACCCAAAAGGCTGGCCTTGAAGACTTCGCTGATGATGATGGCCTAATGAGAAAGTAGTACGCTCGGGGGGAGAGCTGAGAGCTTGAAGTCCCGAGTGGCTTTCGTCGGGAAGATTATTAAGTGCTTCAGATTGCGTTGGTGGTATTTCGATAGGAGGAGGGGGCTGCCGACGGCTTCTTTCTGAGTATTCAGCAGATGCGTCGTGACGATCCTTTTTACTTTTGTGGTGCTTCTTGTGTGACCGAGCAGCTTTGCTATATTCAAGCTCAGCCTTTTCGCGGCACTTGTCAATAACCCTAACATAGTTGTCCAAAAGTGTCGCGATGACCGGAACCATGTCCGCTTCAACAACCCTAGTCCGAACACTTTCTGAGCCTCTGACGCCTATATTAACGACACATTGAAATGCCAGGTTCCATTTCCAGCATTCCATCATGTCTTTGGAATTTCGGCCTTCTTTGAGGATGCATACTAGTCGTTCGACGCCTCCATCGACAGTCAATATGTCTCGAATTCTAGCGGAGGATGTCGTAAGGTAAGCAAGATTGTTTAGTGAGTTGATCAAAGGTAGGGTCGAAGTGGTGTCAAGGGCTCGACGGTCATAAAGGGCAGTAGTGATGCCAACAGAGGCCTTGTTGGCGCTCGGTATACTGAAATTAACCTCCCTCATGTTCAATTGTGGAGGCGTGAACGATATCGATGAAGCAGATTGATTGTTGTTCCTCGGCTTCGTACCGAAAGATTGCCGAACAGGCGGAGACAGAAAAATTCTGGCAAGAGGGTAATCCCAGGAAATACGTGCAAGGCAATATCTGGATGCGATGGAAGATGAGAGGATCGTAAGAGGAATCGCGTCGGGAGATGGCTGGCTATTTGCGTGGTCGAGTGCAACGTCTTAGACAAGCTAAACAGAATCAAGCCAAAGGGCCGTAGTGTACTCCAACGAAGCAGAATATAAACGGGATGGCAGAAGGGCGGGAGCAAAGGCTGGAGAGGTGGTAACGCGGTGCACGAGGCGGGTTGAATGGAATCGAGGGATCAAAAACCGGGCGCTTGCAAGTAGACCAGCATTCAAGGGGTCTTTCAGCTTGCTAGCTGGACGACAGCGGAGAGAGGATGCTCTGGAATGGAAAAGAGCTATTATGGCATGAATCTGCTAGATGAGAGATATTGCAAGAAGCGGAGAAGAAAGGAAGAGGGTGGAGTAGTGGTGGATGGGATGGAAGGGAGATGGGGTTGGGAGGTTGAGTGTGAGAGAAGACGAGACTGGGCGGGAGTGGTGAGGGAGGAGAGAGTGAAGATTGGCTGCGAGTAGTAGCGTGAGTAGTGCCTTCTGCCGCTCTTACTGTCTCTGGCACCTGCTTGCTGCTCAGTCAAGTGCTGTGTGGCTCGGTAAGCACCTTGCACTTCGGGCATCTACAAATCCACCTTCATTTTGTCAGTTTAATCATCTTTTTTATTTTTTATTTTATCTTTTCTTTTCTAGCAACTCATAGAATCCTCTTTGGACTATTCTCCAACAATCAGCATACCGTAAATGCACGTTGTATTGATCCTATTTACGAGAGAACCCAACCATCAATTATTCACCAAACTCGTGCTGCTGCATGGCCACATTCCCCCCGGGCCCCGGGGCCCCCAGCATCTGAGCATACAGCGTTTAATTTTGCCTTGTTGCCGCTATTATTACTAACTAAACTCTGGCGCAATCCATTATCACCTTCTCATCAAACGCGCTGCTGAATCTCTGGCTTTCTTCCCCAAAGTGGCTGTCACTCCCGTTCGTCTCAGTCTCATCTTCACACCGTCGCACCGACACTGCTTGCATTACTGATAGAGGGACATGCTTTCACTACATCAAAGCCTTGTCACAACTTGATGCATGCCTTTGTCTTGCTGCCCGCAGAGCTATCCTTTCCCAGCCCTGGTTGGTCCATTGCCTCTTGCGCAGTGCCAAGCGCTGCTTTGTTGGGACAGCTTGCGATCAAGTCCTGCCATTCGCTGACATCCGTTTCACCTTTGCAGTTTCAATGTCGATGAATAAATTGCACCGACACTCGACCACTTGAGTGCAATGCACTTCAATTTCCTGCTTTTTGATTTGCTGTGGACAGGGGGGCAGCTTTGTCGGATGAAAACCAACTTTGGCTGTTGGAGATAATTAAAGCACAAAGCATCAATGGGTTCGTCAACCGCGAACACATCCACCAAGACCGTGACGGCATCTTCCTCGTGGCTCTCTGAAGACTGCTTTCCCCTCCTTCTAGATTCTGGTGTGCTGGGGAGCCCTGTATGCCAATTATGGGCAGTGCCAACCCTTTTGGGTCCATGTGGCAATTATTCCACGAGTGTTCCGGAAGATCACACAGTTTGGAGGGTTAGTTGCATGACTTGTACCACCCATTCATAATTATCATCCGGTAGGGGTTTAACGGATTTACAAATTTCCATCATTATTGACTGAGGTCTGATGCTACTCCAAGTTTCCTTCATGTTACCAGTATAAGAAGAGCCTCCATCCATCCTTGGAGTCGCGGAATGATGATATGGCGGTGTGAATGGGATTTATTATCCCATTTAGAGCTTTGGCTTTGCTTTAAACTATGCCTGGCCAGCGATATCTAATTCCGCACGCCATTCACTTCAGGTATTGATAGCGATACGGCCCGTTGCCGAAGGACGGACCGATGTTAAGATGAAGACCTAACCCTGAAGATGACAAGCTTCAGCTGACAAGCGGGAAGGAATGACGCTAACCAAATATGGTCGCAAGGCATGCAACTTCCATTGGGAATCTGAACTCGACATCTCATTCTCGATATCGTGAATTTAATGCGCTTCGAGCCAATACTTCTTATGCTGCCAAACCTTCCATGTGATATCACTCAATCATGGCTTCTTCCGCATGAGCATCACGTCTAAATCAGCCCAACATAACTCGAGAGCACGCCTCATTGGCTGGCCCCGTTGAATGGCTCCTTGTAACGCGCCTCCTATCAGCCGCACCTTGTTCAGCCCATCATTTCTGATTACACGTGTGCAACGGCATGTGCTGAGTTTTACCAGCACTTTCGGCCCCAGAATCCCCTTTGTTTCTACACATTTCAACCGTTCTTTCTCCAGTTCCAGAAAGTGTCACATTTTCGCGCTGCCTCTTACCTTTCGCACAAAAATGGCAGACCACGACGACCTAAATGTGCCCCACAGCCAAGATTTTGCCATCAATGGGCAATCACCCTCACCATCGAGAGGGACCGATGCAGCAGGAGGCCCAGCATCTCGACATCATCCTCCCCTAACAATCAACATAGATGGCAATGAAAATCTAGCGCGTCGAGCATCGGTTTTTTCTCCCCAGGATGAACGACGCCCATCTCATGCAACAGAACATGGCGAAGACCCGCGATTCTCCACCACCGACGGACCCCGCCAGCGTATAAAGCGAACCGATACCGTGATTGATTATAGTCGAGATGATCAGCAACCACGAGAAGCACACGGCTCTGAGCCAGGTGTTGATACGCGTCGTGTAGACCCCCCTTCTTGGGTGAATACAATCAGAGAAAGTCAAACCACTCTGGTCGATTTTTCAGAAGAGCGAGTAGAGAAGACAGAGCTCTGGAATTCGGAACTGTTCGACTTTCTGGAGAAACCGAGACCTGAATGGACCAAGTGTCGTTGGATCAATGTCAATGGTCTTAGTTGGGATGCCATCCGAATCATCAGCAACAAGTACAAGCTTCATCCATTGGCTGTTGAAGATTTGTTGAAGAATGATGGGCGAGCAAAGGTTGACTATTATCCAAATAGTGTTTACAGTAAGTTTATATGCTTGATTTGAAATCGATGTATGACTTTCGCGATGTCCGGGAGGTCCCTTTCTAGGGCCGTGCTCAGAAAACCCTACTTCAGCCTTATTGAGCTATGAAATTCGCGATCCCCTTTTTGTTGGCTGCTTCGTGGTCTTATCTAGGAGACTTGATGATCTTTACGATCTTACAATTGACCCGTCACATTAGCTAATCAGCCTCTAGTACTACTACAACTGCAAAAGCTCATCAGAGATCCTAACGCTGAACCACCTAAGCCTCCAAAAGCTCACAAGAAGAAACGTTTCTGGCATTCATCAAAAGAACCGGAGAGCCCGTCGAGAGCGGAAAATGGAAGCCCCGACTCACTAGACAAAGGTCTACCCCACTCGAGTTATGATCAAAATGGCTTCTCAGTTCATGACAACCAAATACCCGGAGTCAATTATCGTACCATTCAGCGTTTCCACGGATTGAAAAACCTAGAACGCGATATGTATGCAGGACGGCTTAACCCGCTCACCAAAAAGGAGCTGGCAGTCAGTATTGAACAGGTTTCTATCTTCCTTGCCAAAGACAATACGGTCATCGCATTCTTTGAGCATAGCGCAGATGACATTGAACTACCGATACTTCGACGGTTATCGTCAAAAGACACGATACTCAGACAGAGTTGTGATGCTGGAATGATGTTTCAGGCCATTGTAGATGCGATGACTGATTTGTTCTACTCCGTAACGGCGGTTTACGAGGAAGTCATAGGCAGACTCGAATTGGACCTGCTTACTGATCCAAATCTCTCGCACTCCAAGACTCTCTACGTTATCCAGTCAGACCTGACTCTTCTTCGCACGAACATGCAACCTGTTGCCTCACTGATCAATGCACTACGTGAGGGCCGGAAATCTAACACGGGCGCCGGTGTCTACACAGAAGCATCACGAGCTGGCTTACACCATAGCAATACAGGACTATCCACTCGTTCGACATCATCTAACGCGCAACAAGTTCCGGTCCCAGGCACAGTCGTCCTCTCAGAAATGTCTCGTCAATATCTTGCCGACGTAGAGGACCATTGCCTTCAAATGATTCAAAGTCTCGAGACCATGCGCTCGTCAACAAGTAACATGATTGACTTGATTTTCAATCAAATCAGCGCACTACAAAATGAGACTATGGGCATGCTTACCACAGTCACGATCTTCTTCCTACCACTAACATTCTTGACCGGGTACTTTGGTCAAAACTTTGAAGTCTTTCCAGGCGTAAAGAATCACTCGGATGAGTTCTTCTGGATCATAGCAGTTCCGGTTATGGTTGTCACAATAGGCATTCTCATGTAAGTTTTTGCTTCTTGTTCTTTTTTGAAACTATTGTTCTAATTTCATATCACAGGTTTCCCCAGATGAAACGTTACCTCTTGAGATATGCCAACAAATTCTCCTACAAGAGAGTTATCAAGACGAGAGGCAGCAGCTACGACCGGCCTACTACTCCTCGACGGTAGCCGCTTTCATGATTTGTTATTTGCTCAAGGCTTTGCAGGATACCCAGTTGATATAGTTACATGCGTGGCCAGGCAGGTTAGACATAATTACAGGAGTGGCTGATTTCTAGTAGTCTAATCAATTGCTTCGAATTGAAGCATGTCATTGGCGAAGTGTTTCGGAACTCAATGTTCTGCTTTTATTTGCTCTTGCTGTTGCTTGCGTCTTTGTTGTACAATTGACTTTAACAGATATATACTTCACCAATGCCGTTTCCTGGTGAGAGTCTCATGGTCATCCTTCCATTCCATCAGAGCCTCTGTTATATATTCCAATCCTTCGTCGTCCTATCAGACTACCCGTTCGATGCACTTACCCTATAGCAGAATTATATACCACCAAGCTTGCTATTCGAACTGCATTGAAGTAAGAACCGGAAGTCAAAGCCATCTTGATACGAACAGGACCATCCACGCTGGCCATGATGCAAGAGTTCACGGTACGGATTCACTGGAAGATCGCTATGGCTCGCGTTCGACAAAATCGACTGAATCCACTTTGCAAGCTCGCGATTGAGACCGCGCTCCATAACGAGCGCAGCCCAACGACTATTCTAATTCGTGGAGATACCCACGATACCACGACGAACTTGCTATCTTCAAAAACAAGATACTCCAACAACATACCTTTCGAGGGTGTTCATCATGTCCTTTGTAAGTATAGTTTTCATGCAGGCTATCATGAATCCCCCAAGATGTCTCTGCATATTCTACCTGCAGGGGTCAATTTGCTAACTACGCCTGATAGAGCGATGGTGGCCTTGGCATATACGGAGTATGATCATATCACCTCAAACGAGCACTTACCCACGAGACAGCCGAACTGGCTGGAGCAGAATTTGGGGCCTGGTCTGCCCCCACATAAAGTCGTCACCCTGATCCTAAATGCGAGTCTGCCTTCTATAACTCGTCCTCTTGCAATTCAAGCAACTCGTCTTGGCAGAATATTTTGATCATCGCCTTGGACGAAGTTCCCAGCGTCATCAAATCCAATCTTCTGGGAGCTCTGCCAGCCGCATGGGATATGTTGTACCACCATACTGCGGTCCGCTGCTTGGCTTTGTCCGTGTTTTTTTGGAGACCCGTGTGCCTACCAGGCCGGCGCAGGTTATCGGACCTATGGCGACGGCCCGGCCATTGATCGCTTGGTTACGACGCACGAGGCTACAATCGCTCGCCGCAATACTCTCAAGAAACGCGACGAGCAGAGTCAGCAGGTGCTGGATGTTTTTTTTCCTTTGGAATTTGTGGAATCTGCTCATGGTCAGCCATTTTTCATGGGCAAAGGCAAGAAGCTCTAAGTGATTGGGTTGCAAGGAGGTTGTTGCTTGATTTGTTCGGCAGATGAGAGGATGTCTATATCGAGCAGCGGAACAGACGCCCTGCCCACACGCAACTGTTTCAAAGGTTGAGACGATCATATCCAGCATTGTAATCCAAGGACATCAACCTGAAATCGCGAAGACATTGGAACGCACGAAAAATCCACATCCAGTGGAAAGCATCTTTCGCAACACTCAATGCCGACAAATCCGAGAGTGATAAATATGTCAAACTTGCTTTACAGACTGCGCTAGAGTTGGAGTCAAACGTGAAGATAATCCTGATCCGCCCAGAACCTCACGCTACCACTACATACATCAGCCCGCGGGTACATTGCTAGCCTTTACTCTATGATCTTAACCGTCGTTACTCTAGACGGCAGAGTCAAGGACGATTCTATACCGGAGTACATGGCTGAGACTTCAGTCTGGCCAGAAAATCGGCCTGGCGGGGAGATTGCCCACCAATTGGCAGGCGATGGAACAATCAGTCTCGTAGAAACATGGTTCAGCACAGATTCTTATAGCCTCGCTGTTGACCTCCGTTGATGAGGGGAAATGGGTGACGAGTGCACTCTGATATCAACGCATTGGCGATGGCACCGATGCCATGAAATAGTTGTGAGAAGTTCAAATACATCCCGCCTGGTGTATAGAGGCACGCAAAGAATACACGATCTGGGGTCTATCAGAGCTGAATCATAGTTAGGCAACTTGGGATGAACGCCACGATCCCTGTTAGAAGATACCATCACAATCGCGGAGTTGTTGAAAGAGGTTCCTAAGGACCTGGAGTTCTAACGTACTGGGAACAGTCTCCCTATCATCAAGTCGGATGGAAGTTGCTAGCATTTCATACAACACCACACCTGTCGCCATGGCAAGGGATTGGAGGTGAATAGGAGGGTGAACTCGGCGCAAGGAGACTATTTGTTGATGTCCCACACTTGTGAAAGCACCCTCCAGTCACTCATCAGGTCTATAGACCATAACGATGTTGATGCGACCAACTCCAATCTGTCAGGATCCAACTTCCCAAACGTTACAATCGTTACAACATTGTCAAACCTTTCAAACGTCCCATATGCTCCATACGTTCCAACTTCCAAAAGCCCCACTGACTCCCACACCTTCGAATTCGCCAAGAGGTGCTCCAAAGAATCGATACCTACTTTCAAAGCCCCAAAACACTCGATACATCCAATCAACGTCATGGGAAGCTTTTTCTCCCGCCCAGCTGCGCGAAAGCACCATAGACCCAGTATCAGCGAACCCACTCCTCTTGCAAAAGATATCGACGGAGACACATCATCACCGGCTTCACAGCACAGCGACCAGTCGCAAAGTCACCACTCAGTTTCTCCCCTGTGCTTGATACATCATGCAATTCAGCCAGAATACTCAGGCGAACGGGGACATCCTCTACGCAGCCATCCAGTGAATCGTGTGGAGATACTCGAGCAACTAAAAGCACTGCGTCAATCAAAGACAACGGCTTCATCACAGTCACAAAACCTACCAGAGGGATCTCGCCAGGCTCAATCGTCACTTGGTAGAGAAGCCTCGAATGCATCAAAAGCAGCAAATGGACCAGCAGAACAGCGACAACAATCAAAAGAACGAAAACCACCTATCTACGCCCTTCACCTGCCTTGCGATGAAGTCAATACTCGGCCAATCGATCCCACAGAACTAGCGTTGATGACTGGCGCAGCGTACCACGCGCAACGCCATCGGTAACTGCATCAATGGCTCGATAGGGGGGGGATAATCTAGTGTCCCAGTGACTCTGGACCCGTTACAAAACAATAATGGCAGACAAGAGTGATTGAAGGTGCCAAACCAGAGGGGGTATCAATAGAACCGCTGGAGGTTGTTCAATGGTGTCTCAGTGACCAAAACGAGTCATTTGGGCGTGAGAAAGGTATCGAGGTGGACGAAGTGACCAACGAGTTTGAGGCTTACGGTTTGGATTCACTGATGGAATACTTGAAGCAACTATTTCTAGACTCGAGTTGCACCGTATTTAATGATATACCTTATACCATATCCACGCTCTACATTCGAACTGTGTCAATTCAATTTCCTTTACCACTAATACAGTCGTTGCAAACATGTCTTCTACTGATCGTTCCGGGCGACACAACTGTAAGTCTCAGACCCGATCGCAGAATAATCTTGCCGCTCTTACTACATGAACGATGATAAACACTACGAAGTGCCTTTGTCCATTTGACTCTACGATGAGCTTTCTAAGTAATTCCATCAGCCTGCTAACGGTTCTCAGTACCACTCTTTGACGTAGCTTCCAACGACGGCTCCGCAGAACGTCCTGAGCGCAGCCTGTCTCGTGGCCGAGCGCGATCTCGAAGCCGCTCTCGTGGTAGAGTGTCATTGCGCAGCGCTTCTTCACGCGGACGATCTCTGTCACGAAGCCCAAGCCCCGTCCCCAGCGATCATGGCGACGCTGCTGAGCGACATGTACAATGGGATGAGAGTCAAGCTCGTCGCGAATTCGATCCCCGTCTTCAACGATCACTAAATTCCTACTCCGAGTACCGTCTTCATCGAGACCTACGCCCTCATCGCTACCAAAACTTGACTGGCAAGCACGGAGATCGCGATTGGGTCAAAACCGTCGAACGAATCCTCGAAGTCAGCAAGACCCATCGCCTAGCCGACGACCAGCTCCGTGAATTCTACTTCCTCATGGCATCTTCACGTCAGCATGCGGAGGTTGTGCTGGATCTAATGAGAGAGGATCTGGAGCTCCGGGACGAAAGCCTTCGATCTGGCCTATCTCTCCCACAGCGCCTCATCTTTCTACAAGCTGTCAAGATCCATAGCGTTTTCCGTGTCGGCGCTATCGATTATGCGCCAGACTACATGGTCTCACATCTGATTCGTATCAGCGCTGGGTTCGGTATTGATGCCTTAACTACTGATGATGAGGCTGATGCTCGTCTTTTCCTTCGATCTCACGGCTATTTCCTCGACCTTTGGTCTGACGAAATGTTTGCCCTCTTCCATCAAATTGCCGCCGATCCAAACTATGCCGATCTGTTCGAGACCTCCTTCTGGGGCGATCGTGTTGAGCCTCTCTCATCAGAGCCATCTCTAGCAGTCTATTGTACGCATGCGACTTCCAATGGTCGTCGTCGGGTTCACTCAAACTTGCGGGAGGGCTCCCGACGCAAGTCAGCCGTTGGAATTGGCGGTTCTCAAGCCGGTGGTAGAAAAATGACGATACTGGAGAAGGCTAAGGAGATCCTGAATATCCTTAGAACTTGAGGGATGGTATATGATATGTTTGCTTCGGAAATTGCGTTTGAAGAGGCTGTCTGGACTTTTCAGAATGCGCGTTCTGCGCAATTCCAGTCTTCAATTGTTAGGATTCAGGGGTAAACAACACTGCATAATAGTGTGTAATAATTTGCTTCTAAGGCTTTGTACTCCTTGAATGAAGTTACTTTTCCATGTAACAAGCCCATAATAAAGCACCAAGTAAAGTTGTCGATCTTTCCAGAACCTTGAGCGTTGGTCGAGTCCATCGTGGCTTCCCAAAGTGGTTCTTGCCCAAACCTTATTCTAACTCCACCCATGCCAGATTGTCTCCCAGCTTCTTACGAAAATGTAAAAGTTCCTGTTTACCTAATTACTCCCATTCTCGATATTCCATTAGCTATGGCTCCCCAAAATGCCGCCATAGAGTCATTCTTTCAACAGAGACCTACCAACACATCACTAGCTTGCGAACCTGGCGAAGGCTTCACACAGGAAGAGATTGAATCTGTATTGCATCCACAAGTAGACAATACGTGGACGCCAGATGCACCTTATGAGCACGTCGATATTGACGAGTTGGACGCCGGACCGCGATGTGTCCTGATCACTGGCCGCATCGTCAACTTCTACAATCAGCCAGCAACCCAGAAGCGCCCGCAGTCAGCCAAGGGCTGTCTGAGACTGCTGGTGAAAGATGATACCGGCGTCATGACTGTAAGTAGCTGATGAAGCCACCGGTTCAGCACGCTAACTTGACTTCAGGTTCGCTTGTGGTACTCTCACATGGAGTACAAGCTCCAGCTGGGGCAGATAGTCTCCATCTGGACTCCTCATGTTTCCAATGGAGACCACGGCTCTCTTGCTGTCCCTCAGGCGCCCATGTTTGTCAGTATCTTTCCGGAGCGAGATCGAAGCTGTCACTTCAAGATACACGAGAGTGGTGATCAGGGTCTCCAGTACAAGAAGCCGCTGGAGTACTGCGAAGGCAATGCGCTACCAGAGCTGATGACACTGAAGAACTTTGCCGAAGGAGGATACGAAGTACCAAATTCTCGAGTACTCGTCTGCGTCAAGGGAGTGGGAGCCAAACGCAAGGGTATGCAATATTCCACAAGCATGAATGAATCTAAACATTGCAGTTGCCACAAAGAAAGGAGGCGACGTCAACGACCTCGTCAAAGTTATGGTCTTCGACGACACCACGGAAGCAACATTCAGTCTCTGGGGTCCAATGACAGCTTCTGCTGCAAACTGGAAAGCATCTCATACCGTACTTCTCTTGACTCGACCAGGCTACAACCCAGGAAAGAGCGTGTGGCTGAGCTTAAAGAACCATACCATAGTGGACATCGATCCAGCTATCTCTGATGCATTCTGGCTTCGAGCTTTCGCCCAGCGCATGATCAAAAAGTCTCACGTGAATCCCACTATTCCAGCTGGAGGTACGCTTTGTGTGATATGAGTGATAGGTGACTAAATCGTGAACAGTGTTTGATTTTGACTCGTTTCTTGCCTCTGATACTAAGATGCTATTCACGTTCGCCGATATTGATTATATGTTTGTCCACTACAAGCAGTTTTTCTCTTTCGAAAAGTGCAGCTGACTCCATCCAGTGCTAGACTTGATGATGCCGGTATGTGCTGCATGACTTTCAGGAACGTACGTGCTGTGACTGACGATCTAGAACCCATCGTGGGATATCTCAGCGTAGTTATTTACGAGATATTTCTTACTAAGCTTCACCGACGCAATATGCTTCTAGGCAATGAATGGTAAGTTAAGATTGTGGAGTGCATTTCTCGTGCAGCTCTCTGACTGAGCATCGCAGTTGCGGTATCCCCATCTATGCCAACGCGATTGCTGGCAAGTGCAAGCACTGTGACAAAGAAGTGCCGCTTAGAGTGAACCCACGCATTGTAAGCTCCCTCATGTCCACGGCTAATCTTTTCCTGACGATCAAAGCTCGGAACGGTGATGGACGAGACTGGTTGCTCAGCGACTGGTAAGATGATTCTCTCCCATCAGGCATGGGAGCACCTTCTCGGACGCTCAGCGGCAGAGCTTGCTTCGGCTAGCTCAGAGCTCATCGAGTATCTCGAGCAACGATTGCTCTTTCTGCGTGTGACCTTGCTCTTCGGATGGGCTGTAGAGGACAATGAGAGCGGAATTGGTCGACTCTGCATCGAGGATGTGAGAATGTGAAGGGTTCTAAATGGAAGCAGCAGATGTGATAGTGACCAGGTTGAGACGCACTTTCAAAATAAAGATATACTTATTCATTTCATTGGTCCATGTCCTCGAAGATGGACAGCAAATTTCGCATTGGGTATCATCTCCAACCTTTAAAAACGCTACTTATCATGCTACCTCTGTTTTCAAATTCATCGAGATGCAAGCAAATCCTTGACATCTTCAATTGCGATGCGAGCAGCTTTTTTGAGAGACGTCTTCTCATCCGCTTCCCGGAATCGGTCCCAATGGTCCAGTCCCTCTTTGGCTTGAATTGACAGTGTCTCATAGCCTTGCTGTATGATTCTCTGCACCTCCCGTGCACTCAGATGCTTGCCCTTTGGCCGGCTTTTGTTACTGTCTTCCAATAGGGTGTGGTAATGCCGCGACACACTAATAAGCGAGTCGATCGCGCCAGATTTTGGGTTGACGAGTTCTTTTTCATAAGTATCCCGAAACTTGATTAGAATGTCTCCCGCTTCTACAAGCTTGTAAAAGAGGTCATCATACGCTCCTGCGTCTGGCAAAAAAGCCTCCCCACTAGAAAGGGCCAGGCCATTAAGATTGACTAGAACATTCAACATTACTGCGGCCTTGGGTATCGATTTGATGTCGTTTGAGTAGGTTGTGAGAAATCGAATGAAAGATAGGAGAGATCTCCAAAGCTCCGCCCAGTGGTAAGTTAGCCGAGTTTTCGATCGACCAAGGTATGAGATCATTCGAAGTAATATCCCTAGACATGATCTATTCGAGTTAGTCAGGAGCACATGCGAACATCAGGTAGCAATTCATACATGTAAAAGTCCATGTCCAGCCGCCGGCGAAGGTTGTGATTGATCCCGTCGATCATGATATCCAAGATGACAGTGGCCAGGATACGGTCACCACGTACTACTGGCAAGAACGGTTGTCGTTGCCGACAGAGCCGTACATTCGCCTTACTTTCGTCGCTACTAATTCTTTTGGCCAGTACCTGGTCCTCCATGACGGTCTGAAGCGTGAAAAGACTAAGATAGGTGTATTGCGCCCCTCGAATCGATCGATGAGTATGTTGGAAGAGATAGGATGTCAGAGATAGGAAGGAGTTAATTGGAGAAGGTTGTGACTTGTTCTCTGCCGGGAGGGTGACAAAGTTGAAAGAAAAGATCTTGTTGGCGTTGGCGAAATCGTAAGTTGGAAGCAATACAGCTGCTTCAGGACCTGGTCTGCGTTGTGTTAGTATAATTCCGAAGGAAAATGTCATAGAACTAACAAGGCCGTAAATCGGACCTTCATTTCCTCTGCGCTCAAGGTTGGAGCTGTCGGTTTTCGACCAGATGTGAATGCTCCTAAACCAACACTCGCAAGTGTGCTTCCAAAAGTCCAGCCTTCCGGAAGATCATCTTGAACCGCGACATATTTGTCTCGCGCTGAGGCGCAGGTAGCACCAATGCTGTAGACTATACGCTTGATTGCTGACTCGTTTACAAAGTCATCGAGACGAGTTTTGTATGGATTCTGGAACTCGAACTTGTTGTAATTTGCTAAAAGTCCAAGCAGTATGAAAGGTTCAAAGTTCTTGGAGCTATCGTCGGAGTCCTGAACAAACTATACTCGAATCAGAGCTGGACTTTGTCAGAGTGACACAGATGCCCAATGGGAATTTCATACCTTCATTAACGAGGGAAAGAGGTCCCGATGAGTGAAGTATGAAACAAGTCCTGTAGAATATGCGCCAGAGACCATAGCTAGGGCGGCGTAAACTGCTTTTTGTCGCAATTGTACTTTGAATATTTAGCTTGACTCTTTCTTCCTTGAAAGCTCTTGAGGCGACTAACCACTCCGGCCATTGCGAATGACATTATCTAACGTTGTGACCAAATCGGAAAAGACCGCATCGGCATCATGAAGACCTGCGAGTATGGATATGATATCGGAGCTAGGATTCGTATATCGTTTCGAGAGGACGGAGGTGAGGAAGACTGTCAATGTCTACTGGGTAAGCGTGAGTCGTTCAGTTAAAAACGGAGATTTACCTCGAGCGCGTTCTCATCTGCTGGTTCTAGGTTGGCTCTTACACGGCTTAGGGATCGTAGAACGAATTCTTGTGGATGGGCCTACCGGGGTCAGAACTGAGCACGCGACAATAGAAAACTAATTACCTGAAAGTGTAGTAGGTCATCGGCGCTTAAGCCTGATAGTATTGATCTTAGATTTTTCGGGTCGGGCTTCAGCAGAAAGAATTCTTGCCAAAAGCCATCGGACTTTGAGATTTCCTCCTCTTTGAATAAGGATTCGTAGAGGCGCACGATCTTGGGCTGGAAGGTGTCTGGTCTTGACTGCTGCGTCAATGGAGAAGGCTCCATGAGACTGACATCCGGGCGCTGCGAATAGGAAATCCCAGCAGAGTATCAGAATTGCGGTAAGTTGTAGCCAAAGATATTTTGGCGTAACGGAAGCTCAATAAGGATCCATCATGAAGTGCCGAGCTGTAGGGCTAGGGCGTGTTCAAGTCACTAGCTTCGAGTCGCTCGAGTCTATTGATGCTTCATTTCTATTGTTTATACCTGTCATCTTGAGCTTTCACAAATTCAAATCGGAACAAGATCCCACAGATATCTCACAGATAACCCACACAGCATGAGTCAAGGGAGACTCCATCCAGTAATGAGCTGAGCACATGAAGAACTGGAGTCTACCCGGACGAGGATCACCATGGATTTTGGAACCTCCACATCCTTTGCGGCTCGTAATATTAGAGTTTATTATCTGAATTGCTATGGCTCCTTCTGGTAGAAACTACGGGACATAGTCAATGCCCGTCAAGATCCCTTGACCAGTGGCGATCACCGACTTGCTAGTTCCATCCAGATTCGACTGGAAGATACGTCCTCCAAGCTCAGTAAACCACATCTTCTGTCCTACTGGATCAACAGCGATACCAATCCCTTCATTGAGGCCCTCAACCAAAGGTCGTGGCTTGACTGCGAACTGAGCTTTTCCAGCTTGTACATCCGCACCCATCTGCATGCGACTCACACTGTTACCTCCCTCCGCATGCCCACGATCAGTCCAGTATAAGCCATATCCATCGACCCATCGCAGATCAATCGGTTCTGGTAGCTTGTCCAGCACAACCTGAATGTCGCTTCTCGATGCAGCTGTCTGTCCAGCCTGGAGCTTGGTTGGGGCGCGATGAATGCTTCCTGTGCCGCCCGCACCCTTTTGTGTCCAGTATACCCAGCCATTCTTCGTGTCGACAGCTACGCCGACCGCATTTTTGCACTCGCGGCCAGTACACTTGTCCTTGGAGGTATCGATGACAACCTCAACGCTCGATCCGTCGACGTTGGCACGCATGACTTTTTGGCCTTCGCGTGCGCACCAGTAGAGCTTCTTGACACCATCTTCTAGCACTAGCACAATCTGCTTGCCGACCTGGAATACGCCCGTGTCCACGATTGTTTTGCGCCCAGTACCGTCAATGTTGACACGCTCGATGCTACCAGGCCTCATGTTGCTGAAGTAGATATGTCCAGCGGCCTTGTCAACTGTGATACCGTCGGGGCCCTTGGTCATTAGACCGGAGAGAATTGTGCGAGGAGTACCACCGGTTGGTGACATGGAGAGGATGGCGCCTTTGCTTTGAGAAAGAAAGTATAGCATACCGCCAGCTTTTGCGGCTGGTGGAGCCGAGGGTTGGAAAGTCGGAATGTCCTCGTCGTCATCGTCGCGCTTCTGTAATAGATTTTCGGTAGGTTGAGCGAACGTTGTGACTACCAGAAAGAAAGCCAGGACCAGAATGGCTCGTTGGAGGAACCGAGTGAGTGACATGGTGGCGGTTGATGGGAAAGAGTAGAAGCCAAGAAAGCTTCAACGCAATTCGGGCACTGGTACAGTATATATTCAGAGTGTATTTACCAAAGACATGGCCCTCCACGCGATTTACCCTAGTCCTTGCGGTCCTGCTATCTTTGATAGGCAGATCATTGTGAAATCCCGATATAGGTTACCAATCGCCGGGTGGGATCGATCTAGAATGACGCCTATAATTTCCCGGCTATAGGCCTGACATACTGGTTGGGGTTTTGTCTATATTGGATTGCAAGCTTTGCCATAGATAGCCTAAACACTTTGATATCATCAAGTGTGGAGAAGCCTATGCCCTATCGGACTTTCATCAGAACTCGAGAAATATTGCTTCAGAAGGAATTGGACAATCACCCAAGCAGATAGCAAATGATCGGGAATGTTTTTATGAAGATTCATGAGTTTTGACCAGTCTCAAGGATGGCTATTGGCCTTGATATTGACAGATGGAGATCCAATATATGATATAGCAGTACATCTCGCTTCTTAGCCGGGCATTTTATACTCCCCTGTGATCAAACGAACCACCTGCTTCATGAGTGGTCGTTTTACTTACTACTCTAGAATAACTGAAGTAGTAGACGACATATTAAGCATATCAGTTGACATCTACAGTTTACAGACACTGATATGATTATACGCATTGATAGATAGAGTCGACAGCAAAAACAAAATAAAAAGTGTTCATGACATCAATACTACATACTCTAAACAACAACTCGTGAAAGAAGAAGTAATCCTTCAAGCATTAGGATACCGCAAGACACAGGACATCTCCTAGACTATCTCTTGATTCTCATCCTCACCCTCGACCAACCCGCGACGACGAAGCCTTCGTAACGCGTCCACCTCTCGTCTTCTCAACACCCAATCCACGTCTCTGCGCCTTTTGTGCCTTCATCGCACCGCCCTTTACCAGCTTCTTTCCCATCGCCATCCCCTTACCAGGAGAACCTCCTTTGCTCGATGAAACATCCTTCCCGTTCTTCTGTTTGCGCGCGGCCTGTACTTCCTTGCCCAAACTCGCCTCCTCCATCTCCTCATCCTCATCACCCGCCTCACGGCCGGGTTTATTGCTAAACTTAATTCTTCCCTTTTGTCCTCTACGTGCCGCGTTCCCGCCCTTGAGTGCAGCAACATACGCATCTACGCCGCCGTCTGCTGGAGCGCCAGCATCAGCATCCGCCATCTCGCTATCTGCTTGTGCAGACGCATCAGCAGCGAAAACTAGCTTGCCATCCGCATTCACCGTGGCCTTGTGTTTCTTTGGCGCACCACGCGCCTTCAGCGGGCGTGTTGACGAGATGTGTGCAAGGGCCCGCTTATCAAGCAGATCAAGTGGCTCATCATCGGCCTCGACGATAAACTTGTCCTCTGGCGCGCGACGCTTGCGTGTCTTGCCAAGAATTTCATCGTCTGAAGAATCTGAAGCGCTGGAGGCTGCATCGTCGTCTGAACCATAGAGAGCTTCGTCGACGGCACCATCGAGCTTGTGCTTGGCACGTCGTGGGGCCGCATCGTCCGAGTCAGATGCGTTGGCGTCAGTAGTGCGCTTCTTCTTGCGGCGCGCGACTTCTTTGCGGATAGAGGTGATGAATTTGCGATCCGATTCTGGGGTTGCTTTTTCGACGGCTGGGAGACCGATACGGCGGATCATACGTTCCAGGATATGGCGGATTTTGGATTGGAAACGAGCTTTGTGTTCTTGATTCCATTTGAGGAGATGAGGAATTAAGCTTGCGAGCCGTGGTTCGAGGAGTTTTGGGGGAAGTCGGGCAGCGCAGACTTTGACGAAGCCTAGGACTGAGCGGACGATTTCGCGGTTTTGCGATTCGAGGAAGATGTCCATGGTTTCAATGATTTCACCGACTGTGTTGTCTGCTAATTTGTCCTGGAAGTGGAAGAGGATGCGTGAGACAGCTAGAATTGTAGCACTGATTGATAGTGGCGTAGAACCAGCTAGACCAGCGGATACCATTGTGAAGTATTCGTCTAGGGATGCTGTGACTGTGGGAGCGCCTTCCGGTAGATGAGGGACCTTTGATTGAACTATAGTGCCGCCTTCGCTCATCTTCTCACCCATGGAGATAAGTAGGTCATAAGCAGCTTCTCGAGCCTTTGTATTGCTTTCTTTCGTGCAAAGAACAACCTCAGGAAGAATTGCAGGGATGAAATGAAGATCAGTTGCGGGAAGGTGATCGATGAGTTGAGAGATGGAACGTAGTCTATCACGTCGAGCATGAGTGGCAACATTCTCTGATGTCTTCAGGAGTAGATCTTGCAACTCTGCGCTTCGCTCTTGAAGTGCCTGGCGACCAACTTCAGATTCAGCCAGCCGGGGAATCATCTTGTAGGCCTTCTTTTGTAGGAACGAGTCGTTCTTTTGCAGTATCACCATTGCCACACTGAAAAGTTGTGCGAGACTGGCCCGAGGAAGATGGCCTGCCATGGCAATAACCAGATCCATGAGAGTCTGATTTAGCGGAGGCATTCGACTATTTGCGGGTTCACCGTTGGATTTGCCTTTTGCCTGTCCGTTGGTTTCCGAAAGCGATCCTTCCAGCATCGTCACGACCCTACCAAACGTCTCGATCAAATCATTCTCTGATGTTATGCTGAGATAGGAATTGATGCACTGGATAATAGGCCCTCTATACTGGGGCAGTGTTTCAGTATAGACGTTGAATAGAATGGCGAGAATGTTGCTCGCAAACCCTTTCATATGTTCAAGGTTCTTTTCTGCATCAGCTTTCGAGACTCTCAGCAGTGCCAGTGATTCATCTTCTAGCATGGCGAGTCTGTCGGTATTCGAGTCTATCAGTATCTGGAGTGCGCGACACAAGTCGGTTCTGAGCTCAACTTGTTGGTATAGCACATTGGATATTTGCTCGGCAAATGGCTGATCGAAAGCCTAAGATACGGTCAGCAAAAGTTAAATGCGCGGATCACAATACTCACATCTACTAGATCCAGAGGAAAATCACAGTAGCCTGGAAGGGTAGACCATATTTGCTGAACGATGGTTTCATAGATCTTGATCTCTACAGTTTTCTCTGCTTCTCCATGCTCCAAGATCTTAGTGTAGAGCTTTTCACTCAAAGGTACTAGCTCCGAGCGAAAATGTGCGAGGTTGGTGTTGCCAATAGAATCACGCATCAAAGGCAATAGCCACACTCTTCCAGGTTCCGATGTTCGAGTAGCCAGATTCAGGGGGAGAATTTCCAGAACTCTTTGAGGGCCCATTGAACCTATTGCCTTGGATATCACGGCATCCGCTTGTTCCTTGCCATTGAAACCTGGGTTTGATCTCAACTCGGCCACAGTTTTCACTGCGTCAACGAGCAGTGTCTCTGATCTCCAGTGAAATGCTTCAAGCATCGCAGCTATAACTCTGAATACATCTTCCCAAGCGGACTGATATTTGACACTGAGTAGCTGTATCCCAGCTTTTGCTAGCTTCTCGAGTAGTTTCTCGTCGTATATTGAAGGCTCCACGATCGCAGAAATTGGAATGCAATTTACTAAGAAGGATATGAGACAATCCGCTGCTGAAGTGCGTACAGGGTAAGACATTGAGCCTAGGAAATGCGCAACCTTTTCAAAGACAGCAGGAAGCTTCTGAAAAGTATCCTCGGGTAGGACTTGTGCAGACACATCGTACCCTCTTGATAAGACTGCGACCCATGGCGGCATCAGTTGAGTGTCGGTCTCTGATGGCTGAAGAGACTCAAGGCTGTCCAGTAGTGATGGCAATTTTGCGGAGGACACCTCATCAGCCATGCCCTCAAATATCACTTCGAAAACTGCAAAGCTCTCCTTGGTTAAGAATTCGTTACTCGATCTGGAAATATCAAGAAGCAGTTCGCATAAAGCATCAATCTTTCGGCTGGGCCAACCCCCTGAAGCTTTCGCAATGATCTTGATAAGTTGGAGTGTGTGTATCAGACTCGGAGCATGCGCTTGCGCATCTTTATGGGAGTGAGACTTTTTCTGCTTCTTGGATGCCACAACACCCTCCTTGAGAACGCGTAGGGCGGTCTCAGCGCACATGTCTGCAGCTGGATGGTCCAGCGATGGACTTGGTGGTGGATTCTTAAGGACTCTGGTGAGGGCCTCTTGAGCCCGCAGCCGCACCTTAGGTCGGTGATCTGATGCAATATTCAGGAGACCTGCGACTGCGCGGCGCGGGCTTATTTGCGACTGAGGAAGAGCCCATCCTTGCGAGTCCTGGACTATCAATAGTGATTCTAAGCATCCAATTGATGGACGTAGGATAGGAGCTTCAGCTTCCGACTGGGTAAGAACTACGGCTAGCTTTGAGAGTATCTGGGCGAACTTTGCGCGGAGTAGTGATTGTGGAACATGTGGGGTGAAGAGATCGAGCAAGTAGACGACAGCTGTGGCCACCTCTTTATTGACAATTGATTTGGTGGATATGTACTGGCTAAGCAGGGCTAGGAGGGCAGAGAAGTAGGCAGTAGGTGTAAGGTCAGCCTTCTGGTCGCGAAGAGTATCTTCGACAGCGGAAAGCACCAAGTGTGTCTGGAGAGAATGTTAGAGAGATATTAGGCGATACTGGAAGTTCTGTGGACTCGCCTGCTGCTGGCTCTGGAGCTTTGGGTTGTCACGGATTTGTTGCAACCGCTCTTCGAGAGTAGCGACCATGATTGCAATTAGCTCTGGTTGAAGATATTTGTAGGATGGTGGAAAGATTTGCGGTCGCAAGTTGGTTTGTGGTTCAACTATTTTTCTGAGCAAAAGGCGGGACTAGCTGGGATCATCCATCAAACATGCCAGCTCTGTGAGCTCGTTGGAAACATGCATGACTAAGCTCTTACACATCAATTTGAGCTTTGATCTAGCCCAATCGGTAGCTTTCCTTGTGGGCCAGTCAATCAACATCGTGACAACTTTGAAGCTTCGGACCGCTCTTCGCCTTTTTTCTAGCATCAGTCCCATCGCGCATCCATTATTGTATTTTGATGCTTACCGCGCGCTCTCTTGCTTCTGTCTTCCCTCTCATAATATCTCCACTCATTCAATCTTGCCACTTCTACTTGCGCCCAATATCTACATCGCGCTTGCACATTCCCAGTCGCACTAGTCGACATCCGATACTGGAAGGCCTCTCAGACATCCCACGCCAACCAATCCTTTCCGCCTTGCAAGCAATCACTAGACCCACTCACACCTACAGCCAGACCATCTTACAGCACGCCAATCCTATAACCTAATAATTCTGGCAGTCCTCTACTCTCTTTCTCGCCGCCCTGGCGACCTCTCACTACATCCCTGAGCCGCTCCGTCTTCCACCTCCTCTCGACGACATCGAAGAATTTGAACTCGATTCTCTCGACCGTGCCGATCAACCTCTCCTCCAACAATCCTCATCCCCTGCGCCGGAGCAATATCTTACAGAAGAGGAAATCAGACACGCGCGAAGACGGAGAGCAAAGCTCGCCCTCATCCTCGACCAGGACGAGATGAAGTTCTCACATAGCATACAGTTCAATGCTGTGCCCGACTGGAGCTCGCATTACATTGCGTATAGCAATTTGAAAAAGCTGTATGTTGGAATCAGAAGGTCTGTAGATGATACTAATACTTGTCTCCATTAGCATATATCAGCTCGAGAAGCGCCATAACCAGCAACCACTTGGTCTTGGTCAAACGAACGATACCGAGTCATCGCCTTTACTTAGTGCCTCTCTCGATGAGGATAGCGATAAAACATTCACGATAGCTCTTGATCGGGAATTGGAGAAGATATGCTCGTTCTATCAGCTCAAGGAGCTCGAAATATATGGTGAATTAGATCATGTGCTCAAAGAAGAAGAACAAGCCGAGCAGCATTTGGCGCAATCCTCGGAACTACTGGCAAATACCGACGCCAATACGGCTCATCGCCCACCCACTGCCCGAACAGCGAGATCAGCTAGCATTCTGAAAACTACTGGAGTTGGCAAACGACGGAGAACCAGCACCATGAGCTCGCAACATGAAGCCGAAGACTCGGACAGCGATGAAGAAGACGAACGGAGGGCCCTGAAAATGACCCGTTCTGTGGATATGGGTAGATACGACAGCCATCCGGATGATATGCGAAGTGATTATCGTTCTTCCAAGAGAAGGAGTAGTCTCTTTGAAGATTACAACGACATGGCATTCTCAGTCTTATTTGACTCGAGCGTAACGCTTAAGAAAAGCATCATTGGTGTTTATGTGTCGTTATGCGAGCTACGGTCATTTGTCCAGCTCAACAAGACGGGGTTCTCCAAAGTCTTAAAAAAGTACGACAAGACACTTGATCGGAAATTAAAGTCCTTCTACATGGACAACCACGTCAGCAAAGCTAGCGCGTTTACTCCAAACACCATGGATAGATTAGGCAAAAGCATTGCTCAATTCGAAGAAACCTACGCGCGCCTGTTCACTTCCAACAAGCTTGACGAGGCCAAGCGAGAACTTCGACTTCATCTCAGGGAGCATGTTGTGTGGGAACGTAATACTGTATGGCGCGAAATGATCGGTATTGAAAGAAAAGGACAAGCCGCAAATCTGGGAATACGTCAGACCATGCTAGGAGACACGACTGGAGACCTGAGATTACAAGGCGATGCAGAAAGGCCAGAAACCAAGGACCTATTGACACCTGTTGGCAAATACAAGGTCCCGATATGGCTCTTTAGTCCGACCTTTTATACTCTGGCGGGCATTATTGCCGTTTTCCTCGCAATCCTTTGGGTTCCTATCTTGCAAGAACCAGAACAGCAAAACTGTCTTGCATTGATTATCTTTGTCAGCTTACTCTGGGCGACTGAAGCAATACCCCTTTTCGTAACTTCATTACTTGTACCGTTCCTCGCTGTTCTACTTCGCGTGGCTCGCTCCGACGCGAAACCACACAGAAGACTGGATTCAAAGGCAGCAACCTCTTACATATTCGCATCCATGTGGACCCCTGTCATCATGCTTCTACTTGGTGGATTCACTATTGCTGCAGCTCTCTCGAAATACAACATTGCAAAGAGGATGGCAACATTCGTGCTGAGCAAGGCTGGCACGCGGCCACGGACTGTCTTGTTAACCAATATGTTTGTGGCGACCTTCGCGAGCATGTGGATTAGCAATGTTGCAGCTCCGGTTTTATGTTTCTCTATTATTCAAGTAAGTCTTAGCCTCTGATAATCATGGCACAATTCTAATATCCGCAGCCAATTCTCCGCAATCTACCATCAGATTCCGACATGTCAAAGGCACTTATCTTGGGCATAGCTCTTGCATCTAACATTGGAGGAGCAGCATCCCCCATATCATCTCCTCAAAACGTCATTGCACTTCAAAACATGTCCCCAGAACCTGGCTGGGGCGAATGGTTCTTCATCGCACTACCAGTTTGTATTATATCCAACCTTTTGATTTGGGTCCTCCTTCTTATCACCTTCAAACCTGGCCGTAACACCACCATAGTCCCGATTCGACCTATGAAAGACAAGTTCACTGGCATCCAGTGGTTCATCACCATCACCTCCATTGTTACCATTATCCTCTGGTGCATTAGCCATCAGCTCGAACACATTTTTGGCGACATGGGCGTCATCGCCATCATCCCTCTGGTTATGTTCTTCGGCACAGGTGTGCTCACCAAGGAAGACTTCAACAACTTCCTCTGGACAATTATCATTCTCGCCGCTGGAGGTCTGGCACTTGGCAAAGCAGTTAACAGCTCTGGCCTGCTAGACACTCTCGCCCACGAGATCACAAGCCAAGTCCAGGGCCTGAGTCTTTATGGCGTGACATTTGTCTTTGCTGGTATCATCCTCATCGTGGCAACCTTCATTTCGCACACTGTTGCTGCGCTCATTTTCCTGCCACTCGTGGCGCAAGTAGGCCAAGGCATGGATGAACCTCATCCAAGACTACTCGTAATGGCAAGCGTACTCATGTGCTCCGCTGCCATGGGTCTCCCGACGTCAGGTATGTTATACACATTCATTCCAACGTATTGCTTAGACTAATTCTTTTTAGGCTTCCCGAATATGACCGCCATCATGATGGAGGACAGCCAAACTGGCCAACGATATCTTCACGTCAAGCATTTCATCACTCGTGGCGTACCCTCCAGTATCATGGTCTTTGGAGTGGTTATGACTGTAGGTTATGGCTTGATGTGGCTAGCTGGCTTTTAGACTTCGTTTTGAAGAGTATATGAAGCATTAGCCAACTTGTTTAATCAGAGTATACACATAGAAAGTACATTATCCAACGGATATTGCTAATAGCATATTTATCAAGCCTTCTTACCTATTTTTTTATCCTCCATATTTGCTTTCTATACTTTAACGTCCCATCTTTTCCAATACCTCTCTTCTCGTCTCAACTGCCATGGCGGAACTAAGTGACTCGCAGACCACGATGCTCCCAACATCAACTTGCTCCCGCCGAACGCAACTTCCCAACACGGCGAATGGGCACCTCTATATCCTCAAAGTCACCACAACACCGCAACCTCTCCACAACTCCCAACTCCATATCTTCACCGTCTCTCCAAATGCGCAAACACATCTTTCCATCCCCATAGCTCCAAAAACATCTTCTACCCCATTACTCCACAACTGCCACCATGGATACTCCACCATGCACTAGCCCCTATGTCAGCGCCACCGGCGTCCCTACAATCATATATCCCATCGAAAAATCCTCTCCCGTCGCCAGCATCGAACGCGCCGACACTCCCGTCAGCACAGCTTCCCTTCCAATCGACGTAGACGCCTCATCCGATGCCGACGACGAAGTTTCCGACGACGAAAAAAAACCTCTTGAGAAAAGAGTCAATGCTTTCGTTCGCAAGTCGCTTGTGCAATTGGCGGAAATGCAAGTCACTGTTAGCGAAATGATCATGAATCGCGTGACGGCCATGACAAAGAAAGGCAAATCTAAGAAGCGCAAGAGAGGCACGATGGAAGAGCCGGTGGATGTTGAGGAAGAGTCGGATTATGCTCCGTCACCTACGAAGAAGGCGCGGTCTGCGAGTGTTGTTTCGGCGAGAAGCGCTGGGCGGGGTGCTAGAGGTGCTAGAGGTGCGACTCCGGCTAATCGAGGTGCTAGAGGTGCTGGGCGAGGTACGACTCCAGTTGCGCCTGGTGTTGCTGCGCGAGCTGCCAGACTTGCTGGTCGAGGTGCTAGAGGTGCTGGTCGTGCTGCTACTCCGGCTGCTCGAGGCGCCGGGCGAGGTTTTGGTCCAGGTGCTTGAGCTTCCGATTGAATACATTACTCACGAAACTTCTGTTTGCCCAACTCAGGCTGCTCGTGGTTTCGGGCTACCTTCTTGAAGCATGATTCATCGGGTCGTGATACTGGTTGTAAAGCCCGTAACATCAGCTCTTACATCTTTTCAAAGCAAGAGCGAACGGTTGCTGATTGACTGCTCTCGATTCATAACGTCAATGGACCTTGAAGATTGTGTGCAACTACTGTCGGAGCGGTGATGCACCTCGGCAAGTGAGCAACGAGCAAGACGATTCGCGTGATTATATTATTTAGCGCAGCATCTTTCGAGCACGAGAATGAAGTCTTCATGTTCAATTATTGAAATGCTATTGTCTACAATATCATTGATCTACATATGCCATGTGCTCTGTCAAGCTTATCATCTACATTGAGTTATGAGCGCTAATAAGGATTCCTGACATGTCAAACAGATCTTCTCCAGCCTCCAAAAATAAAATCTCATTATAGCCTAACGTCAAAAGCATAAGCTGTTATAAGTTAACAGTTCAGATTCTACGAGCGACGATTAGTCTCTCGTTCTTTTCACGTCAGATGGCCAAAATACTATGAAGTGATGTACACAAGGAACGACAATAAGTACCCCTGTTGCATGCCCGTAGTCGAACTCTTCATCAATGGTATTAGTAACACATTCAGCATGATCATACCATTTCATTCCATACCCCACGAAGCTACTGATTTTGCAGTCATAAAGTTTGATAATGTAATACCTCCATGGAACTAGCTTCATGTCGCGACATGTAAAGAGCTTTTGCGTGGCCTCATGCCAACTTGCGCACAATACCTGAATTAAAGCGATGAAGTAAAAGTCGCTGTGTTTTGATTGGATCATTCACCAATGTCAATTTGCCTCGTTCCTGAACTGTTGATCCTGTCGATCGATTCTTCGATATTTGACATGCCCATGAACGGGGAAGCTTTGAGTGGGGGGTCAAACGCCACAGCCTTGTGCTCAGCCTTGCTGTCAGCCTGATAGGTTGGACCATCGCCCGAAACGAAAATTACAATTTTCTGCTGTCTCGAAGCGGAACCATGTGAATCTTGAGGAAAGATATCAATAACGCACCCAAATGGTCAGGCCCATTGAGAACTCACTGCAAAATTGAAAAACATAAGAGGACGTGACTCCAGTTCATGGCCCTTCCTTTGCAACATTCAGCAATCTCATGGATAGTGCCAGGACACCAAGTTTCTCGTTCGACTGGGAAGAGAACGTAACAGAGAATGAAGTTAGCAAACAGGTAAAGAGAGCCCTTAATCGTATTAGCGGCGAGCTTATCTGGGCTAGAAACTAGTACAATGCGGTAGCAGCGATCGCGAGCTCCACATATTGACGGAGATGCGTTCCTTACTTGGACGATTGAGTATGTGGAGGTTTTATAGATATACAACGCATAGCGGCTCCGGTATACTGCAGTGACCATTGAGCCGCAAAGTCAATTATGCCCCATTTTTCTTACTTTGATCTACTCATGACCCTATCATGTAACCTCAATTTTTAAAAACCAATTGTCATAGTACTAGAGAAGTAAGAACTTTTATACTTTGAAACTACGAATGATGCGGAGAAATTTGCACGAAGATTCTCCATTTCTATCTCATATTTTCTGAAATATACCACTTCGAGTTGAACTTCGATTCAAGTATACTTCACCTGTAAGAGCCTATCGATGTGAGGCTTTATGATATGTAATTTCCGGTAGTGCTGAGTGTAAAAGTATCCCAAGGTAACACTGGCTATAGGATATAGAACCCTGTGTTGATTTTCTACAGTGAAACATGCTCAACGTATAAACCCGCGATCGGCCAAACAACCCGCTAAGCCGGCCCACTGCATCGGTGCTTTTACGCCCGATCTACAGTACAGGCAATGATCATCAACATCCTACCAACTACATCACCACAAAACATGGATGAGAAAGAATATACGAACATAAAAGTTCAGTGTTGTTGTAAAGATCCATAAAACAGAAGCGAAATCGATTTCTTCATCACAACCACAGCGAGACAATGACTTCTCCACCACCCAAAGGCATATATGTTCCTGTAAGACTAGCCAGTCCAAAGCCCAGAATACTGTGCTAACTCCAATGGCCAAACAGGTACCTACATTCTTCAAAGCAGACGCATCGCGTGGCAGCCTGGGCGACCCCGTAGACCTAGACTCCCAAACCCAGCATGCAATCTTCCTCGCCCGTGCGGGCATTACAGGCCTCGTTTTACTGGGCAGCACCGGCGAGGCCGTCCACCTCACGACCAGTGAACGCACCGACATCATCGGAGCCGTTCGACAAGGTCTTGTCGCAGAAGGATTTCCCAACTACCCTCTCATGGCCGGCACCGCTGCTCAGTCAATCCATGAAGTCGTACAGCAGCTCGCGGATGCAAAGACGGCAGGCGCAGATTTCGGATTAGTTCTAGCTCCTAGCTACTTTGCTACCAATAATCTTGGCCAGGAAGGCATTGCGGACTGGTTCAAGGTTGTTGCGGATCATTCGCCCATACCGATTTTGGTGTAAGCATTGCGTATTTCCCCTCCTCTACACCAGCATGCCATGTTTATAATAGGCCTTTTTTGCAATTGGATAGAGTGTGAAGGTGGGCGCTAAGTTATGCAAGACATTTTTCCAATATGGTATGATCGCACGGCTGACTAGGGGACGTTTTTCGGAAACAGGTATAACTATCCAGCAGTGTCGAATGACGTTACGCTGTTGCCGAGCACGATTGAAAAACTGGCAGCACATCCAAATATCGTAGGATGCAAGCTTTCCCACGGAAACTTAAGCACGCATACTCTTGTTGGGCTTAGTCCAAAGATTGATCACACTAATTTTCGTATGTATACAGGACTAGGGCAGCAGCTTCTTGGCGTCTTGACAGTAGGAGGTGCGGGAGCGATAGATGGGCTTGCAGCTTGCTTTCCCAAAACCGTTGTGCAGTTATACAACCTGTTTATGGATGGGGAACATGGTACAGTTGAACAAGCTTCAGTTACCAGGGCAAGAGAGCTTCAATATAAAATCTGCCAGGGAGAGCTACTGGTCGCCAAGTGGGGAAGTGTGGGCGTTCGGAAACTTTTGAAGGAAGAATATCAAATTGGGTCCGATGGGTCAAGAGCTCCACTGTCAGGTGGTATTACAAGTAATGAATGGGGGCAACACAAAGAGGCTATTGAAATGTTGAGGGAGTGTGAAAGTAAAATCCACTTCACAGGATCTTACGGAAAGTGGCAATAGCAATGGATGTCCAGAGTATGAGGGATTCAAGAGGCCGCACAAGATATGTACAGTTACCGGTAGATGTCCCAGTGTGGAAACCTTAGCCAGGCGCACCAGGTAAGAGCAATATAAGTCATCGGACGTCAGTGCTTTCAATATCGCCTCAAACAACATTCAATGATCCTTCTATCACGAATACGTTGTATCGTGGGATATCAAATCTGGTCAGCTAACGAAATAGTCTATATGCAGAAGGGTGTGATCATTTTACGCTAGTAAACAGTGGTGTGAACAGTATGTTATGCTCATATTGCCGGCTCGTAAACCAGACACAAGCTATTATTTAGTTCTCTAGCTTCCGGCAAAGTACTTGTTCATCGCACAAAACGGCTGATATAAAATGCGCCACCAAACATCACCCATGACATTTCTCAGCTAAGTTGTGGGGTAATATGGTAGGCACATCAGGCCATGTTTAATTTGATTCTCTGGTTATTAAGGTGGTTGAAACACCCTTCTTATTCTAGTATCGTGCTCATGATGAGGGACTAACTTTTCAATCTTAGCGCCATATCCGAGCTTGAAGTGATGACATTAACAAGCAAACATGTGAGAGTATCGGGATATGCCGATGAATAACAGATTGCCAAGATCCTTGGATGGGGAGCATCTTACTCTAAGCTTGTGGTCGTCAATTCTAAGCTAATTATCACCTTTTATGATGTATAATTTGGCGAGGCTTCAGCGGGGGTAACACAGGTGTATGCAGGAGGACTAAACGAAGGATTTCCATTGATAGAACACTAAAAGTCTCTATTTCAATCGTGGGCGAGTAAGATTGAAGAGACACCTCAGAAGAGTCGTGAGAATCGAAATGAAGGATTGTACCAAGCTAGGTTCTGAAAGGTCTAATGCTCTAAGGTGACACACTGCATGTCAACTGCCAGGGCTTGGAAGTAGTTCTGCGCCTTCATGCGGGTCATACAAGCACGTCAAAGTGCGTGATGGTCCAGTGAGAGACAAGCAGTGATAATAGACTAGAGTTAGGTTTCATGTAACAATGCAACTACTATAGAAGTATGTGGATGGAGGATTATGCGTATCCGCAGCTGTCGACTGAAAAATCATCTATCGGCAGCTTTATCCATTCCCATCTTGTTCTTGATGCTGAGCAGGCATCACTACTGCAAGGACTCTTTCAGCCTGCCCGCGCTTATGCCTCAGCAATTCCTTTTGGTTAGCGCCCACGCATGTTGAAGAATTGCTCGCTGATTTCCCATGCATTGGCTCTATTTTGGCTGGCCAGCAATGACTGCGCAGGAGCAGAACAAGTGCCGAAAGCGACGGTAATTCATCTCCGACAGCGGAAGAATGGACAGATGCTATGAAGGACTCATTGTTCAATCTCATTGCCGTAGCTTCTCACCTCATCCAAATCTCTGGAACTGCTCCGCAAGGATGACATGGCTGTAACTTCGTCATGGCTCAATCACAAGCGTTCCTTGGTTTGATTAATTCGCATATTCATTCTGGAGGGTCGACAGCTGAAATCTTTGATAAGCTAAAGTTTGATAACTCCTTCGGCGTTTTATAAAGTGTACTAAGTAATTTCAAGCTCGTGATAGCTAACCTTACTTACAAAGGAATAGCTAATCTACTTCCTATTGTCGTACCATAAGGAAATTATACGGAACTTAAGGAACCAAGCAGTTTTGAGGCTAAATCTATTATATAGCGCTAACGTAATCCGTTAGCGCTACATAAGAACCACTGATTGTTGAGTAACACCTTGCCTAACTAAGCGACGGATCAGGGTCTTATTATTACGGATGCGAGCTGTCGACCCTCCAGATTGTGCGACTACGAGTATATTAACGCTATTAAATCCTAGCCACACATTTAGCACCAATCTCGCCCTCGTAGGCGCTTGTTGTGCACAGTTACCTTCACTTGAACCGTCGTCTAGTCTAGAATCCATACGCGGTTTCAACCCGCGTCTTGATGCTTCGGCTACAAAAAGACGACGGGAATAATCAAAATGCCACCCTCCTAAAAGACATTTTTTAGATCCGATCCACAAACAAGCTTTTGAGCTTTTGAGGAACAACTCCGTGAAACCCAAACCATATCAGTAAAGACACCGTGCCAGTCTTTCCAGCTCGACTACGAATGAGTAGCCGACATAAGGTGGAAAGTGATTTGGCCAGCCTTCACATGCTACAAGCCAGCATTGATTGAACCCGCAAGTTGGGAAACCCCTCAGCCTGAGGAGCTGCCCTGATGAACCCGGAAACAATAGGAGCACTGATCGGGTAACGACCCTTCTTTCCGGTAACAAAGTCCAAAGCTCCAAGGAAGTAGCAGAAGAAGTAAAGAAAGAAAAAAGACTTTTTCTTGGGCGCCAGCGCAACGAAAGCCCAGCTGCCCGGTACGGCCTCACGTCGGCGCCAACAGCGGCACCGTCTCACTACTGCATTGAAGTGGCTTTTCGAGCATCATATCCGTCTTGTTGCGGATATCGACCGAGGTTGAGTATATGAAGCCCTTGCGGTCGTTGCGGTGTTGAATGAGCATGCGATCGCTACCAGTAGCATCAGCACCTTCTCGGCTGCCCCAGGCAGTCTGCACGTATCTCGTTAGCCAATGATTGAAATTGCATAGTCGATAGCAAATAGAAAGATGGATAATTGATATGGTGGGCAGACAACAGGAAGAATCTGCAGACAAGCGAAGCCAGCCACCTCAATGCACAACAAGTGGGTGGAGTGCGGGGTTGACTGATATCTTAGCTTGCTTGCGCGATCCAAGTGACATGGCCATATGCAGCCACAACAGCAATTGTCTAACCATATCGATAGAGATCGATCCAAAAAATAAGGAGAAAGAATAAGTGAATGTTGCTTACCACATTGAGAGTGAAAAATGCATATGCCTTGATGCATATTGAGTGGAAATAACCAAAAAAGGGGATAAGAGGTATGTAGATGAGATCAGCCGGGTAGCGTACGAAATGCTCCAAGTATTTGACCAATCGACAAAATAGGAAAATCCACAGATATGCAACAACGCGAGCAATCAGCCTGGAACTGGGCTCCATTTCCAATGTAACAAACCACCAAAGCCAGGCTAGTGTTAGATCGTAGGGCAGGGACCAGCTTGTAAGTGTGGTTTGAAAGACGGCATAGGTACTCCATGGGTGTTTCCTACAAGTATGGTTAGTTTAGTCTTAGATAACGTTGTATAAGGACTATTTGCAGGTTGTATTTTGGCTTGTGCATGGTTAGTACTTACCAGAAGATACATCCTTGACGTAGACTGCGAAGGTTGCTACGCCAATTGCTGCGGGCCCATCTCATACATTGACGAAGGAACTTGGAGTTACCTTCCAGTGTGGTTTCAACTTCACATTCGCGGTGTTTTTGGATTCGGATTTCCCATCCACGCTCAAGCAGCCATCGAGTAAGGAAATTGTCGTCGTCTGCTTTGAGAATATATTGCTTCCATTTTTCATTGCGGAATTCGTTCATAAACTCGGAATTTTTGATGATTTCTGTCCGATATGCAACAGTACGCCCCGAAAGACAGGGGAGGCCCCCATCAATTTTGTTGCAGGCTATGATATCCCAGTTTCTTCGAAGTAGATATGCTGCTCCTAGAAAGTTCCAAAAGTTCGGCTTGTCTTCACGTTTTAATCGTTGTGAAGTGCCAACGCCTCCGACTTTGGGATTCTCAAAAGGCGCCAGTATCCAAGGTAGCATAGTTGACGGCCAGATGACATCGTCGTCAGCAAAGATGGTGATTTTTGTTGTAACATGTGGTATTGCTTCGCACATTTGATTTCGTTTATTGGGGTGTTCGACACTGAGAACCTGGATTTTGCTCGAAATTTCTTTGGCCACACGCTGGGCCTTTTCCAGGTTGGAGTGGATAGTGACTATTATGATTCTGGAAATGCCATTGCGCAGGTTAGAGAGGATTGTTTCTCTCAGTTCTGCACTATCACCTTCAAGTGAGGGAATGACACCGGTGACATCGTCAGACGTATATTGTGGGTCGTCCGGTATGGAAATTGGTCGATATGTAAGAATGGCGAAGCAGTTGGCAAGCGTGCGAAAGTACTTGACGAGGCTGAAGCATAGATTAAGGTTAGTCTAGTACAGGTAACACAAGGCGGAAGCAGGGCGTACGCTAATATGATAAACACCGAGAGAACCTCGATTTCGAAAACACCAATTGAAAGATACATTGCCTAACGAGACAGGAGCAAAACGAAGGAACTCAAAGAACGGCCAGTCGTAAGGAAACGGAATTACGAGGTGGACTGGCAGGAAATGGAGGCATGAAGATAGGGATTTGAGTCGAACATGAGGGTGGAGGGATGGGAAGGATATATAATGGGTCCGGGTTCGATACTGCACATAATAGAAGCCGTTATTGTTTTCGTTAGTTTGGTGGAAAAGATTCAGATTTGACATAGTGCTGTATCGATGTCGGGCTAGGTACCGGCTGCGGCGACAGCAGGGATCGAATTAGACTGGACTTTACTCGACTTTTCCTGGAGCAAGAGGCAAGCACTGGCTCAACTGGCTCAACTGGCTCAACTGGGCTGGCTTGTGGGCTCTCGCAGACTACGGGGATATGGCAGCGCCAGGCCAGCATGCGCACATGGACATTACCGTGAATCCGTGATTATCTGGGCACTCGACTTCTTCATCTGCTCGTGCTAACTGGAGGCAAAGAGCCGCCGTGGCAGCAGGCAATGAGCATCAATATCCGTATGCCTGGCCTGGCGAGGGCTGTGGGCTGCGACCGCGTGGGCTACACATCATCTTCAAAGACCTAGGTACCGTGCTCCCTCCCGCATCTGATCAGATGCAATGTGCAAGTCTCAGTCTGCAAGGGGATGGATGGCTCATGGCCTATGCCTGTTGGTCCGACGAAAGCATCTTTGGTTCTGCTCGCGAGCTTTAGTTACCGCAACGCAATGCACCTGTGCTGGGTCCGCAGCCTGCAGACGTGAACAACAGCAAGAAGTCATCAAAAGATCCCTCCAGTCTCGAGCCATTATCATCGCTTCTAGCCATCCATTCGACAATCAGAACTGAGCGGTAGCCTATGCGCTGCACTCTCGCCAGAGCGCGCAGAGGCGGGCGGGTACCTAGCGTTGGCGAGACACATGCGAAGAGGCTCCTCGCCAATACTGGTTGGACAAACAGGACCAGGTCAACAGGTACTCCGCAAATACCTGCTGGACCCTCACCAAACCGCCAACTTCGCTCTGATTCTTCGTCACGACCTTGTAGATTCGCATTACAGGTTGTACAAAGTGTTGGGGAAGTACATTGGATCCTGTCAACGATGGGTCTAATTTGCCAATCGCGCGCGCGTGCTCGCCTTCCAATGGGATACCATCTGCAGCTCTGCACCCTTCCTCAGCAAGAACCAGAGACTCGGGTCTCGCATCATCTGAGCGTCGACGTCGAAGTTTTCTTGTCCAATGCCTACTAGCTATACTGCTATACTGATGCGGCAGATGAGAGTCTGCACGCAAAGAGCATTGCAGCCCGCGAATGCAGCTTGGCCGTGTTTTCGGTCTCCAGCGAATATTATCCGGACTTGGCTATTGAAAGATTTGCTTGCTGTCAATGTACACGTCTCTTTTGGCGATATCAATCTTCACCTCGGAGTTTATATCAAAAAGTGTCAGGCCATCGAGCCATCGAACTCAAAAAGGACAATTGCATCTGGAGTAATTCCAGAAAATACCTCCAGACTCTAGACTGAAAGTACTAGACCCTTAATGATTGGTGTTTTGGAGGCAAACGCAACCTTCTGGAACAATATGGCCAAGCGCCATTCCTCCTGCGCGCAATCCGAGCTTCCCCATCGGACAACACTACTACTTGAACAATTATTTTGTCTAGCCGGATTTCACCTTTCTCCACAGTGACTGCTGCGGGTAAGTGCTGCGAGTTCTGCGACATTTCATGATAACCAACGATCGACACTATCGTACACCAGCCTTCAAGCGAAAGCCGTATTGTTGCATATGCGACTTTTGCTTCTTGCTTTTCTGACGACACTTGGGAATCGAATTAGTGACACATAGATTTTGTCACCCTCTAAGACAAGGCAACTGGATGAGGCCACTCTGGCGCGGCAAGTGACCCCCCAGTAAATACCCATACTGTCGAACCATGGCGAAATTGCCGCCAGAAGGGTATTAAATTGGTCTAGGCTAGAGAATGAGCCAGGTCCCTTGAACACCCTTTGAGTAGCTAGAGCTCACGACGATGGCAAAGCTGTATGAATTAAGTAATTTGCTAGGCGCTAGGGGCTTTCTTGACAACTCGTATCATCTTTGATACTCGAAAGACTAGAACACTTGGCAAAAGAGACGTACCTATCAATTGGTGTACAGTCGCATACCGTGGTGGCCTCCGTAGCGATAGACACGCCAGTGACAAACGAGGCTTAAAGACATGCGAGCGATGAGGCGCTTTCTTTGCGCCATCTGGGGTTGCCGACGGGTGTCGCGTCGGCACTGCCCTCGCTGCCGAGTGTGCCGTCGTTTATTCTTTTTGGCCAATATTTTGTGTTTCAAGCGCCACAATCTTCAGTTTCACACAAACTGCGACTGCATTTCCTCGTGTCAGAACGTGGGATTATCCACTAGAGTATTCCTTACTGCACACTAGACATTTCTTTCACGTTTAGCTTTTCATTATTGGATGTACATGACCACGACTCTTTGCGGAAGTATTTTTGCTCTGATAACCATCAAAGTACCTACCTAGGCTGGTCCTATCTGCGCATACAAAGCAATGTAAAGTGTCGGGCCGTCGGCACGCTGCCATCTTGTAAGCTAGCCATTTCATTACTACGGACTAGAAATTGATAATCGTTTGGCCCAACTCAAGAGACGGCCCTTTTCCAAAGGCCAGGGTCAAATTTGCCTGTAGGATTTCGCATATACGTTGATTGAAAAATCGTGGTTCAGTTAGGTCTGCCCTGCAACTGCCCTGGTGATCGGACGATCCGGAGGGCGGCACTATCATGACTTGTTCAAACACAGTCTCTGAAATTATTCTATCCTGGGGATTCTACTCCAGACTACAAGTATCATTATAACGCCCCCTTTGCATTTGAGCTCGTCTTTCACTCTATTTACCGGACATGCGGTCCGAGGTGGCAGGAAGTCAAATTGCAAGCTTTCAGCTTGCTCAAACGACGTAACTGGCTTCGGAGCAACTTACTCTCTGGAGTTGGGCGTCGCTGATGCATGTCGACCATCTTGGAATGTCGATTCTTAGACCATGCCAGCCTGTCAAGGCTACATGCCTGCTGAAGATAAACCATCACCAGGGTTGAATAACAATTCGGTCAAGCGCTGCGCATCGGCCCGCGGGAGACTCTTCCCCGCCCAATGACCATTATGAATAGATATTGCCTTGTACTGGCGATATCATGTAAAGAGACTCTAGGAACGGAGCAACATGCGTTCTTCACAGGGACCTTTCCGGGGTGATACCCGATGCGTTGGTACCGCCTGGTCTCGTATTTCCGAGGGAAGAATCAAGAAAAAAAGGTTTTTCTTGTTTACAGGCGAAGATGAATGTCAATATTTGGCCATGACGCTGGTGGTCCGATCGTAAATCCAAATCCAGAATTGCCGGCAGGTTGAGCTGGCCTAGAGACTGAACAAATCCTGGGACTTGGTCAACGATCAGCATTTCTAAATCGATCGCAGGGGGCGCCAGTCAAATCTCAGCGCATCCCAATACGAATGATGGCAGAAACTACGTTCTGGTAAGGACTCTGCTGAAAACATGGATGTATGAACAATGGCATGTATGCTGTATGTAACGGAAATATGTTACCTTTACTGGGTGAGTGAACATAGACTAAGCAAGTGATTTCTAAGGAAGCGGACACGAAAGAAAGAATATGTTCAATTACATGTTCTCTAACCTAAGCGCATATATTGCATATCTCACATCCAATACAGCATATGCAAACAACACCAGAGGCGTATCAGTACATACGGTTTAGGAAAATTAGTCACGAAGCTAGAGCGATGATGAAGGCTTTTGTGGCATACATTTAAACGTAGTGTCAGCTTGTAATTTCCTCCAATCCTTCTTCATGTCGGTTGTAGTAATAATGTTTTCAACCAGATTTTGGGTCATTTCCTGGGGTCATGAGCTGCGCTTCCTCAAGTACTTTATCGCTCTTCCAGCTTGCCTAGTATTCTCTGCGGTTTTATGCGCTCTAATATCGTGGCGCGAGGATTATCTCAACATCAGGTAGCAGCCACTCATCTTGTACGTTCGCCGAATCTGCAAGGTAAGAGGAGTTTTCTCGCCATATGGGCGCACGAAACCGATTTTCGATTGTGCGATCAACTCATGGAGTTCCACGTGCAGGAGCCTGCATCGCCTTCAGAATGAAAGACACACATCCTGTCGTTTCAAAATCCAACGACCTTCCCTCTACCTTCAAGTCAACTACTAAAATATTTTCTGATAAATTCAACGGTTCAATACTGGATTACTTGAAACCCGAGGTATTCAATTTCTCCTTTTTGTTTTCTCAATGAGCTAATCTGCGCGAGGATTGGTTTTGCAATAGCCAGCGCACATGTCAGATGCAAGCCAAACATGCTCACAAAACTTAATGCCAGCTTGGATAAACGCACATCGCTAGAAACCTGTACCGCAGCTATTGTTGGGATCAGTTCAACTCAATGGATCCCAGCTTTCCATCGGACGACTCCCCAGCCACCGACAAGAGTTATCTGACCGTCTTGTTTAACCTCTAGGATGATCACTTCAACTTCACTTCGCAGAAAGTCTGCATACGAGGATAAGGTGCCTTAAAGCAGATGCTGAAATCCTATACCATTCTGCATCCGATATTAGGAGACAGGCTTACCCTCATGCATATCGGCAATTCCCAGTCATTGCTCAGCAATATGACGAAGTAATCTCGCTTGATCCTTCCAGTGCAATATACCACCACAGTGTGAAGAATCGACTGGATGATCCAGTACTAATAGTCAACGCACGGAGCTAACATGAGGACATTGGCAGCTGGCTAGCATGGAACTGCTCTTTCCATCAGGATGACGATCAGAACCACTGACGACATTGTGTATACTCAAGTCTTACGCCGCCGGGAAGTCGAAATGACACAGCCAGATCATCGGCTGCTCAATCTATGTGTGGATGTTGTAAGCGCTTCAGGCTGTCCAAGCCGGATAGGATACGATCGCAGCATGGCCAAACAAACTACCTACTTCTCCACACTGGAAAGGAAGCTAAAGATTGGAAGAAACTAAGTATGCGGCTATGAGTACAAATCACCTCAGAGCAAAGTTAGCGAATATTCTCACAGGCTAAAGACGACGCATTTCCAGGTTCAGCAAAAATTGTCCACAGTGGGCAAATGCATCCAAAAAAACCTTCCAACTAAGCCACTCTTCTCTCTTCTTTTCTCTCCGCCATGATATAACTTGCAGCAGTTGATGCACTGGCGCCACACTATCCAGTCAATCAGATCCTTTACCGTATCAATCTCTCTAACAATCAATGATTTGAAGCCGGCGGTGAACCAGCGCCAACAAAACCAGCTCGACTGGCAAGAGGAATTGGCAACCAAGCCGATCAAGGTAAGCATCTTGGTTGGTCTGCCATGGAAGCGGCATGGCACGACCCGTTAGAGGTCCGCCTCGATGTCGGCTTGAAAACACGGATCTTGTCGCCGCAAGGATACCTTTCGTAAACTTCATGCTCGAGTAGAGGGTCGGTATTGGATGATCCTAGGACAGTCTTGTCAGCCCGCTTCAAGCTCTTTGGCCGATGGCGAATGGATTGGACTCCACTCACCAGGTTACATCCCACGTCCGCCATCGTTCCTATCCATAGCTTGTTGACCGCCCGCTGTCGTTCCCCGGCTCTATCACACGGGCTTGCTGTGACTCGCCATGATCTTCTTGATACAAAAGGCCAGAAAACGGGCTTGGAATGCTATCTCTTGAGTCTTGAGAGTGGGAAACCAGGTTTGGGCATCAGCTTATGGGGGTCGCCGTTCCTTGCCACGCACGTACAGGTAGATTGCCCATGTCTCACTTTTCGGTGGCTTGTTTCCCCGACGTAGAGAGGCAAAATCAGCTTTGTTATGGCTACTGGCCACTTCCAGCTTCATCCTTGCTTATAGATACCATCTATGCTTCCTTTAATATATGAATCTTTGCTCCTATCACTATCAACTTTGCTTTGAGGTCCACAATGCGTAACGTTTGGGTATGCAAGACGTCCGAGCCATTGAACCTGCTCTGCATATGCTGTACTCCAGAGGTACATCTTGCAGATATAGCAGTCTCGAAAGCTTACTGGTAGATTCAGACGCAAAGAGCTAATAACTCCATGAAATCCCAAGCATCGCGGCTGCAATGTTTCACCTTTAGGTGGCCGATCCCGCTTCTTCATCCTACGAAATTCCCTTCAAGATGTCTCATGACCGGACGACATCCCGTCTGCGATGCGGCCTTGTACAATCACATTGGATACTTTGCTAGCTTTGAAGGCCCGCCAAAGTGATTAGATCGCCATGGTCTGGATTGTATCATCGTGAGCGGCCGGACAGCGGAACAGAAGTCAAGCTGGGCATGGCAGATTCCGGTTTCCTTACCTTCGCCGTTTTGGGTCTTGTTGGATAAGCATACACGCATCTTCTGCGATATGTCGCTGGGCAGGTATAGCATCGCTGAGATGTAGCCAGACATTATGCCAGTGGCAATAATACTACACAATGTAGAATCTTTAATCGGCAGCTAACTATCTAGACCGAATCTTAAAGCCATCTTCATCCAGTCGTAGCCATTGCCTTACAATTCCATAACCTCGCCCGCCGTCAACGACTTCCGAATACAGTAGCGTTATCATTGTCTTCCGATCCGCGCAAGACCTTTGACACTATATCACACACACCATACCAAACAGCGTTGCTATCTCTCGCATGCGTATTGGGCAGCAACTGGCGTCTCACATACGTCCTGGGCAACAAGGGGCCGAGATTATTGGCACATTCATAGCGCATTCAGCAAACAATTATCTATCGAGCAGTAATCAGCGGCTGTGCGCTTGAAATCCACCGGAAGGACGACATCTACAGTGCTGGAAAGTATACACACAGTCAATAATAGAACCTAGTGAGTTGGCTCCAGAGCCAGATACGGTGAGTGTACGAGTCAATGACTTTGGAGTAAGGAAGTTGAATTTATTTGGCATGTCAAGATAACCAAACTATCCGAAAACGGATACAAGCCATTGCAATTCCTAAACTACAGGAGTAAAAACAACAGCTCATGGCCACAAGAAAAGCCAGGGCGCAAAGAAAAAAATGATATCCCACGCTGTCCCATGCACTAGTGAAACCCCAAAGCCAGAGCGGCAGAAACTTGGCGGAGAGCACAAGCGTTCCATAAAGCCGTATTTCGTATACAAAGAGCAGTCAAAACATAATACAATGGTTGAATTCGATAAGAGAGGTGTAATGTGTTGTCGTTGATCAGTTACCAAAGTGATCGTGCCAGTGCTACCGAGCGACGCCGTTGGTTTGCATGGTTTGGTGAAAAGAGCCAATCTTCTCAAAGCCACTGAATTTCTGTTAGTACAAGACGGTGGTGATGATGTAGGATGAGTAGGGTTTATTTACCGAGTCAAATCAATGTCGCCATCCTCATCCTCTTCCGTGTCGGGATGAGAGTAGGAGCTGACCCGAGGACCAAGAGGACCGCCTCCATTCATTGCTAGCATAGCTGGTAGGGGCTTGGGGTATGTTGGTATAGGAGATGTTGATTCTTGGGCAACAGTGATGGATCGTGATGGTGTTGCAGATCCTTCTGGTGCAGGAGCTTGGTCATCCTTACTGTCCTGAGCATCCTTTTCGGTAGATTGCGTCTCGACACCTTGTTCAACTGATACAGCGAAGCTTGGTTGTATTGATGTAGAAGCAACACTGCGACTGACAGGTCTACTTACTGTCCGAGTTGGACTCACGTCATTGTCGTTTGAGCCAGCAGTTACGAGAGGTGGACTTGAGGGTTGAACGTCTTCATCGATCTTGTCATTTTCCTTGTCCTGTGCTGGTTCAGCCTCCGCGGAAATTTTGATGGGGCTTGTTGTGTCGTCTCCTTGATTTTCTGCTTTGAACGGTGAAAGTTCAGGGAGGCGAGCGGGCGTGCTACCAACGTTGGCAAATTTCCAAAATGGTGCTGGACTTGAGAACAAGTCTTTGGCATAGAAGCTAGGTGCCTTGCAAGTACTCTGCACAGCTGCTAATGGTCGAGACTTTACCGGTAGAGGAGTGAATAAGTGTGTTCCTGGTGGCCCCTCAAATGGAGTATTGCCCATTGCCAACGTCGGAGGTGAGTTGAAGCTCGCGGTATTCATTCCGTTCGGTGGCATCCGGTTTTGACCAGGAGTGTTACCAACGCCTCGATCACTACCGGAGCGGTCGAGACTTGGCGTCAAAGACATAGGGCCGGTTGGCGGAGTGTTTGTGACAGGTAGAGGAGCAAGTGGCCCAGAAGTCAGAAACGAAGCTTGCGGACCACGATCTGGGGTGTAAGATTCGGTAGCGACAGGATAAGAACTGAGAGGTGGTGTGATAGAACGGAGTCGTTTCTTTCGAGTCGCTGAACTAGGCTCACCAATGGCTCCCATGAGTCGCTCTGTTTGTGCTACAGGGCCAGACATTGTCGCTGGAGAGTTCGGTGTAGATGATCCAATGTTTCGTGCGCGTCTCGACGGTTGCATATTCTTCTTCATGAACTCTTCTCGATGCTCCCCAACAATCTGCCATTTCATACCCTTTCCAGGTTCGTCTGTTCGTCGAGGGACCTTTTCAAACATCTTGCTGAGAGAAAGATTGTGTCTAATGCTGTTTTGCCAACCTTGGCCTGAATGTCTAAAGTAGGCATACTTGTCTTTGATATACTCGTAAATCTTGGCCAGTGTGGCTTTCTCCTCGGGGGTAGATAAAATTGCCTGACCAATCATTGCCGCATAGCTGTGAGGCGGCTTGATGTCGCGGGCAACATCAAGTGAATAGTCGATTTCTTCGGTGCTCTCCATCATGACACCGCGATGGTACGAGGGAGATATCTTGGTCTTAGGTTGTAAAACATCTTTGAACTTGCCAAGTGGAGTGCCTGGCCCATTCTGTGAACTAGGCGCGCCAGCACCTCGAGAGCTGGATCCTGGTGGATGAGCTGCTGGAAGATATTTCACGTTACGGCCACTTTTACGGGATGAACTAGGGGGAGGCAGAGGAAGTTCAGCCTTGAGCTCAGTTTCCGTGTCATCTTCGTCTTCTTCTTCAGCGTTCAATTGCTTTTGTATCGATGGGTGAACGATTGGGCTCACTCCAGGTAGCAGAAACATCATTTGAGTACCCAAAACGTTGACAACATGGCCGGAATGAAGAAGTGTGATGGATCCACGTTCAAGTCGTTTGTCATCGAGATAGCCTCCATTTCTACCATTTATTTTTAGATGCCAAGTTCCTTTGTCATGGTTGAATAAGATCTCGGCATGCATGCGAGATATTTGCTGATCGGGACCCAAATCGATATCTACTCCTGGAGCTGCTGGTGACCCTTGGATGTCTTCACTATCTGGCATTATTGACTTGCGGGCATTTGGACGGCCAATCCCGACATGTAGTTTGGAAACATAGAATGTCCAGTCCCGGCCTGCAATTTTGGCAAAAGCTTGAGCACTTGAATCGACAACAGAATTGTTATATTGCTGTACAACGGCAGCGGAATACGAGGCAACGCGCAAGTGCCGGATGACTTCGTCAGCAAAATTATGGGGCTCCTCTTCGGCATCTGGGTCAAGTGCAGCGTTGTCTACGGTTTCTTCGGTGTCGGTGGATTGGCGATGTTTGGATGAAGATTGAATGGAAGCGTTCGTGTCAAGTCCGTTTACCTGGATCAAATTAGCGAGGGGCAAAGAGGGAGAGATAATTTGGAAGAGCCATACCTTCCGGCGCTTTCTAGTAGGAGTGTGGATGTCATCCTGCACATCTTGCATACTCATATCGGGTTTCGGCAGATCAGTGTCTTTACGACTTCTGCGGCCGCGGGCCGACGCAGGAGGCATGTTTAGGGTCAAAGACGGTCGATGGAGGAAGAATACGAGCTGGCAACCAGCTGGAAGAGGGTGTTGATTGCGCAGGCAATGGGATAAGGCCAGCGATGGAGAGCGATGATGCGACAGAGAAGCGACGGGGAAAATGGGCGAGTTGATGGCAAGAGGGAGTTGAGTTGTTGTTTAGTTGGTGGAGTGCGACGAGTTGGTGTTGAGTTACACCTTACACGGGGTCCATGCGTCTAGCCAACCAAATTGACAGGATGGGATGGGAAAGAACGACCCAAGGTTTAATCGATAATTTTCCAGGAAGCAGTCGCGCCTGCCTCACAAACGCGCGTCATAAACTCGATAGGAAAGAAGCACCCACGTGGTAAGATATCAAGCTTGAGATCAAGCACGAGGTGTGGATAAATGCACTCCTGAGTCCTGCCGACCAGTAGTGGAGATTATTGTACTGAGACGAGTGTCTTGTTTACAAGTGGCCATAGAGAGCAAACAGATTGGGTGCATTGTTAGTGTTTCTGAGACGCGTGAAATTGATGCGCTGGAATAATTACTAATCATCCACCGTTTGTACAATCTCTACTCTAGAGTACCCGTGGAGCTGCCTCCTATAACTGGTGTCCCATCCGCAACGCTGCATATTTATTTCCTATCCATTAAACTCCCATATCGATTGCTTTAGTGCCAATAGCAGACGTCTATTTTCTCAGCTTCTATCAAAATTGGTAGATACTTCTCAGAGAATGACGCTCATCACGTCGACCGGCCTTTTACTTTACCGGCTCGTTCAGCCCTTGGCTCTCCTACCCTTCCTGTCTGAATATAAACACCGCATTTAGTGAACGCACGACACCAGTCACAGTGCTTAATATCAATTTGGGCAATTAAATAATAGGATACCATCAATTTAGTTCAACTTCTACGCCTTCTCAGAGTACTACCATAGTATGTCCCAGCGCCGACCGTCTGCCTTTCGAAAAAACAATAATCACTTTAAGTAATGTGTTTACTCTGCAAAAACCATTGTTTGTGTTATTAATTCATAACCGGGACCAAGAAAGCAGAACAACGCCGCCTTCAAGGTAATATTCTCCTAGTGTACTATGGGATTGTGCTCCCATCGGCTTGTCCAAAGATCCGCAAGCTGCTGCATTACCAGCCTCCACTATAAAACCCATCAGATCAGTATTATTCAATAAATAATAATGGCAAATCCACACCCCAAAAAGACAAATACATCAGCGGTACACTAGGCCGTTACCAGCCCAAATTACATTACAAACATAATAATGCCAACTTCTTTGAGGGTGGAAGAACCTACCATCCGCCTCTGCATCCGCCGCATCCTCCGCCATATCCGCCCCAGCGCTTGGTAGGCTGGAGCTTGACGTTGCTTTCCGAGCCATCATCGAGTGCGCGACGAGCCATCTTTGGAAGGTCGACAATGACTGTGGCCTCCCGCTTTTCAAAGCTGGGAGCTTCGCGGCGCATGCGTGGTTGGGCGACTGCGCGGCTGTTTAATAGCGCTGCTGGTAGACCGCGCTTTTCATAGTCGATGGTGGCGATTTCTCGGCGGTCGTAGCGCGAGGCTGGGAGCTTGTCGTTGGCGAAGACGTGCCCGTTGTTGATGGGTGATGCGCGGGCTGGTCCTGCGAAGAGTGGGATAGCAAAGAGGGAAAGCGCAGGCGCAACTGTTGAAAGGAAGGAATACATTGTCGAGGTTGAATGGCCTTGGTTGCGTTGTGTTTGTTGGTGCTCTTGTTTGTATATGATTTGTTGAGCTCGTGGGAACAGAACAGACAAGGCGTTCCCAAGCCTTATGTAGATGCTTCCAAACCAGGGGAACTCACCATCGATCGAGAATAGATGACTTGGACTGCCCTACATTGCTTTGGCCAGTTGAAATGGGATAAACAGAACATGTAAGGCTGAAATCTTCATGGATGGGAAGGCCATTGTGGTGGCGAGGGGAATATAGCCCGAGTTCAGCTAAGAAACAAATAACCTGGGGTCCAAGATACGGCCAAGAGATAAATAGGATTTAAACAAACTGTTGTGAACAGGAGGTGTCTGCCCTATAAAACATGAGTTGGGAAGCAAATATTCCCGTCTCATTATAGTATCAAGTATAACCAATCGCATGAAACATGCAAGGTCCCAATGGCATCTCAAGAAACCCTACTTCTGGAAATGTCAACTTGGGAAAAGCACAAAACGTGATTCTGTATCTTCACTTGTCTTCTTCTAAATAAGGAACCAATTAGCAGGGGGTATCAGAATCGTGACAAAAGTCGTTCCTCATAAAGTCTCATAATGGGTGGGTCTTTGTAATATGCCCTCGCGCCCAAACATCGTAGCCTATTACTCTCGTGTCTGACGTGGGCACTGGGCAAGACATGTACGCTCGTAGAGTAGACTGTACAATTTCCAGGCTCTTATGGTTCCAGTTCCCGGCATATTTTCTCCAGTCGATGTAATCGCTGTACTATATCAGTACCAAGCGGCTCATTACCTGTCTTGGGCAATCGACCATAGCGAAGGTCACTGAGTTCTCCGACTGTTGCCTGGATATCTTGTAGTGCGACACGGGCTGCTTCTTCAGTGTCGATTATTTCCTGCTCAAGTTGTTTGCAAGCTGCAGCCATAGCAGGTATAATAGACTCTTGGTCATGCGCTTCACCCAGCACTGAGTGCCGTTGGGTTTCGTCGCGCAGCTGTGAAGCATAGCCAGTAAGCAGTTGTTTTTCAATACGCGGTATCAAATAACTTACCTCCATGTCCATGTGGATGTCTTGAATGTCAAGAGATTCTACCCGTGCCTGGTGCTCTGTCGCCCTTGAAACTTTGACCTCACGCATTTGTTTCTTTCCTCTTTTGGCCTCAGCGGCAATGTTTTCCCCGACCTCGTCAATGTCTTGCTGTATTTGATTCTGCAGTATCCGATACAAGACTTCAATATCCTCGCTGGATTGATATTGCGCAGGAAACCATTCTGTGAATTGCTCGAGCGAGATCTGGACCGACAGCGGGGCAGGGACTAGCAGAAAAGCGCGTAGGATGGACGATTCAGTTGGCGTGTTTTCGGGCATGATGATGGCATATCGGAACTAGAGAATGCCAGTCCAAAGAACCACAGGAACCATAAGTATCGAATATATCGAGTTTAAGGAAGCAATGAAGTTGGCGCAGTGATAGTTGACTGCATGGATAATGGAAGCACGACGCGTAAAACTGACGCGCCGAGCGCTCCCACCAATAAAATGTGGAGACAGCGACCTAAACGTCCTTTCCCAACGACACCATCCCAGCTCATTGTTGCTGCATCACCACACCGCTGCATATTGATATTGCAACACGCTCCTGATACAATCACCTCCGGCAGTCATCAGCAATCCTTCGTGCACCTCGATTAACATTGCAACCATCACCAGACATCATTCTTGACCATTGCTACAGGCTGGTACCATGGCTCCAAACTCGGCTTTCACCAAAGATGAGGATGTCTTGTGCTTTCACCAAGAGCTTCTCTACGAAGCTAAGGTGCTGAACCTCAAACCCGACGAATCAGCAGAGGACAAGAAAAACGCGTACCAGTACTTTGTTCATTATCGGGGTTGGAAACGAACGTAAGTAGTGTCCTAGGGACCTTCCAAGCAAGCGATATTGCTGTACCAGAATAGCAAGCCATGGAAATACTTTATGCGTCGATTATTAGTATTTCAATGGGCGCATTGGAGGTTTTGCTTCGAATTTCGCTGATCATCGTATAGTTGGGATCAATGGGTTCCTCAGGATCGGCTCAGAAAAAAGAATGAAGACAACCAAGAATTAGCAAAGGCATTAGCAAAGGAAATGTTGGATCTTCGTCAAGCGCAAAAGGGAGGCTCAAAACTGGGTGCTCAGAAGAAAAAGGGAGAACCCTCTGTTGCAGACAGTGAAGAGCGAGGTGCTGTTGCGGGTAAAAAGCGTGGCCGCGACCTCGACACAGAAAAGGTTCGTCTACCTCACTAATTCATCCCCCTCTGCACTGCATCCATCCACCCCTCCCAATATTTGACACGTATTATCCATCGAATTTCCCTCCCATAGCAAAAGGTCTTCAAAACCCGAGACCACAATCAACATGGCACGAATCAAGACAACTCCTCGCGTCAAACTCAACGGTTTAAGAGCGACGCAGTCGAATAGGACACAGACAAACCGCTCAAATAGCAATCAACATCCACCAAGCCACGTACCAGTATGCAAAGCCTCGCCAAACCCAGAACTTTCTCCATGAATTAACCTCGTCGCAGTCTGCTCAGTCGCAACGCCGCGCTCTTCGCCGGGAGATGGAAAACGTATATCACCTCACTATCATACGCGTTCACATAGAATTGACATACGATTCGCTTTTTTCTGACTCAGGCGCTGACCAATAGCTTTAGGAAGAAGCCTACACCAGCCGTCCGGCTATCCGCATCATTCTACCGGACTCCCTAAAGAGCATACTGGTTGATGACTGGGAAAACGTCACCAAAAACCTTCAGCTAGTCCGTGTGCCGGCCAAAAACACCTCAGCCAACAAGATCCTAGAAGACTACTATCAGCAGGAGCTTGCCAAGCGGCAACAGCTCGGAACTTCAGCAGATATTCTGGAGGAGTCGATACATGGCATGAAAGTGTACTTCAACAAAGCCCTAGGTCGAGTTCTACTCTATCGGTACGAGCGAGGACAATACCTGGATATTCTCAATCGCATCAACGCCCCTGGTGACGAGCTAGAAGGCCGTGACATTGGAGACATCTACGGAGGCGAGCACCTGTTGCGCCTCTTCTGTAAGTCGTGCTCTTGAAAGCTTCCATTGATCACAGCTTTAACCAAGTATAGCGAGTCTCCCTGAACTCATTGCTCAGACAAACATGGACCACCAGTCAGCTTCCCGATTAAGGGAAGAAATCAACAGCTTGACCAACTGGCTCGGAAAACAGCAAAACATCAACAAGTACTTCACGGAACCTTACGAGGACCAGGATTCCGAATACCGTGAGCGAGTAAGCAACTAAGGAGACCAGCCTCTGGAAGCACACAACCCATTATTATTAGGAGCCACGACGTCCATTGTTCTACCCATTACTGACTATGGAAAACTTAGTTTCGGTTTGAATTGAAACACCTCACTCCAGATCAGATCGACAGAGAATTTCAGAAGGAGTCGGCAAAGCGTGAAAGCGAGGCTGCTAAGGCTGTTAAGGCTGCCTTGGCTGCGAAGGCTAAGACTGAGCTGAAGGCTGAAGAAGCTACATGAGATCCTTCATTTCTGGTCCAAGGATGAGCCCGAATGTTTGCATATCATTTCCGTTCATTGTTGCATTGCAAGGCGCTGGGGGTCTTTTCAATCGTGGGCAGCATGACGCTCTCCAGCAATTCTGGAAGGTCAGGATGTTAGTGTAGTGCTCGATGAACAGCACGCAGATTGACCAGCAGAGACTCATTATTGAACTTTGTATAAGTAGTACTTGTTGGCCGCGATAAAAGTGTCATCAAGGCTATGCACCTTAGATAAAGTAATAAGTCAAACTGCTTCTCAAATATGGTCTTAATGGTGAATATCGGGTGCTATGCATTCATCAAACCCCAACAGTGAGAATGTAAACAAAAAGATAGGAGATGAAGTAGGCGTGCATCGGAACATTTTAGGTCATGCTGTGTCAGCACACGAATCAAGTGCTGCGAAAGTCAAAAACACCAAACCTGGAGAAAAACCCCCAACCACCCGGGGACCCCCACAGGGCCCAGCTGTTTTGGGTAAGCGTGCAGTGGGGTGTATTCAATCATCATCAGCCTCTGACTTGGCTGTTCATTTTCCCGCCTCCCTTTGGTCCATTTTGCTCTTTATCTTGAACATCGACAAGGGTTCTTTTGACTCGTACCTACTACCTGGGATGGGTATTTTCAAGTCCAGCACAATTGAACAGCCTGCAATAATGTGCCTAGCTTTAACAGAGCAGAGTTTCGTTCATAACCACCAACATAATTTGACGCTGATCTTGCCGCGTTTGGAACTTGAACACCCGAGTGTCTTTGCGTCCAGACTCGAGATGTCCAAAAGGCTCCAAGAAGTTAGAACATGCAGAAGTTACACTGGAGTGACGTCCCCTTTGTTTCTTCACCAACAAACTCTAATACCAATCTCGCCTTCTCATTGCTCAATGTCCGCCGTCATGTCAGGCGACCGGGGTCATTATGCGGACTACCGGACGCTGAGGGAAAGATAGGCTGCCTGGCAGTAAGGTGCATGAGTACTGCCGAGCGGCTGGGCCTCCAAGTGTAAAATTGCCTTGATATCTGGACGGTCTGGTCTTTTACGTAGTATCGCTCTTACCCTCAGCGTCGGTGAAGACTTCAAACCTCATTTGTTGTTGCCTTTTAAAGCCCTTCGCGATACTTCTCGACTTTTCCGAAAGCCAAAGGTTAATGGCGCACTTAATCGACGCCTTTCCCGCTCTATAGGCCAGCCCAAATTCCCACCGATATCAGATCGTTTCTTTTCCAGCGGTGTGGGTGGAGATACCGGCGTGGACTCGTCATTACGCAGGCGGCAGATCCTACGCGGAAATTCGTAAATACCGCTCTTCGTGCCAATTCTACGCCTAGGTTTGCTTCACTCTACAAATCTCGATCCACTACTCTATCTCTTCTACTGTGTACGTGCTCTGGTTCCTGGACGGGGAGCACAATCATGCAAAATAACCACCCACCATGACTACATCCCTTAACAGAGTTCACGACATCTCTTATCCTTGACCAATCAGGGCCGTTCCAACTACTATACCTTTTGTAGGTGATTATGGGACTGCCTTTGGTAGTTGAGTCCTGGATCTGGTATTCTATCTGCACTTTAGTCGTCATCTTTCGAATAATTTCCAGGACACTTCATGTCAAATCGATCCTTCGACTTCAAATCGATGACTGGATGATCATCGTAGCACTGGCATCTCATACCGCCTTCATCGCAGCAATCAACAAGGAGTCACATTACAGCTCAAACCTCATAGCGCCTGGCGAAAATGTCAACACATTTTCTGCTGCTGAACGGGCCTCCCGGATATACGGTAGCAAGTTGACAGTAGTCGTTGAACAATTACAATGCCTCACTGTCTGGCTTGTAAAGTCATGCCTGGTTATCCTCTACTACCGTTTAACGTATGTCTAATCCAAACGTTCGTAAGCTCTTTTGGTGGACAATATCACTGACATGTAACAGGAAAAGCTTGAGGCTTAACAAGTTTGTCATAGCTTTAGGCGTTTACGTTCTAGTTGGATTTATCGTCATGGAGATATTATACTTTGGAGTATGGTGTCGACCTTTTCACAACTACTGGGCACTACCAACTCCCTCAAAACAATGCGATGCTGCGACCAACCACCTCATCACGAACGCAGTTTTTAATATAAGCAGCGATGTTATCATGCTCTGCATCGCCTTCTCACTCTTCGTCGGCAACAATCTCGCATGGAATCGAAAATTAATCCTAGGCGGTGTCTTTGGACTAGGAATCTTCAGCATCCTTAGTGCCGTACTGAACAAATACTACTCCTTCACACACCCCTTTGGCTCCCAATGGACATTCTGGTACGTCCGAGAGAGTAGCACCGCTCTCATCGTCGCCAACATACCATTCACCTGGACCCTCCTCCGCCGCATGTTCAAACTCGGCGCATTCCACAACGACGACACCGTCTCCACCATAAAATACCACTCCCAACGCAGCGCCCGCGGCCGCACCGCTCCCAAAATCGCACCAGGCAACGGCACGCGCAAAACCAACAGCCATTCGCACTCCCATACCTCCTCCGACCTCAACTCACCCACACGCACCCGCCACCCGAGCCTCTCCGTAGACGTCTCGAAAGCCAAAAATTGGCGCCAACAAGGCGTCTACGGGCGCGAAGATGCCGACGCCCTAGGCATTGATCCTTGGGACTTTGGCAACGAGGGGATAGAGCCCGTGGAGGGCGAAACAAAGTCTGACAATGTCAGTATCGCCCATACAGATGCTAGTCCGAAATCGCAGCGCGCACGCAGGCTGCGAGACGAGGAGGCGCAGAGCTCGATGCAGGCGAGTTTGTCTCCTACATATCACGATTTTCTGCAAATGCTTCATGATGAAAACGAACCTAACCACTTACATGATGTTCACGAGAAGGAGGAGGAGTCGGAAGCTGCAAGAGAGGCGGAACCGGTGTAGATTTGGGGCTAGAGGAGTTGGTGGATATTTACTTTGACTTTGTTTGATACCCCTACAGCAGTATTGTTTAGTTTTAAAATATAATTTATGATGTTTTGACGGTTGTCAAGAGCTCTTGACCAATGTGATGTCATAAATGGATGTTGGATTTGTGGGCTGCCTGGCTGCGTAACTGTGTAACTTGCCTCTGACACGTACAATGAGCAAGGCTAGATTTGTTTTTGACGTATCGTGAGACGATAAACAAAAAGAAGATGTTTACTGTTTTAGTAATTCAATCCTGACTTAGGTATACTCGCCACTATGAGAGCCCTCAGGGTACTCGAGTAACAGTTAATTTTGCCCAATCTCGAAGCATTTCAATATCAAGTGCAAGGTCTAAATCTTAGTGTCCCATATCGGACGAAGCAACTCCAGTCATAATATCAACAAACCAACAAAAAATCTCAATCTCTACTATCTATCCCATTTCTCTTACCTTGAACCAATTGATCCACAAACTCACATCGTGCCCTTCCCATCACATCATACACCCACAAGGCTGAAACCCATCCCGCATCCACCATCTCCATACCACCAACTACCACCAAGCCCTCATCCCAACGTTCCAACGGCCCATCGGCACAACACCATCTCCGCCATGAGCCCACCCAAACCCACCACCACAATCCTCGTCGCCATCTCCGGCCCATCCTGCAGCGGCAAAACCACACTCGCGCGCCTCCTCCGCGATGCTCTCACACCGCACGCATTCATCCTGCACGAGGACGACTTTTACCTGCCCGACAGCCAAATCCCCCTGGTCCGCACAGCAGATGGTCGCGAGCTAGCAGACTGGGACTGTCTCGAGAGTATCAATGTGCGCGCGCTGGAAGATATGTTGGCGCATATACGCACCACCGGCTCGCTCAAGAGTGGCTTTGACAGCCAAGAAGATCAGAATGAACTGGGGACAGTTGACATTGACGAGGCTGCTATTGCGGATGTGAAAAAGAGGTTGAAAGGGGCGGTGAAGGATGGGGTACGGATTGCGATTGTTGATGGGTTTCTGCTATTTGCGGAGGGGATGAGGGGGGTTAGGGACAAGTTTGATGTGAGGCTGTTGTTGACGGCGGAGTATATGGTGATTAAGAGGAGGAGGGAGGCTAGGAAGGGGTATGTGACGCTGGATGGCTTTTGGGAGGATCCGGAAGGGTATGTGGATGCTGTGGTGTGGCCGAATTATGTGAAGGATCACAAGTTTCTGTATAAAGGGGGAGATATTGATCGGGGAGTCGATGAGGAGAAGTGTCGGGAGTTGGGTATTTTTAGTGCGCCGGTGGAGGTTAGGGAGAATATGACCAAGTGCTTTATATGGGCGGGTAATGTTTTGATAGATAGACTTAAAGCTTTGTAGTATGGTGTTAGTAGCTAGGTAGTACTGTTGATGGGAAATATGATGAATAAGATCAAGTTTGGAATATGGTATAGTAGTGGTGTATTCAATCACTCAAAAAAGGTAATACATCTCTATGTGATTACAAGGCGTTACAATTGTTTCTGTTCCAAAGTATTGGATGTGTTGTAGTCAAGAGCATTCGAATTATATGATTAAACCTAGAGTAGTACTATAAGGTATAACAACACTACTTCTGATCAGTGCAATTACTGGACCTTTGGAACTTGATTTTGTCTGAAGCGTCAAAGACTCTATGTGTGGGTAAACAGGTGGATTCCAGCTTTTATCAGAATAGAGTTAAGCAAGCACATAGGTATAAGAAGTATATACGTAAGAAGATATTTCGTAGAGATTGTACGAATACAACTTTTATCTAAGTCAAATCACAATGAGCACAGAAGCCAAAGAGATATAGGCTTCCTTATCAACCTGATTGAGAAATATCAAATTTCCGGAGTATACAGGTCACCTTGGGTTACTGTGCCTCCCACTATGTACAGTTGGTATTTGTTACCAGGTCACCCGGAATAAAGAAACCCCATGTGAGAATGTGCCCCAAGTATTAATCGATCGCCGAGCAGTGTCACTGTCTTTCGCGATTTCTATTCTGAAGAACAAATACTTTCATACAGCTATGGTTTACTACAAGATACAACAAGTCACGAAGTGTTCGCTCACAGGCATCGACTCTCTTCAAAAAATGGGCAAAGCTGAAGTATGTGAAACTCACTTAATCTTGACGGCGATGTTACCCGGATATCAAATGGTCCCGAAAAATTTGGATCATTCTTGGATCTGTGCCCTTCTTTGCTATGTATATTATAGCTAAAATACCATATCAGTGAAACTATAATTTCCCGGTTTATATTGTGATAAGAACAAGGCCTGGTTGCTGGAAAAATTCAGTTACACGCGGCTGTCGTGTTCGGCCTGGTATGATTGGAATTATCATATCAAGCACGGTGTAAAGGCCCGACAATATATAGCTTGACTTTGGTAGCTTGGTTCCATACGTCTGTAGCAACTGTAACGTCCCTCTCACTAATCGTCAAGATGTTCAGCCTTTTCTTTTTCGTCTCCTTGTTATTCTCCTACCGTATGTTCCCAGTATGGCACAAGCAATTGAACCTTGCTAATCGTATTCGCAGTCACCGCAGCTGTAGCACTGCCCAGCAATGTCCACGCTCGCGACACCGATAAGCTTGAGGTTCTCCCAGCAGGCCTAAAGCTCCGAATCCTACCCCTCGGCGACAGCATCACGTTTGGCATTGGCAGCACTGGACAAAACAGCTATCGAGCAGGTCTCTACAAGAAGCTCACTGATGCCGGCGCATCAGTGACAATGGTCGGCTCCACAAAGTCTGGCAACTTTGCTCAGAACAGCCACGAAGGCTGGTCCGGCTACACAATCACTCAAATCTCCAAGAAGGCCGACAACTCGCTGTCCAAGAAGCCCAATGTTGTTCTCCTCATGGCCGGCACCAATGATATGCCCCGCGGAGATGTCCAGAGTGCTGGCAAGAACTTGGGTGCTTTGATCGATAAATTGGTTGCTGCGCTTCCTGAATCTACCATCTTGGTCGCTACTTTGACTCCATTGAACATGGCGCAGGGCAAGGTTGATGAGTTCAATAAGATGATTCCTGGTATTGTTGCGGATCGCGCCAAGGCTGGAAAGCATGTGGCTGTCGCTAGCTTGGCAGCTGTTGCGAAGAACGAGCTTGCTGATGGCGTTCATCCTAATGATGCTGGATATGCAAAGATGGCCACTGCTTGGTTTGGAGCGATTGAGGCTGCCGCTGAGAAAGGTTGGATCAAGGACCCACAGTAGATCTGTGAGGACTTTATAAATGATCGGTTACCTGGACGATTGAAGTGTATATGCCTAGTTCATAATGCAAATAAAGAGCATGTCGATCTGGTCAAAAGCTTTGAAGTGTGAAATTGAGCATCTCATGGTGTTGGTTCTTTGCTCCGAGAAACCACAAAGAAATCGCCCTGCCTTCTTTTTGCATGGTCCAAAGGCTTCCAGTCTGGCGGAGTGTCCTCATCGACTACAGGTATATCCTTTCTCCTTCGGATCCGTTTATGATATTTGCCCAGTACTTCTTCGTTGTCGAAAGCCTCTTGTAGCTTCTCTACCGTCAGCTCGGCTTCTTGTTCAGCTTGCAGCGTCTCATCTCGAATCGCCCGTAAAGGCTCAACTCCTTTTGTGTCCACTTTTTGAATTTCTTTCACAAAGTGTAGTTGTGAGGCCAGGTCTTGCATCAATCGTGCTTCTTCCTTCTCGTCTTTGGGTTCAGGTAGGGCGGATAGTCGTAGGAGGTGACGAAGCTTTTCCGCACTAACTGGGCGCTCATTCGCGGAATCATTGGCCGGCGGTACGAGAGATTGGACCGACCATGTGGGTTGGGATAGAAATTCTTTGATATTGAGGTCGGCATCACCTTGCTGGGGCTTTGGAGTGGGCTTTTGACCTGTAACCTTGGTTGAGGAGCATCTTAAGGTACTTTGAGGCAGACGAATTGATCGCGTAGGAATTGAGGACAGAGTCTGAGCGAGCTTGGAACGCATTACGCCAATGGTGTTGCTGAGTGAAGAGCAGAAGTACAGAGCCGCGAGAGCCTCCAACAAGCGCAGGGACGCAGGGAGCCATCCCAATGAGGCTTAGCGCACAGATGTATCGCTTCAATTGGGACATGATCAGTGAAAGTTGGACTTTTGTACAGCAACGCACAGGCATTATGTATGTACCTAATGTTCATAAATCAAAGGTGGAAACTGGGCGGAGCCTGTTGGGCTTGTGGGCTGACGTTGATCACAAACAAGACTTGAAAGGTTGGTGTCCCTTCTTCCGCTTCGTGAGAGTTACTTGAAAATCTCGACTATGAACAATGAGCTTCTCGGACGCTCCACTCAATGTCAGCGGTGATGACGTCCATCTTGGATTCTGGACCGACTACTCCCACTCAGGAGCTCAGAAGTACTCCCTCACACTCACAACAGGACACGGCAATCTATTCATAGCCTTCATCGCCATATTCGTTTCCTTAACCGGCTCCTACATTTGGGATATCTTTCGGTTCGCGTCTCACCAATTGCTAAGCCGGCATACTGGTCAAAATGTCATCTATCACCAGCGTCAGGTCGCCTTGTGCAATGCGGGAAGTCCTGTGTCTGGGTTCTGGAAGTTTTGGGATCTTTCATTAGGATGGCGCAAACATAAACAATCGAGGATATTCACCAACTTCTTTCCATTTCTCGCCGCAAGCTTTATCCTCAATGCTGGCTTCCACGTGGCGGGCGTCTTCTCTTCCCGGATTGCCATGTCAAATGGCGTCGAGGTTCTTCTACGTGGTGACAGTTGTGGCCTGATTGTGGTCAATACTTCTAACGCCAATCCTACCTCAGATTATGCCAGTCAAGTGGCCTTTCAGAGTCGTCGGATCATGTCATCGTATACTTATGCCCAACAATGCTATGACAATAACGGCTCGTTTCAACAAGCTTGTCCGACCTTCCCAAAGCCATCATTACCGTATACTATCACCAGGAACATGTCTTGTCCATTTCCAGGGCAAGGAGACATATGTCGCAACAACTCGGGGATCACCTTGGATTCTGGCTTTCTAAACAGCCAATCTGATCTGGGGATAAACACGAAGCCTGAACAGCAATTCAGCTTTCGTACGACTATGGAATGTATACCGATACAACACGAGAACTATACAGCCCTTCAGTCATTGAATGGGACGCTCAACTCTACTCGCACATATGTGAACTTTCTCTATGGCTACGCATCACAATATGGCAATGCCTCTGTAATTGGAAACAAAACTTATCAATACCCAGCCGAATGGCCATCTGCAGACCCGACGCGATACGCAAATATTGAGTACTCTTTGACGTAAGTTGCGTTCACTTAGTTGAGATTATAGTAATCTGATAGTCAAAGTGTAAAAACTTCATTCACAGGTAGCGATGGCAAATTCATCAATGGCTTCAGTTCCTTCAAGCCAATTTCAGAGCTGCAACCAGCGATTGGAGATGTACAGCTATACTTCATGTCTCTTAACGACATATCATTTGCCAGTCCAGTCGATGATCCATGGTACTCAGTCCATCAAAAATTTGACGTGGTTAACGTGGCTGGGGGCCCCTCTCAAGAGCGTTACTACCGTGATGATTTCATGCGCGTTCTCGGCTGCGTGTCCAAGTATCAGTACTGCAACCCGAATGCCGTACCCAATGCTACCTGCACTCCTCTTACCGGTGCAGTTCCAGCACAGGAGGCTGCCTATGGGCTTTTCGACACAGAAAATCAGGCTTATTTTAACTGGACACTTCAAGCTCTGTCACAAGCAGCCAGTCCCGGCGGCGTTGTTACAAATCTTGGAATCACTTCTCTTTTAGGCCGGACTGCCAAGTTCCTGTCGCTCCAGCCAGCTCTTGCCAACAATCAGTGGGAGCTAGAAGTCGAAAACTGGTTCAAAGTCGCATTGGCTGATATGCAACAGAACATCGTACTTCAAGCAACAGGACCAGGGGATCCCTCAGTGAATCGATTTGTCAAAAAGCTCAACACGACAGACCAGAAAAAGTTATGCACCACGCAAAAGATCCGCAGCAACTCGTATATGAACTTTAGTGTGCTAGGATTGATTCTCACGCTTGCTATCGGCGTACTCATAATGATCGTTGGCACAGTTCTACCGACCATCGCGGAACATTTCAACCATAATGGTTACAAGTCCCTCGAATGGAAGACCAATGACGTTTTCCAGTTGCAAAGATTGGCTTACGAGGGAGTTGGTGCGGGAAATTGGAAGCGAGCTACACATGATTGCCCAACAACAGACTTGAATTACCCGCTTCCTGATTTGGATATCAATGACTTGAATCATCCAAGGCTTAGAAATGACGAAGTGCTAGAGATAGCTGATAAACCGACTTTGAACCAGTTACGAGGGGGTTATATATCTGTTCCGAATCCGACACTCTCCGGGCAGTATCCGCGATCTTCTTTCTCCGATGACTGAAGATATATGGTTCCTCAACGGGCTTTTTAAAGCTAGTCAGTCTTGGGTATCAAACTCTCCTGCAGAATTCATAGGTCGTACTGCCAGAGCAAGCCCCATACCTTGTGGGCAGGCGGACAAAAGAGTGTTCTATGCCTTCGACGCCGGTCCGTCTATCAGAGGTCTGAGCCTCTTCGTCCCCGGGCTTGGGGTTGATCATGTGCCAAGATTAGTAGTCCAGGCACAAGATGCAGACGGCATTCTAGACGACGATTGGATGCTTCACTTCTTTGAAAATTACGTTTATAGAAATTCTACCTACCCGGCTGAGATTCCGCCACTGCAAGCCATAGTTTGAGCATACAGGTTTCAATTGGACGATGACGTGGACGAGGATCTCATTGGCTTTGCTCTTCAGATGCTCCTCTTTCACATTCCTCCAGCACCCACTGATGATAATGACAAGCAGGAGGAGTATTGGGAGCATTATCGAGCATTAGGTATAGAGCCACTAGGTAGCGATGAAATCGAGCGAACTTCAACGACTCGTTTATTGACCAAATCTTCCCTGGATATTCTAGACGCAAGCGGAATTGGCGAACGCATTTCTTACTTGAAAGAGCAGATCTGGCCAAGGCAGTATTCACACACTGGGTTGCAATAAGAGCCAGGTGGGGGATTCATGGGAACGTCTGATGGATACGTAGGTCTTGGTCCTCGCAACGCTCAACCCGATGATGCTGTCTTTGTGCTGAAGGGGGGTTAGGCCTGCCAGTTGTCATGAGGAAGGAGGGAGAGCACTGGGTTCATGTGGGTTGCTGTTTTATTGTCGGCTTGTTGATGGGGAAGCTGCTGGTCGAGATTCGATACAGATGGTCGACATCAGAGAACGTTAGCTCACTTCGATGGTTATTGTCAATTATTTATGGAACAGCATACCATCGTCTGTTGTTGGAAGATACATGTATTATTCAGCAGTCAGCAGCGGAAGCAGCAGCAGCAGCAGCAGCAAAGGGGCTGAAACGCGGCCCGACCCGTACTAGCGCGCGGCTAGCTCTATTTGTAGCCTAGACGCGTCGTCGCGTGTAACTTCTCCCCAAACAATCCCATTCCTAGACAACCTTCAACCACCACTGATCAATCAATATGTCGAGAAATGGCTCCTCGGAATACTAGAGAATCGGAGCCCTACCCTTTGTATGGCACAACATTTCACGTCTTTCGCGTCTCTCCTTTGTACAATGGCAACGCTCCCATCCTCGACAGCCTCGCCATTCATGCGCGTCGCTTTCGCGACATCGTGAAAGGCGATACTTTGCGCGGCTTTCAAATCGCCGCTGAAATAGAAAATTCCACATCAGCGCCAAGCTCCTCAACTGGCGCCTTCAAAAATTGTACCTGGGATCTACTCGGCGATGAAGAAGCCTGGACACGCGCCCATGCTGTGGACGATGAGGACGAAGATGACATTTCCATGATTGCTCCCATTGGCATCCCCGAGGCTCGTGGCGTGCACGTTCAGATTCTCTACGAACGCATCACCTACTCTGCCATATTGCTTGGCCAAGCGCGTGACAAGAGCTCTGAGCCTGGCTTCACCCGACTACCGCTTCTACTCGTCAAGATGCCCGCCCCTTTGCGCGAGGCATTCACTACATATCTCACCACTACTTTCGACACACATATCACACCCATGCATTTGCGCGCCTCTTTAATCTCGCGTGCCCTCGAGGCTGTCCTGTCGCGCACGGCCACCCGCGCAGCAACCAACCCGCAGACTGCGGTACCGAAAGCCATTCAGATCCAACTTGCATTCCCAACTGCTGCTCCCAATCTTCGGGGTTTAGATATTGGTATCGCACAAGACGACATCTTACCCTTTCGCGCAGTTGGCACGGCACCAACCAGCACTTCGGACACACGCACCCCAATCACTGGACCATTCACAGCAGCACTCGCAGCCTATCTTCAAGAGCATTTAGCACTTGACTTGGTATCTCCTGCCATCCAATTAGCCAAGGTGGCATTTGGTGGCTATGCGCTCGCATCAGAGGGCAAAGTGCGTATCGCGGAGGCATCGGGTGATGCGCGGACGGTGTGGGCGCTGATACTAGGAGATGCAGCGCCAGCCCGGCTAGCAAAGCAGCGAGAGCGCAAAGCGGAATCGGCGAGAGCAGGTGCGGGAGCAGGAGTGGGTGTGAGAGTGGGCAGATTACCTACAGATCCGCCGCCACCCTACGAGCTGCATGATCCGCATCGGAGAGAGAGTGCCTGAATAGTTATGTTTAACGATGTGATGATTAACACGAACGAAGTGGAATGGCGTGTTTTGATAGCCTGGCATAACTTTTGTAATACATTGCTTGTGGGACTCAAAATGCTTGACACGTCGTTCTATAGTGGAGCGCAAGGACGATCTTGATGTTTAAAGATGGCTTGATGTTTTCTATCTTGAAGTTAAAGTTAAGAATCCAGTCGCGGAATTGCCTGTTGGCAGCAGCATTTTGAAAATTCAGTTCCATCATACAACCATTCAATCCCGAGCTTGGTGGATTTTTTCTCAATATACATCGCCATGGTCGAAGTCTCGTTGAGCATGAATAGGTTGGGATGTTGGAGATTTTGGTCTAGCAAGCGAGAATTTCAAAGACGGTCATCTCGCCACAAAATGTAGCATGATTTGACTTGCTTGAGTGCAGCAGATGGTCACTTGGTTAAGCATTTGGATTGTAAATGTAAATGAATTGCTGGGGAATATCTCTCTTCTTGTGGTGAAGACAGGGAAATAGAAAATGCAAACAAACAACCATTTTCTTCCTTCTCTCTGTTTTCTGAGTCCTTTTTCCAAAGTTCAAAGTCAAACCCTATTTTCCTTCTCCCTAAACCTTTTTTTCTTTAGCCTTTTTAGACTTAGAGAACCTTTCTTTATCGCCTAAACCTAAAAAAAGCTTAAGCTATAAATAAATAGTAAGCAACTTGCCTAACTATTCATAAGTAATAGCAAGAAGTAAATTCTTAACTCTATATAGAGGTATAGAATAGACTTCATAGAAAGAAGCTAAAGGGCAATAAAACAAGCTAGCAATCAAACAAGCCAGCAAACCTGCTCTAAAGTTAGAATAGATTAGGACATGAACAGAAATACGACTTGGCTTACCAGAAGTAGGTATGCAGAATACCAAAGAATGATAGTATGGGTAGATAAGAAGATGCCAGTTGACTCACTGCCCGGGCAGGAGAGGGAAGCTGACGAGCTAATGACGCTCAAGATCTTTTAGCGCTCGAACTTGCGAGGGACGCCAGTCGCGTGGTGGTACTCCACCGCGGTTGCGTCTTGTTCGCGGGCCGGGGATGATGTTGGATACTGTCATGCCTCGCTCACTTCTGGCTTTTCCGGTGGTTTTGGGCTTACAGGCAACAGTGGGAGGGTGGACGCGGCGACGTTTTGGTGGTGCGTCATGTTGAATATCAGACTCATCATCAGAGTCAGCCTCAGGAGGGGTTCTGAAGCCCGTCTGAGACAGTCGGTGCTTCTTGGGGAGTTCTGGACGGCGGAATCCGTCTTGATCAAACCCCGGTGTGGCGAGGTTGGCTGGCTTGGCATCATGAGGAGAGTCTTCGATTGACTGTACAACATGGTCATCATTGCAAAGCGTCGCAAGAGCGCTCTCTGTCTCTACGGCGGGAGAGAGATTGCCAGCATTGGGCGCATTGATTGACCAAAACGTCAAGCTTAGTCGTTGCAGCATGGAGTCGAGTTGTTTTTCCGTGACAGAAAAGTTGTTTTTCGTGGAGGATGATGACTGGCTGAGTTTTCCCAGGCGACTTTTCATTGACTGCATGGCCATAGTGAAAGCCGTGACCTCGTGGGAGGTCAGTGTAGCTGTGGCGGCCGGGTCAAAAGCTCTGCCATGACTATCTCGCCAGAACTCCGTGAGTGACTCGTTCATCGGGACATGGGCGAGGATGTTTGGGGTTGGATTAGACAGCAGATAGTCTGCTTGCTCAGGGGTGGTAAGCTCATCGAATGAGGTTTTTGCCTCTAAGCCATGGAGGAATTGCTTGGAGCGAGTCGTAGTGCTTCTAGATTTTGTTAAAGATTGATAATAAGATAGCGGCTAGAGTATAAGAGACTTACTTGAATTGAATGATCATTCGGTTGGTGATCTTTGCAAAAGATTGCCGTTCATTAGTAGACTTTGACCAGCTCATAATGATGACTTTCTCTTATAAGAATAGAAACTCTTAATATAAAGAATAAGAAGATTTAAGAGTAGGGAAGTAGGCAAAGGGGTGAGAGAAAAAGGCAGCAAGGTTATAACAACACAGATTGAGGACTTGTGTTAGAGAAGCTGGTTGAAGATAAGGTAGAGGAGAGGGGACGGCATAGGCAAAGAGAGGAGAGGTTGCATAAACAGGATACGAAGCAGGCAGAAGGTAGAAGAAGGTTACAGGTGAAAGCTGAGAAGGCTACGAGAAGAACCGAGGAATATGGCAAAGATAGGCATCAGCTTATGGATGCTGAGAGCCTATTCAGGCTCTATCTTGAGTTAGTGAGAGTGTGAGGATCTCTTTGAAGCAAATATGGAGCGATACAATTGCAGTTACGACTTTATGGTGCCAAAGCCTAACGCTGTGTAGCTGCTTCGAGAAGGAACGCCCTGAGTGAGTGAGGCGTTTTGGAAACGCATACGACTCTGAGCCCTTTGGGCATCATTGGTGGTCAACGATGGAGAGTTAGATGGAATGGAATGTACACCAGATATAGTTCTAAGGCAGTGATGGTCGGTATAGGAACTAACAGAAAGGAAGTGAAGCAACCGGCTTAGTCTTGAAGCACATGAGTTCGACGCAATCACGAGAAGGCAACTAGGTTGTTAACATGGTTCCATAGTAGATACATACAATACTCTTACACTTACGTTCCCATTGCAATGACATGCCTCAAGTTGCCAAATGGCAATACCTCTTCAATCCGCTTAGCACCACCAAGCAGCATGACCAATCGATCCAGTCCGCATCCCCATCCACCTGTAGGGGGTAGACCCATCTCCAGTACACGAATATAGTACCGTTGGCCAGGCGTCAGCAAGTTCACGATTTGTTGATGTGATAGCTCGTCAAGGGTGGATCCGCCCAAGCGTTCCAGTGCCTGCGCAGTGTTGTCGAGAGAATCGAGCTGCTGTAAAAGAAATTTGCGTGCCTGAACGAAAGGATTGTTCTCCTCCTCGTACATGTTGGCCACCTCGGTTCCATGAATGAACAACTCAGCTCGAGCAGAGAGTTCAATGCCGGTTTGGGGGCATATATATGACTTGGCAAGAGGTGACATGATGGCTGGATAGTTGACGATGAAGGAGGGCTTGTCGCATAGTGGCTCGAGGAGATGGCTAGCAAGAAGGTCGAGGATGTGAGGAACTTTGGGATCATTGCCAATTTGTTCTTGCTTGATGCCGAGTTTGGGCATAATATCGATGACTGATTGTAGTGATTCAGTAGTCAGTGGCTGTTGGAAATGAAAATCTGCTAGCTCGGCTTGTTCATGCAATATCTCTTCTAACTTTGGGAGAAATTGTATCTTTGGAAAACTTTCCTTCATCGTAGATGATAGATTTTTTAGTGTAGGTAGATATTCGGGTAGTGGCAGCTGGTCGCCAGGTGAAACAGTAAACCGTTCGACGAGCTGGCGTAAAATTATTTCAGTCCTTTGCATAATTGAGCTCAAAGAAGCAAACGCCATATAAAATTCGCAAATACTGAACTCCGGGTTGTGGGTTGCGTCTAGACCTATCGAACAGTTAGTTTTGTACAAGTGAGGCAAGACGAGAAACAAAGACCTACCTTCATTGCGAAAACTAGGACCGATTTCGTAGACTCGGTCCATACCAGCAGCTATGAGTTTTTTGAGTTCTAACTCTGGCGCAATTCTCAGGAACAAGTCTTGATCCGACGTCTTGTTTCCTCGTGTAACAAATGGTTTCGCGACAGCACCGCCAGCATCTGCAGCGATGATAGGTGTATTCACTTCAACAAAGTGGGCCCCATGCAAGTACCAGCGTAGATACTTCAGAATCCCATGTCGTAGCTTTATGAGACGACGTTTTTCAATACTTTGATCAAGCTCGAGTTGGGGGAATCTAGCCAAAGTTTGACGATCCTTGATATTATCAGGCCTTTGGTGTAGTGACGGAGCTAGCAAAGTTGGAAGGCGCTTGCACTCAAGGGTTGATTGTCCGGATGAAGTGGTCATAGGGCGCCCGGTGAAGGCTCAGAAGGTGTTAGATTTCTTCACGATGACTTTCAAATCCACTGACCATATGTATCTCTAGGCTTAACTGTTTTGGCAAATTTCTCCCATGCCTGTTCGATCGCGGGACCAGGTTCCTTCCCTTGATCTGCATCTTTTCGTTCAAAGGACTTGTAATTGCACATTACTTGAATGGTCCGCTCGTCCCGGGTCAAGTCGATAAAAATCAGATGTTTACCGTGCGTGCGAACAGCGTCCACCCGACCTGTTCCAATTAGCCAAAATTCACACTAAGTAGAGTGTGACAAACCAACAAGGCTCCATAGGTGGGTTGCGATCTGCGAGCTTGGCGAGCCCTCGATATTGGAAGAGTCTGTAGACGCCTGTTTGGCGGCCAGATCTCTAACAAGGCTTGGAAACCTCTTCGGGCCAATAAAGCCTTCCATGCGTGGGAGCCGCGGATACATGGAGTCTCCATGCTTAACAGTGTCGTTGTCATGATAGTATTCTTTCAGCTCGTTAACTCGTTGGGGAAAGGATTCCGCGGCCCAAAGCAACCCTGGCGCAGAAACAGATGGTGTGATGGAGGATGCATTCCTACTGCTACTATAGTACCGGCGAAGAATTCGAGTGGTCCGAAGCGCATAACCGGGGCGCATTCTGTAGGGATATGTTTAGCTTAAGGTAGACCAACACATAGAACAAATATAAAGCTTAAGGTGTGAATCAGGATTTGAGTAGGTAAGATCAAAGCTTGCGCTCAGTCGCAACGGTTCTAATGTTATACATGTATCATCATGAAAAGCAAGACTAAAAAAGGAGCATAGCGTACCTACTATTCAATGGCCTCATGCTTTCGCAAAATGAGAGTGGTAGTTTGAGCAAAATGAGAGACGAAGTTGGAGTGAGGTTGGAGTTGAAGCAAATCAATCGTCCGCAAGAAAATATCTCGATTTGAAGCTTGGACCACATCCAAAAGCCCGTCGATTCTCCTGTACTTCGACTCACAGACTGTCCACTCACTTTTTCCAACATCTTCAGCTTCTATCATAAGAACCTCTCCTTTCAAGACCCCATCATCTACTTCACCAACCTTCTGCCATAATGTCGTTCATCTTCGGTGGTCAACGGCCTCAGCCGTCCAAAGACGAGAAGTTCGCCATGCTTGACATGGAATTCGAGACAAGCACCGACATCTTCACCAGGTCCGCGAATCCGTCCCGGAGCCAATTCATCATTGTATTGCTAACACGATTGTTTATAGAATGATGGGATCATGTATGAAGAAATGCGTGCTTCAAAACAACAAAAACTTCGTCGAGGGCGAGCTCAACAAGGGCGAGAGCGTGTGTCTGGACCGATGCGTCGCAAAGTTCCTAGCGTCCCAACAATTGATGCAGAAGAAGATGGAGGAGGCTTCAAAGAATGGTGGCGGAATGATGGGCATGTAAATGTGCATAAAAAGGCTTCCGGAATATCATGAAGGATCGAGCGACGCGCGCGCAACACAACTGTCACACTATGCTCAGCCGGATGGGAAAAGGCCTGTCTAGCATTCACAAGGCGTATGCATAATAGGCGGACTATATGACTCACATGGATCTTGTTTTGCACATAAAGAGCCTCTGTATCATATTGAACATCTTCACTTCTGGCAGGTGAACAAATACATAATCCTCATTGCCGAGAAGTATTGATGTCAAGTTCTTATGATTTGCCTCTCTACTAACCCTGTCTAACCAGATTTCAGTCCTCCTTGAAAGAAAAATGGTAGATTCCGCGGTGTTCCGTTGAAGAACCCCATGACCTAGACACCCAGGATCCTATCAGTTGCCAAATCACCAATTGTCCCGCCAAATTTGGGACAGAAAATCACCTACATGTCGTGGTTGTTGCTGTCTGTTACAACTAGTGGGACGCTCGGCACTGTCTCTTGGACGACTCGTCACAATACTCTGATTCGGCTGGACGCTTGAGTCTAGCACTTGCCTTGCTGCCAGATCGCATCTGGCCTAAACTCCTCTTTGCAGTCTCGTAGTGAAAAGCAGCTCGAATGAAGTCAAGCAGGGAGATGACTGGAATTGATCGGTAAAAGGCGAAGTGATCACTATACGTTGCGCGATCGGTTTCCAGAAAGACCTTGATTTTAGCCTCGTCCACACAATCACGATCAAATGCGCGAAGAATATCGCGAAACAGGCTTCCAATTTCGGGCTCTGATATAGGCGCAAGAACTCCAATCTCATTTGCCGCGGAACCGGTTGTTGATGTAGAGGTAAGGAATATTTGTCCAATTGCTGCAATAGGCCTAACAACTTTAGCCTTGTCGCATGGCTTGAGTTTGAGCGATGCATCTTCCACGATATGCTTTTGGTGGTCATCCTCCTCGCTCAGCTGGTATTCCTTCGTAAGCTTGCTTCTGATGGCCTGCTTTTTCATTGATCCGCCAGTCTGCTCAAGCAACTCAATTGCTTGGCTTGTGCATTGTCGCTCGTTCTGTCATCGAGTTGATCTTTGCTTATGGTTTCGGCTCTTTTCAGAGGCATGGCCTTAAAACGCCATCCTCATCTTAAGTTTATCCTTCTCAACAATCTCGTCTTTCTTCTTCATAAGTTCCTCCATATCCCATGGGCAGTTAACGTATCTACCACCTAGCCACTCCTTACGTTCAGCTGCCAGCCAGGTAATCGTGTCGCCGGCTATATCTGGACGATGTGGTAATGCATCCCGCAATTCCTGGGGCTCATTCCGGGTAATCTCTGTCCTGATCGCACCCGGATTCACACAAAATGTCAACAGTCCCTTGTCACCGTATTCCAGCTGCAGAGTTTCCGTCCATCTCAATATTGCCAGTTTTGAACTTCGATAACTGCCGCTTCCAGGACGAGCGGTCAAGGCGCCTGAAGAGGATACATTGATTATTGTGCATAAACCGTTGTCACTAGCACGGGATAAGAGTTGCATAGGTAGGAATATGCGCGTCATGTTGATGAGCCCCCGGATGTTGACTTCCCAAGTCCGCCAATACACATCTGCGTCTGCTTCGAGGAGTGGCTTGTATGGTTCCTGGTGGGCTGCATTGTTCACTACAATATCCAGACGTCCACCAAAGCCTTGTGACACGGTGTCATACATCGCCTGAACACTATCTGGCTGTGCAATGTCAACCGTACATGTCAAGACCACAGGCTCCGGGCGCCCAGCGTCCGTTGCAGCTGTCTTCAATTTCACAGGGAGGTCGTCCGCTATGCCATACAGGTCAGCCAAAGCGATTGCAGACGCTCCAGCACATGCAAAAGCGGTAGCTGTGGCATATCCGATTCCATTTTCCCAAGCTGCGCCTGTGATCAGGACATGTTTGCCGGCTAGATCAAGCCTCAGTGGAGATATGTATTCGTAGGTTGTGGAGTGAATGGTGGCTGTAAAGTTACCACCAGAAAGGTCTCTTCTGGCCGACATTAGTGACTTGTCGTAATGTTCAATTGAGTAGATTGGCCAAAAAGAGAGTGTGTTGAATCGATTCTTTCCAGTCGAAAGGGACTAAGCGACAGCATAAGTAGCCTGAGGTAGCTAGATTTGAGCATAAGCGACTATAATTAAGTTTAAGGTAATCATGAGCACCTGCAAGCGTGAGTTGAGGCGGTGCAATTGCGAGCTTAATAAGCCGAGGTTAAGCTAAGTAAGATTTTGCTGAGTCAACGTGGCTGTATCGACGATCCGAGTTGGGACGTGGGTGCGGGCAGTTTGTCCCTGACTCCCTATATAGTAATAGCCCCTTATTCATTTAGCTCCTATACTTTACACTTTCGTTCTTGCCAACATCCTATCGTGCCTGAAGAGGGAGCATGTAATGAGACGAAGTCGTAGTAAGTAAGATAATGGAATAAGGAAGCTATCTAGCTTCTAATCCCTAAAGGGGATAGAATATCTATCTAACCCTAGCCCTACCTCTTTAAGAATAGGTAAGAGCTATAATCTAACGTTATATATTAGTACTCCTTATAAAAGAAAGAATAAAGTCTATTAAGACGTCCTTATTAGTTATAAAGCTAGAGAATACGTAATAGAATTATATTAAAAGTTTATCTTATTCTAAGATACTTAACTTATCTATTTTAAATTATAGAATCTATAATATCCTATAGTATACTCTTATTATCTTATATAATACTATTATCTACCTTATATTCCTTAATAAGCTAAGCTTATAGCTTATCTTATAGAATCTACTTAGAGTTTAAGTATAGTATATCTTTAAGTAGCGTTAAATAACTCTAAATCTTCTTTTAGTATTTATTACGTTTTATAAGTTTAGCTTTTCTATTAAGTAATTTAGTAATCTTAAAATAGTAATTATCTTACTTATACTAAGCTAGCTTAAGTTAAGAAGAGATCTTATAATTATAAGGATTAATTTCTTTAAGAGTAGGTTTAATTTATTTAATAAAGATAATAAGGTAAATTATTAACTAAGATAGTAACTCTAATTTTATTACGTTACTATAACTATATATACTAATAATTTTATATAGGCCTTTATGTAGTAGTTTTTATTTAGTATTATTCTTATTAAGATTATATTCTTTTATCTTATAACCTTTTTCTTAAATAAAGTATACTTATATTCTTATATAGAGTTAAAGCTTTAGTAATCTCTAGTTATTAGTAGTTTTTATCTAAAGGTTTATATAAGTAATTAAATTTATAGCTTTACGTTAATAAGTAAGTCTTTACTAAATAAGATCTAGAACTTTATTTAGTATTAGACTTTAACTAGCTAATTTTAAACCTATATCTAGATTAAACTTAAAGAAAAGTTTATATAGGGTCTATTTAGTAGCTTATAATATTAAAAAGTTTAATTAGTAGCATAGAGATAAAAGATATAAGACCTAATCTTTATATCTTTATATAAGCTAGTATTATATAGTAATCTTAATAACTTAATTAGTTCTCTTTAACTATCTATCTAATTATAAGTAATATATTATTATAACTATAAGGGCTATACTAAGTACTATATATATTATAGTCTAGAACTAACTTATAAACTTTTTATCTCTATTATAAATAATAGCTTAAGGAATTCTTTAAAGTAGCTACTAGTTTAGTAAAGCTTTTATTTATTAATTACTACTCTATATAATCTTTCTAAGAACTATATAAGTTGCTTTTAAATATTTATATATATTTATAAGTATAGCGTTATATTCTTAATACTTTAGTATAGCTATAATAAAGTTAATATACTATATATAAAATAGAATTAGAAGATATTAAATTAGTTTTATATCTCTATATAGCTTATATCTTACTATTCTTACTTTCTAGTAGATTAAGTAGTACGTAAGATATTAATATAAGTACTATACTAAGCTATAAATATAATAACTTTAAGTTATATAATAGTAAGTATAATAAAATCTATTATAATATTCTTAATTATATAAGACTTTAAAAATATAGACCTAGGTAGACTTAGGAATTATAAGCTTTTTACGTTTATTATATATATTAACGTACTAGAGTAGCCTATCTATATCTCTAAAGAATTATATACTATATAAATCTTTTATAAATACTAAGTTATATAAGTTTCTTTAATAGCTATCTTAGTAATAGCCTATAACTAGCGTTTATTTAAAGTTATACTTTATAACTATAGTAATTATATTATATACGTACTTCTAGATCTTTTTAAGATTCTTCTTATTTTCTATATCTCTATTAGTAAGTAGTAAGTAAGAGAGAGTATTAAGAATTATATTAAGCTTTCTTTTAATATAATAAACGTCTAAGTTATATAACTATAGATAAGATAAAGCTTACTATAAGTATAAGTTCTATCTATTTATAAATATACTTTTAAGTATAGTCTATTTTAATATTTATATATTAGCTACGTAGTCTATATAAATAATAGTTTATAAAGTTAAATAAATATATTCTTTAAGTTTAAAGATAGCCTAAATTAATACTAAAATTTCTAGCTCTATTACCTAGTAATTTGCTTTAGCTTTCGTAAGTATCCTTAATAGAAAGTAAAGAATTTAAATCTTAGATTTCTTAATCTTATTATTTTTATTTAGATTATTTTAAACGTAGTATATATAAACTTTAATACTTTTATAGCTTATATTAACCTAGATATATAGTCTTCTCTTAGTATTTAAGAACGCTAATATTTTAAAGGCCTTTTCTTTAATAATTAATTTAACTTTCTTAAAAGCTATAAGTATATCTTTATTAGATATAATAGTTATTTTCTTAGTAAAGTTTAATCTACTAGTCTTTATTTTTAGACTATTATAAAATAAATAAGTTTCCTTTTATTTTAATAGATTAATAATAATAGTATATCTTAATATATACTTTTATAGCTATCTAGTTAATATATTCTAGTATTTAAGGGCTACTAAGGTAGTAAAGAATAGTAGTTTAGTAATTATTATAATTCTCTCTAATATATAAGAAATACCTTTACTAGTAAGTTTCTTTCCTAAGATTATAACTATAGAAAATTCTAGAAAGTATTTCTTATTAGCTAGGATAATATTAAATTCCTTATAAAGTCTAAGAAAGGTTTTAATATACTCTATTACTAACTAGAAATTTTTTAATATAAAAATAAAGTTATTAATATAGACTCTTAACTATTTTTTATACTTATAAATAATACTATCTATAAATTATTATATATAAGAAGGAGAGTTTTAAAATTCTATTAAGATAATATTTATAACTTCTAGTCCTTTATATATAATAACTATAAATATATAGTAATAGCTTAGATAAATAGGAAATTAATAGAAAAAGAATTTAGCATTCTATATTAATATAAACTTAGCGTTAGTAATTATATTTATAATATCTAATATCTTTAAGATTAGGTAAGTATTCTTAATAGTAATCTTATTTATTATTTTTATATTAAGTATAATATAGCCTTCTTATTTTATAGTTCTATCTAGTTTAGTAATATTTTTCTAGACTATAAAAACTAGGGTAGTAAAAAGCGTAAAGTACTTTTAAAATTCTATTTTTTCTTAGACTTATAATTTATTAAATAAAGTATTAATTACTTTCTAACTTATTATTCTAACTAGGTATAGTTTTATACTAACTTTATTTCTTTATACTATTTACTAGTCTATTATTAGAATAATTTTTATAAAATCTTCTTCTTATATTTTAATAAGTCCTAGTATGCTATTAAAAACTTTTATATATTTCTAAAGTATAGAATTAAATATTTGTCTTTATTTATATAAATTATAAACTATTATACTATATAATATAGTCTCTTAAAACTCTTTACTTTATTCTAAATTAATTTTTAAGCTTATATACTTTACTAGTATTAATAGCTTACTATAGAAACTTAAGTCTCCTAGTACGTTTATAGAAAGAAAGCTAGAAAGAGGCTAGTTATTTATAAAGAGTTTTTAATATAAGCTAACTAGCTTTATATTAAGGAGCTCCTAAGGAATTATGCTTTATTAATTTATTAGAAATATAGTAATAAGACATTACCTAGGTATAGTATTATTTTAGGTTTAGTCTAGTAAGATAAAAGGCTTTAGAATAGACTCTAGTAAGTTTTTAGTACTTATAGTAGCTAATTTAGAAATAGTTAGTAGGTTAACTTTAGTTAGTTAGTTAAGCCTACTTTTTATAATAGAGTTAAGATCCTTAATAAGAAGTAATTTCTACTTAAGTAATAGCTTAGTATTAGTAGAGATTTAACTCTTTAGTTTAGAGCGTAATACCTAAGTATAAGAGGTTAATACCTAAGGACGTAATTTAGCTATTAAAGAAATATCTAAATTTTAATAGTAATAATTCTCTTTATAGGCTTAGATATTAGTAGTAAGAAATTTATAAGGAAGTTAAATAATAGCGTTTAATAAGATTTTAATTATGTATAGTATTTTTAATATTACTATAATTTATTTAAGCTATATTATATATAGTATTATTATAGTATTTAAATAATTAATACTATAATTTTTATATAGTAATAAATAAATAGAAGATAGAATTTTTACCTTTATCTCGTTACCTAATTTTATCTAAGAATAGTAAGGCTAAAAGAATTTAGCTTAGTAAGGAATTATAGATAGAATCTTAAGTTTCTATTAGTAAGAATTTTTATAAACTTCTTAATAGAGAGAAGTTCTAGCTAGTAAGGAAGTTATAAAGTTTAAATACTTAGTGCTAATATAATAAGTATTATATTTAGAGTATAAAATAAGTAATCCTAGTTTAATTTACTTATAAAGAGAGAAAGGTTTATTTATATTATTATAGATAGTAATAAATTTAGTTTTTAAATTTACTATTATAGGAATTACGTTATTAAAAGGACTAAGCGCTAGGCTATCTAGATCTAGAATAAAGAATAGAATTTCTTTATTAAAAAAGTTTTTTCTAACTACTATTATTTAAATAAACTAGATAGAATAAGGAAGAATAGTTTTATTTTAAGTAGTATAAACTATTTAGTATATTTAAGTATATTATCTTATAAAAACTTATAAAGACGTAATAAAGAAATAAGGTTTCTTTATACTATACTCCTTATAATAATAAATTAGCTTTTTATTCTCTAGATCTAGTATAACTCTAAGTAGCTCTAAGATATTTATAGAAACTAGTAATAAACTATTTAAGTTCTTAATAACCTAGAACTCTACCTAGATTTCTAGAATAGCTAAGAAGCTAAGGTTACTATAACTATAAATATATAGTAATAACTTTATATAGTTTATAGCTTATACTAATATATTATATACTCTTATTCTAAGTACGTATTTTTAAGATATAAGAATTATATTTAGTAAAATTTTACGTAGCGTATAAGAGCTAATATAGCTTACTATAGCGTTTAAATTAATATATATTAGTATTAAAGTCTAATTTTTACTAAAAGTAATTAAGATAGTTAAATAATAGTATTAAAGAAAGTTTTTATCTTAGATTAGTTATAGTATACGTGCTAGTAATATTTATATAACCTTCTAATTTATTTAAATATAGTTAATTAAGACTAATAAAGGTTTTAAGATTTTATTCTTAACTTCTTTATTAGCTATAGACTTATAAACTTTTAATAAGCATAAGTACTTAAATAGTAGGTTTTAAGAGTTAAATAAAATATTATAGTTAAAATAAGTAGTACGTTTTAAAGTTAAGTTTTTAGACTTAAAGACTTAAGTTTAAAGATGTTAGGGAGCTACGGATGCAAGGGTACGATCTAGATATAGATATAATTTAAGAAAACTAAGATAGAGAATCTAGAAGAGGGATTAGAGCTAGTAGAAGATAAGCTCTATGCTAGCTAAACCTTAGGCGCTAAGCCCTTAGCATTACGTAATAAGGATACTAGAAATTTTATAAAGAGATCTTAACGAAGAGGATCTATAATAATACTCTTTCCTCTAATATTAGCGCTCCTAAGCTAATCTAACTATACAAAATAATGCTATAATAGGTATAAAACGTATTATAACTATAATAATAAAAGTAAAGAGTTTAACATCCTTCTATATATAATACTATAAGTATTTATTCCTTACTACCCTCTAGCCTACTAAGGTAACTATTAAGTAGTATTAACGAACTATAAGATATTCTTAGAATACTCTAGTTTATAGAAGTATTAAGACACTACTATAGTAATAATAATAACCTTACTAATTAGGAGGAATATTATTAGAGTTATATTCTTTATCCTTCTTCTTCTAAGAATTAATAAACGACTTATAAAGGCCTAGTTTTATAAGATTATAGTTATAAAACTCTATAATAAGCTTAGGGTATAATTTAAGATCTATTTATAGTTACTAATCTAGGTTATAATTCTAATTATCTTATCTAGTAAATTTAACTTTATATTAGAGTATCTTCTTTTTACTTTTTCTTTACTAATTATACTAATAGCTATTAATAACGCAATTAACTAACTATTCCTACTTATTATTATTTTCTTTTAAGTTAGTAATAGCTAAGGAGTTATTAAGTTCTTATAGTATAGCAACGCCTTTAGGGACAAGGTATAAAAGCTAGGCATAAAAGATAAAGTATATTTTTATCTTTTTAGGGAGATTAAGCTTATAAGTAAGTATATTAATCTTCTTTAAGATCTTAAATAGATTAGTAGATTTATTATTAAGTAATTTAGAGGAGTAAAGAGTTTTATAGTAATATATATCTAGACGTACCTAGTTACCTAATTTAAGGTTAAGTACTAGATAACGGTGTTAGTTAACTTACTTATTTATTAGCGCCTAAGACTATGAAATTTACTTACGAAGGTAGTTACGTAAGTCTTATCTATCTTTAAGGAATGCGTCTATAGAGCGTTATTTATTTTGTACTAGCTTAAAGCCTATATATATCTTACCTAGTATGACTAGTTCTAAGCTAGATTATAGTAGTAAGCTATTAAGCGCTTTAAATAGGCTTATTTTAGTAGTAGCGTAAATAGCGTAGTTAGCTTTAAACTTAGCAAATGGTAGAAGTCTAACCTAATTATTCTATTAGTAATTAATAAAGCATTATAAGTAAGCCTTTAGGGCTTATACTATAATCTTAGTAATGCTATTAGATTATAGGTACTAAGTAGTAGTAAAGTGGATTATTACTTCTACTTACTTATATAAGTAGCGCTAGAAGGCTAAAGTAAATTAGGATCTATAATTAGATAAGATAAAGTCTAGCTAGCTAATATGCTTCTAGATTTAGTTAAGGAATACTAATACTATTATCTAGACGCTAAGGTTAGCTAAGGGTATAAAGTAGTAAGTATAAGTAAGTTTATTAACTACTATTATAGCGTAGTAATAAATAACTCCTAAGTAGATATATAGTAGTAACGTAATAGTAAAGTTAATTAATATATTAGCCTACGCATAGTTTAGTAAAGGGAATAACTATAGTAGGCCTTATTTCTTTTATATTACTAGCTTAGAGAAAGCATAGTAGCATTACTTTATATATTACTTAACGTCTTCTACTATACAAGGCTAATAGTAGAACTAGAATAGACGTTAATAAGTTATAGCAATACCTCTATATTCTATAATCTTATAATTATATATGTATTATATTATATAATAGTAAAGTTTTCTATAAGGGACTAGTAGGTACTAGTAATATTAAATAGTTTTATCTATAAGGACTTAATAGTCTCTAAGCTTAATAGATTTATGTTCTAGTATACTATAGGGTAAGTAGTAATATTGCGCTGCTTTATAGTTATAAATAGCTTAAATAAGCTTATCCTTTTTGCTTACTTTAATAATATCCTTCTATAATATTTCTAGGTTAGTAGGTATATTCTCTACCTTAGGATAACTAGTTAATTCTCCTAAGGTTAGAGTATCCTTAGGATAACTCTCTATAATTAGATTACTAGTTAACTTCTTTTCTATAGTAAATATATTAACTTTATTAGTAATAATTATAACTAACTTAATTATTAAAGAGCATTTATCTTAAACTAGTATAGTTGCTACCTTAATAGCTTAGCGCGTATTATAAGTAATTATATTAAATATATAGCGTATGCTATAAGTATTAGCGAAATAGTAGAAGAATAGTATAAAATATACTTATTATATAACTTATAGGTTGTTATTAGATTATAGTAGGTCTTAAGACTATTAAGTAAGGGCATTAGCTTTAGCGTTTAATAGTCTATTATAGTATTTAATTTTAAATTAGAATTATAATAGGAACTCTACCTAGCGCGCTTAATAGTAAGAGAGCTTTTTTATAGATATAAACGACCTTAAGTTAAGATAGTCTATATAGACTTTAATAGGATTATTAGTAGAGAATAGCTCTAGTTCCTATTCTTTAAATGTATAAATAATTGTAAGTAGTTCTTTATTATAAATATTATAGTTATACTTTGCTAGTATTATCTTTTTAGATAGGAAGGTAACTAGGTAAAGTTCTTTATTATTATTCTTCTATAAGAGGACTACTATAATAACCTAGTTAGAGGTATTAGTTTTAAGCTAGGTCTCTTTATTAAGATTAAAATATTATAAAATTAATACTATAGTAAAAGCTTTCTTTAGAGCTTTAAAAGCGGCCTCTTTAGGGCCGTTTAGGTTCTAAAGGTATTATTAAGAAACGTCCTTTTTAGTAAGTACTATTATTAGTACTATAATTTTTAAGTATCCTTTAATAAATTAGCAATAGAAGTTTATAAAGCCTAAGAATATTTAGATGTCTTTAAGTAATAAGGAATATTACTATTTTAGTACTACTTCTACTTTCTTTTTATCTATAAGGATTCTATTAGGTATAATAATAATACTAAGGTATTTAATGCTCTTAGTTATAAATTCTAACTTAATAATATTAAGGTAGAGGCTAGCCTTCTTAAGCTTATTAAGGATTAGATAAATATAAGTAATATACTCTTCTTTAGTTTTACTCTAGATAAGGACGTTATCTAGGTATATAGTAATAAAATTGTCTAAGTATTCTTAAATAACGCTATTAATAAAAGCTTAGAATATTCTAAGGGAGCTAGTTATGCTAAATAATATAATAAGGAACTTAAATAAGCTATAATAGGTAAGAAAGGTAATTTTATACTTATTATCTTTATAGATATAAATATTATTAAAGGTAGTAATAATATTAAATTTAGAGAAGAATCTAGCTTTATAGATCTTCATAAGGGTCTTAGTAAGAAGTAGCAAAACGTTCTAATTCTTTAAGGTAATTTCGTTTAATTTATAGTAATCTACGTAGACGTAGATACCTTTACCTAGTTTACTAACGTAGAAAACTAGTAAGGCGTATTAAGAAGTACTTTTATAGATAAAGTCTTTTTTAAGTATATTTTTAATATACTCTTTAATAACTTAAGCTTATTAGCGCAATATCTTATAGAACTTCTATATAAGTACTTTAGCTTATAAATCTATTAGAATAGAGTAGTTAAATCTAAGGCAATAAAGTAGTAATTTATTAGCTTATACTAAGTTAAAGAGGCAAATATATTAGTAAAATTCTTTAGGGATTAGGCTAAGTAATTCTTCTTATATTAGTAAATCCTATTTAAGCTTCTCTTACTATTTAGTATAGTCTTCTATTAAGATTACTACGATACTAGCAATATTATACTAAAAAATAGAATCTAGATTTTCTTCTTCTTCTAACGTATTAAAATCTTCTTTATATAATATAAAGAATTAGTTTTTTTCTTACTATATTAGAGTTATAAATATATAGAAAGAAATAACGTAGAAATTAAGAGTATTCTTATCCTTCTTTTTTATAACTACTTAGCCTCTATAATTAACTATAATAGGGCAATATAAAGCTATATAGCTTTAAAGATAGTACTTAGAGTAGAAGCTTAGTGTTTACTAGCCTTCTTAAAGTATAACTTTATACTTATTAACCTAAGGGTTTCTAAGGATAATATTATAATTAGTAATTTCTATAATAAAGTATAGGGCTTATTTAAAATAAATATTAATACGTAAGGTAATAAATACTATATAAGTTATAATAGTAATAGCGTAACTATTAGCTATCTTAGCTTAATAGAGTCTTAATATTTTAATAGATTTAAGGCTATAAAGTTAAAGGTAATAAGGGTTAATAATGCTAAATACGCTACTACCTATATTAATAAGAATTTTTACTTTAGTATAAGAGCTATCTAAGAAAAAGATACTCTCTATAGTACTCTACTATTATTCTACTTTTAGAATAGTATTAGTTTTTAGTAATTAATTAATTAGTAAATAGGTAGTAAATATATAGACTACTACTATACTATAATAAGATTCTTCCTTAGATTTAGATTTACTTAGGTAAGCTTAGATAGCTTCTATCTAACGTTTCTTTCGTTTATTTTACGCCTTATTAGAGTTTAGCTTATCTACACGTTAGTATAAAGAAACTATATATTTCCTTAGCGTTAGCTATAGGTTAGGGATACGTCTTTATTATTTTCTACGCTTAGAGTATAATATAACTAAGAAGTATAGATTAAAGCTAATTTAGTTTAGATATTATTATTAGACATAGTATCTTTGCCTTAGTAAGGTATAGTTTTAGATTATAGATTATAGCCTTTATTACTATATTATAAGTAGCGTTCTTCTTTCTTAAGGCGTAGAAATAGGGCATTATTACGACATAGAATTATCTTTTAGGTATTCTTATCTTTATTCTTATCCTTATCCTTATCTTTATTATTAGACTTCTTATAGTCTAAGAAGTAGTTAACTTATTATAGTTTTATTATAAACTTAGTACTTATAGTTACTTTACTAGCATAGAGATAGCTTATTAGTTCTTTAGTAATTATATTACGTATATAAGTTAGTTTATTAGTATTAGATAAGCAAGCCTTATTAGTTTTACTAATAAACTTAACTAGATAAGAGCTTAAGTTATTAGTCTTCTTTATCTTATTAGATAGATTTTATAGCTAAAGAAGGGTAGCTTTACGCTTATTAATACCTTTAAAATAGTAATTAAGATTATCCTAAAACTCTACTATAGAAGTATATAAGTTAAGTACGTTATATTAAGCATAATTAATAACGAAACTAAGAGTAAAGTCTTTATATTTACTATAAACTTAGATAGCTTAAAATAGCTTATTAAGAAAAGTACGTACTTTATAATAAAGATAGTCTTTTACTTTAAGCTTCTATTAAGAGTATAAGTCTTATTTCTTACTATTATAAGTACTAGGATCTTACTATTTTTACGTAAAGTTAGTTTTAGAGCTTACTAATACTTTTAAAATAAGCGTAGCACTCTTAGTATTAAGATAAAGATTTAGGTATAGATAGCCCTAAGAAAGTAGCATTATGTCTACTTTCTTATTAGAGTCTATTTAGTATACTAGTTCTTTAGTCTTATAAGCTAAGTTACTTAGTTAATCTTTAAAGTCTTAGACTTTTTCTTCTAAGAGTATAATTTAGTTATACTTTTTAATATAAGAGTTATATAGACGCTTAATAGTATTTATAGCTCTAGTTACCTTATAGTAGTAAATTATATCCTATTCCTTAAGGTAAAGCTATTACTTAATTAACTAATAAGCTTTACTTATAGCTTAGGTAGCTTTACTTTCTAGGGTATAGATACGTTATTATAGAAGAGAATTTTATACTATAGCGTTATTATATATAGTAGAGAGGTCTAAAATATTATCTTTATTATGCTAGCATTCTTTTAATAGGTTTACTAAGTTAATATATATAGCTTTAAAAGTAATGCTTACTACCTAAGTAGATTTAATATAGTTATAAAGCTACTTAAACTAGACGTTAGCATAAAAGCTAATACTATAAGTAAAGCTTATTTTATTCTTAATAACCTTTAGTTCTACTTTGCCTTAAATATAGTAGAATATAATAAGGTTAATAAATATAGGTCTAATTTTTCTTTCTAGGTTTAGAGACTCTTATACTTAGAATGCTACTTAATTTCGTATAAGGTATATAGAGATAATATAGGTTTAATCTTCTAGAGTAATACTAACGTATATTACAAAGTATTATAAGTATTAGCCTTTAAGAATAATCTAATTAATCTAATCTTAATCTAGCAAATATAGCTATACATTATAACGTATTGCTTTCTTGCCTTTATTCTTCTTAAATAAGTTTTAAGTGCTACCTTTAGGTTATTTAATAATATTTAATAAGATTAGAGCTTAGGCTAAAGAAGAATAGTAAGAGCAAATAAAAGAACGATGCTAGCTATAGCTATAAGGTAGTTTAGCTATATTGTTATTACTATTAAAAATTTTTAAGGTTAACTATTACATTATAGACTAAGTAGTCTCTTAGAGTTATTAAATCTTAAATTATGCGCGTATCTCTAATTAGTAACTAATAGAAAGTTTACTAAACATAGTCTAAAGAGGTAATATTAAATAGTATTAAGTAGGTAGCGCTAGTACGTAAGGATTAGCTAATGCCTTCTAAATAATTTACTTTATTAAAGTAGCTAGTTTAAGATAAGGTTTAGGTGCTTTAATTAAGAGTAATTCTTAGTTTAGGTTTATTATTATTAATTTAGGTATATAGGAAGAGATATAGGTATAGGACAAAGCTATTACTATAAGTCTAGTAGATATAGGGTAGAAGATGCTAAGATCTTCTCCTTAATTACTAATTAGTCTATACTTATAGAGCTATTTAGTCCTTATACGTAAATCTTTACGCTAGTAGGGTTATTATTTTTATAAGTTTAGAGACTTATTTTTGCATAGAATAATAGAATTTAAATACATAAATTATTAAATCTTACAATATTAGTAAGCACATTTTAAAAATAGGTTTTTAAATATTAGAGCGGTCTTAGTTTTATGTTAGGAAGCTATAAATACAAGGATACGATCTAGATATAGATATAATTTAAGAAAACTAAGATAGAGAATCTAAAAGAGAGATTAGGGCTAGCAAGAGATAAGCTCTATGCTAGCTAAACCTTAGGCGCTAAGCCCTTAGCATTACGTAATGAGGATGCTAGAGATCTTGTAAAGAGATCTCAACGAAGAGAATTTATAACAAAAGATAGTAAATTTAGTAGCTATTATTATCTTAATAGCCTCTAAAGTTACCTTTAGTTTTGTTTACTTTATTATACTCCTCTTAGTAGTTTTTATTATTATTATTATTAGTAGTAAAATTCTAATTATTATTTAAATATATAACGTTATTATTCTATTAATCTTAAGTATAATTTATAAACTAATAAGATCTACGTAAGTCTATAATAACGTTAGAATTATTATACTAATTACTTACCTAGTTGTTTTATTAAATGCTATTTATAAGATCTTAGTACTATTAGTAATTAATAATAGAAGATTTATAATAAAGAGCTAATTATCTACTAAAAGTATTTAGTATCTTACTACTCTATTTTATACTATTTATAGGCTTACCTAAATTTATACCTAAGTTCTAGTAATAGTCTCTTAAGCCTAAGGCTATAGCTTTCTAACTATAATATAGCTAATCTAAAGTCTTCTAACTATTATTTTAATCTTTTCTATAATCTTATTACTATAATTAGTAAGTTAGCTATTTATTAACTTTTATATCTTAGTTTATTAAGGAGCTATTATTATAACTAGCGTACTAATTACTACCTTTACTATATCTAGGATTTTTATAATAAGAGTTATTATACTAATTATAACTAGTATTCTAAATATAGTAAAGTTATCTTATTATCTTAAAATAGCTTATAGCTATCTTCTTCTATAAAAACTTATTACTCTTTAGAAACGTCTTATAACTACTTATTATTATTATTACGTCTAGTTTACTAATTACTATTATAAACTCTAGTTTTAGGTTTATATATGCCTATTTAATCTTAGATAGTATATCTTTAAAGCCTATATTATTAGCTTTAATAAGTACGTTAAAAAGCTACTATATAAGGCTTTTCTTATTAAATATATCTTTTATAGTATAGCGTAAGTTAGAGTTATTTATTAGCTTACTTAAAGCTTATATCTTATTTAGTATAAATCTAGCTTTAAGAGTTTTAACCTAGTTTACTATAGCTAGTCTTTCTTATAAGCTATCTTTCTTAAGAGTAAATAGTACTATATATTATAGTAGTACTACTTTATAAAGATAATAAGAAATATTTATTTAGATAGTTTAATAATCTATTAAACTTAGAAGATCTTTAAGTTAGTTATAGAATAGTCTAACGTTTCTATAGTAATATTCTTTATCTCTATAAAATATACTTTCTTTATTCTAGCTCTATAGAGTATCTAAAAAGAAATATTCTATATTCTTAGTCTTCTATTTTATATAATACTCTATTATAGCGTAATTTAAATCTTAGCTTATTTTATTAGGCACTATATAAGCGCTTATTATTATAAGTTCTATAATAGGCTTAAGTAAGGCTAATAGAGCTATAAACTATTCTACTAATATAGAGACTATAGGTATTAATTATAGTATTAGGTCTTATTAATATTTAGGAGTATAATCTCTCTAGATTAATTCTATAGAACTATGTTTATTATAAGAATTATTCTATTTTCTTAATATATAATTATAGGACTATAATCTATTATAACTATTATTATTAGAATATTTACTATTTACTATAATATTATTTTGTCTATAGCTATTAGAGTTAGTAGTTCTATTTTACTTACTATCTCTTTAATAATTTACTATAATCTCTTTAGAGAGTTAATCTTTATTATATCTATACTTATAAAAAATACTAAGCTTATTTCTATACTACCTAAGAATAGTCTAAATTACTATATAATTTAAGGCAAAAGAATTTTAGCTTAATAATAAAGATAGATTTTCTAAGAAAGAAATAATTAAGATTATAAATAACTCTAAATTCTTTATAAGAATTAAGAAGTTAAATTTAGATCTAAGTTTAAAACCTTCTTTAGAAAGTACTAAATCTTTCTATAGTAATATTAATAAATTTATACTATTAAAATATAGATCTAGATATATTATTAATTTATACTCTAAAAAAGTATTATCTCTTATTAATAGCTATAAAGTAGAATACTTCTAGCTCTCTATTTATAAGATTTATATAACTAGAGAGTAATCTCTTATAAGATCCTAATCTTTTAAGAATATTAATAAAGAAATAACTTTAATATTTACTTCTAAAGGTAGATTTTATAAACTTAATCTACTAGAAGAAACTTATAGTATTAGCTAGGATAAGGCTATATTTAAGAGTAAATTTTTCTCTTAATAAAAATTTACTAAATAAAGTCTAAATTCTTTTATAGCTTTTATTTCTAGCTTACGTTATTTTATCTACTCTTCTAGTATCTTAGGAAAGTTCTTAAATTTAAACTTTAATATAAATTTCTTATATAATTTTTTTTAGTAAGAAAGATTCTCTATTAATATAAATTATAAATACTATCTCCTAAAAGTTATATCTTTAGTTAATAAAGATTCTAATAAATTTATATTATTTATATATCTCTATATAATATATAAGTAATTTTCTTTTTAAGCTCTTTTTATTTATAAACTTTTTAAACTTTTACTTATAGAACTAGATTCTTATAGCGATATATTAGTTAGTAAAACTATTAGGTAGCCTTAGCTTATAGATTAAGAAGTAGTAAAGCTATAGTAAATACTTTTAAAGATATTTATTATTAAAGATCTAAAACTACTAGCTAGGTAAATACTAGTAACTAGATCTTACTAGGCCTAATTAAGGTATAATCTATAAGTAGAGTATAGAGAATAGCTTATTAATAGTTTTGCTTAAAGAGATCTAATTCTTAAGAGAGAGTTTTAGGAAAGTATTTTATACTATAGTATAATACTTAGAAATAATTATATAATAATATAATTACTAATTTATAGTAAAAACTTTTAGAGACTAGATTTATTACTTTTACTAGTATATAGAATTAAAGATTTTTAGAAAAGAATTAATAGAAAGGTTTTAGAGAAAGTATATAATAATAAGACTACTATATTAAGGATAGATAGAAGTCTAATATTATTAATAAATTTAAGTATAAAAGTTAGAGTAAGGACTTATAAAAAATTAAAAAGAAATAAAGAGAGAGAAATAGTAGTAATTATTAGTAAAGAATAGTTTATTAACTATTATCTAATATTATACTACTTCTTACTAAGTAGTAGTAATTATAGTATAGTTAAGGCTTACTCTTAATATTATTAAGTAATTCTTTATACTTAAAGGTAAATTATAAAAAAAGTTTTAATAAAGAATTAAAGTAGATAAAATAGATTAGTAGAAAAGAGTAAGTAAAGATTAAAAGGTTATATAATATCTAGCGCTAGTAGTTATATAGTAAAAGTACTTTATAAAATAATTCTAGTAAAATAGTAGAAGTAAGAGATATAGTAAAAAAACTACTAAGGAAACTTTAAGCTTAAAGTAAGGAGTTAATTAATAAGCCTATAAGAATATAAAGAATAAAATCTTCTAAAAGGTACATACTACGCTTTAAGATTAGTAGAGCTTCTTTTATTTATCTTCGTAATAAAGATAATTAAAAAGAATTAAAAACTTATTACTACTACTAAAGAGAGAGTATATAATAAGATGAAGTTATAGTAAGTAAGATAATAGAATAAGGAAGCTATCTAGCTTCCGATCCCTAAAGGGGATAGAATATCTATCTGACCCTAGCCCTACCTCTTTAGGAATAGGTAAGAGCTATGATCTAACGTCACGTATCAGTGCCTTCTTCATCTTTAGTTGTAAATGCTTTTATTTGATAAACATGAAGATCTACGAAAGAATGAAGTCTTCAAAGAAATAGAAACACTATAATGTCTTCCTACGGCATAATATATTTGGCTTAACTTCATGTCCGCTACTCCACCCTCCACGCTACGGTAGGCAATGGCTTCTTTCCCGTCAAAGAAGAGCTGGCATTGGCCTCATCGCCGAGCAAATTGCAATTGCCCGACAGAGACGTAATGGGTGGCTCATTGACTAGAGGATTTCCAACTGACAGATTTTGGCTTACAATCTCGGTTGACATTCGTCCATGTGATATCTCAATGTAGCCTTTCTCATCTGCTATGTAGATTGTACCGGGCTTGATGCGATCAGTGACAGCAACTTTCGCCTTTTGGGTCTCTTCCAGCCTTGACTGTGTCGTTATTGCGTCTGCTTGGGCTTCGGTCTTCCACTCTAGGAAAGCCTTAGGAGAATCTTCTCCAGTAGAGTCTTCTAAAATGGCAACGCTTGAGACATAATCCTTTACAGTAGAATTTTCTTCACCACAGTCCTCCAGAGTCAAATAGTCTTCAGCGATTTCTTCCTCGCTCGCGTGCGTCAAGTCAACAACATCGACTTGCTTAGCAGTCCCATTTGTGGCAACTGGATGCTCAGTTGTATCTTGCTGTTGCTGCTTCTCGACAACTTTGCTCCAGGCATGGATAAATAAGCGAGAAAACTCGTTTTCGTTAGCTATTTTGCGCGATGATAAGGCTTTCATTACCTCACCTGCGACATACATGCTTTATCGACAATTTGCTCATTCACCCAAGGACGATGAGATATGCGATGCACTTTCACCGGCGCAAGGAACGCCCGCACGTTGTCCATAGTTGCGGAATCACAGTTGAAAATGGTTTGCACCGTATTTTCACATACGCTGCTCTCAACCGCAGGACGTATGCAACCTTTCGTATGTATACTGGTATACCTACTATAGACCGCAACTGAGAGTCCTGTTTGTTGTCAGCAAAATTAGCAGAAAGGGCGAATTTCTCTCCGTTGATACCTAGACAATTCTACCGTTCGTAACAGAAACGCATCAGAAGAAAAGAGACTTACCAATCTTTTCAGGGTGCTGCTGATGAGACCAAAGCGGAGAGATAATGGTGATTTTACCAGGTCTGGTGAAATGGTGACCTGAGAATGTCCCACGACAACGATAATAGGGACAACTGCATGGTATGCGATTCATTATGTCCATGACCTCTGCCTTCTTGACCTTGGTCATAATGGCGTGACGTATAAGTGTGACCACACAGAGCAGATCCGGATTCATGTCTTCGATGTTGAAATAATATGGAAGTACCGAATCATTCAGTCGGTCACGATCAGTTGAGCTTATTGGGAAAAGGCGAAAATTTGCATTACGAAGGGCCAGGTTGAGCTCAGCGATGCTGTTCACAGGTTGCCTTTTTGTCATGGTCGGGTTAGTGCCTGAGAGGCGCTGGGAAATCCGGTCCAGAGGCCTCATATTTTGAGCCGTCGCCTGCTTCACCTTCGCCATCTTTATGTTTGGAATGACTTTGGGACAGCTGGAAGTTTGATGAAGTTTGTTGATTCTGGAGAGTCAGGCAAGAAACGATCTTTCTGGTGGTTAGTCGAAAAGGAGATGAGGCCAAGTAACAGTATGGCGCGGATAGCTTGCCTTTACAGACATGCCTTGCAAAGAATGAAGTCGAGGTCATCGGTAGTGAAGATATCTAACAGACAGTACCTAGCTCAAAAGCTAGTCAGAAAGTTCTGAGTAGGTGAGGTACATAACCATACACGCTCTCCTTGAGTATTTGAGTTGAAGTGCTTGGACAGGTAGCTAAAGTAGAGGAGCAGTCCAGTAGTAGCTGTATAAGACATACCTTTCGGGCAATCAATACGTAGATACAATTTGCTCGAGCTTCCCGGATATGGAATTACCCGTGACATTGCACACATTCATCTGGCTTGCTGAAGAGAGGGGTGAATATCTCGATAAGTAGATATGTTCCCCACGGGAAGAAGACGCTACATATCGGCAACTTTAAAAATCTACCTGTGGAGAGAAAGGGAACAAACGTTTGCAATTGAGAACTATGAATCCGATCCTCAATCCGCGACAACAAGCATTGTGTTCGCATGCTATGCCGCATGATTACCACTCTTCCCAACCACCATGTCCATCACGGCCATTCATTCTCTAGTGCCTCAGATAACCCAATGATCAGTCATATGAACAACAAGATCATTATCCGCGCTCTGAAACGTCCCCACCGACCCACCACTAAACCCACAATAGTAGATAATCGTAGCATACGCAACCACACACTGCACGCCCGGCGCCTCACCAGTTCCCCGACCCCCATTATCAGACCAACCAATACCGCTAAAGTACACGTCGTTGAAGTGGCAGAAATCACCTTTGCCTTTGCCGGAAACACCGACGTAGAAGGTACGGTCTTTCTTGTCTTGTAGAATGTCGTAGCAGGCGCCAATGTCGTTTTTGTTGAGCTTGTTTTGGTTGCAGATGACGCCGTAGTAGCCGAGGGCGGCTTTGACGGCGGTGAGGTTGGCGGGGCCGTGGATGGTGGTTAGTTTCTGGTGGTTGAGGTTAGTTGGGTTATGGGGGGATTGGAGGAGGGCATTGAGAGGTGGTGATGGATTAGAATAGGAAGAGTTTTACCTGGACGGCGGCTTCGAGAGCGCTGGAGGATTGGTAGGTTGCGTTGAAAGGACTGGCTACTGCAGAGCCGACCATGCCGAGCGAAACGGTGAAGATGGTAAAGAAACGCATCTTGGAGAGAGTTTGATGGTGTTTTGTTTGTGTGATTGTCGTGGTTTTGGAAAGTGTTGGGTTGAAGTTGTGGTAAGAAGCGGTTGGAATGCTGGAGGAAGTGGATGAGGAGAATTAGATTTTATAGCAGATGACGGCATTGGAATCAGGAGTTATCTCGTCACCGAGAGTACTCAAGTGAATGTCGTCAAGTCGCTAGTCTATTCTCGGAGTCATCTGGTGACATATCTGAAGGCATAATCTCCTTGTGGAGGTAGACTAGTCACTGCAACTTTACACCTCGCTGGAGTATAAAGCGACCTTAAAACGAATCGGAGAAGGAAGAACGAACTTATGAGATGCATCTAAGAGTGCGCAAAAACTCTTAGACTGTTAGTTCTGAGGATATAGGTGTACAAGGTAGTAAAGTCTGTCGGACGAGGTCACTGACCAATTCCTCGATCAACACCTCAAATTGTGGAACTTTATTTTGTCCTATCAGATTCCTTGCTATCTAGAGGAGGCCTCATAATACTCGAAAATAATTCGAAAATGTGGAGAACAAAGTGTTCACAACGCATGATGCCAGACACCAGACCTGACAAGAAAGACAATAAACTTCGGCCAGAAATGGCGATACAAAACGTAGACACCGTTAATAATCACCTCGTTAACTCTGAACTCCGAACTTGTGACTGGTTCCGTATAACACTACGTCATCCGATTATAGAGCACACCTGACGCTGCTTGGGAATACAAGTAGTTAGCTAAAGAGAACGGTTCAGACGAGACTCGATCTAATTGCGTGTATATCAGATCTAACAATCTATCTTACACCTCATACGAATTACAGCAAAACATTCAATCGTACATATCGAATCGTACCTCATGTCATCCTGATATCATCGTTGCCCAATGCGCCAAAACTTCGCTATGCGGCTATTAAATGAATACCAAATCTTGAACCACCTCAAAACGCCAGTACCCATGAAAATCTTTGACCCGCCCAACATCACCAAAAGCCTTTTACTCACCAACGAATTCTACACCGCATTCATGCCCGTATGTCGTTGCTGTTTCAGCGTCTCCTTCGCCTCCTCCGCCACCTGCTCCGCCTTCTTCTCACTCGTCTCATCCTGTCCCGGATTCGCCAACTCATACTGCAAAATCAAAATAAACTTGTAAAAAATGACCGCGATTATGGCACCCGCTCCAGGTCCTACCCAGTAGATCCAGTGCTCCTTGTCAAAAATGCCGGTGACGACGCAGGGCCCGAAGGAGCGCGCGGGGTTGAGGCTGCCGCCGGTGTAGTAGACGCCGACGAGCTCGGCTACGAAGAGGGCGAGACCGATGCCGATGGGGGCCATGAATGTTGCTTTGTGCTTTTCTTTGGCGAGCATGAAGATCTGGGGGAAGAGGGGGTTAGTTGGGATGGTAATGGGGGAATGGGATGAGGGTTTGGTATGGGGGGTAAGGGGGACTTACAGTGAAGACGAGTTCGGCTGTTAGGAGGATTTCGATTATTACACCGCGGGCGAGGGAGGTGTCTTTGGAGAGGGTTGTGCGGACACTGAAGGATGTTGGGAAGATGATTGAGACGAGCCAGGAGGCGAAGAGAGAGCCGCAGATTTGAGCGCCAACGAGAAGACAGGCGCGGAAGACTGAGACGGCTTTGGTGAGAACCATTGCGAGAGTAACCTAGAACAAGAGATATTAGCAACATGACAAGAAAAGCGACTGATGAAAGGAAGAACTTACCGCTGGATTGAACAGTCCACCCGAAATACGGAAAAACACCCAGACATTAACCATGAGCGAGAATCCAAAGGACAAGGCAATGTACATCAAAACCTCAACACTGAAACCCGTCTCACCATTCGTCGTCGTACTCGCTACATTCCGCGAACCAATATTCGCAACCTATACACCATTAGCAGCCATCACACACCACCCATATCCATCAGTCAACATACCTGCGTCCCCGAAAACGCAAAGAACAAAAACATCGTAGTCCCCACAAACTCGCCCAACGTTGCCACAAAATGGCCCCTCATCTTCATCCCCATCCAACTCATATACGGCAATCTATACGCAATCTCACTCGCCGCATCCCCCATCTCCGACCTATTCCTTCCACCACCACCACCACCTCCTCCTCCTCCCCCGCCACGTCCACGTGCTCCGTGGTCTTTCCACGCTAAATAGTCTTCATATTCTTCCTGGTCACTACTCGGCTCTCGATGCACCGGACGAACCGGCGGCCTCGACGCCTCATCATCATCAAAACTGTACCGTCCACCACCTCGGGCCCGCTCCACTGGCATACTATACCGCTCTGTACGTCGGGAGTTTGCTCGCATGGGCGGGGGTCCTTCAATGTAGTATCCGCGTTCACGTTCCGGCCCACGGTATTCAGGGTACCAGTATTCGCGGTCTCGATACCTGCGGTCATAGTATGAAGATCCACGGGGCATATCTCGCGGTGGAGCGTCGAATGAGCCGCGTCGCGGATCGTCGTCGAACCGAGCTGGGCCCCGTGAGGCAGAGGGCGGCATGAAGCCGTCGTCGTCTCGTACGGAGGCGTGGTGGTGGTGTCGCGGTGGTGTGGGGCCAGAGGTGGGTAGAGGAGTGGAGAGGTCGCCGCCGGTGGTGGCGGGATGGCGGATCATGGCGTTGTCGTCTGGGTCGTCTGGGTGAGAGGCGATGGTGGCCATTATGGGCCGGAGGGTGGGAGTGGGTAGGATGGGTTAGAAGTATAGGGTAGGTGATGTATGAGATGAGAATGTGGAGAGAGTGACGACCTGCAGGATGGGTGGTAATAAGCACCAGGAGTAAAAGGAAATATCTCAGGGATGTCGAGAGGGGGGTTGGATAGTTGGGAGGCGTGGTATATGTTTTATGCAATACAGGAGACGTATATTAAATTAAGAGTCGGCAGGAAGTTCGGGGAGGTTTGGGAAAGCAATGTCAGTCAATTACTCGTGTGGCCAGAAATAGGAATTACTAGTATTTAAAGAAGGGACAAAGGCAATGGGCTGAGGGACTGTAGGAGTAATTGCTACGTCATTAAAGTTAGAGTATAGTGCATTTGATGTGTGATATATTTGAGCAAATAGAGCCTCCAAGAAACGGGCGTTGTACCGTATGTATAAGACGGAGTATTAAGATTGGGTCAAGCGGTGGTGATATTATGTGGGTTCTTGCAGATGGACAGAAACTCCAACAAATCGATTGCGCATTATGTTGCAGATACAAGCCAGGAATGTACGCCTCAGACCGGGGAAGGCGAACGAGTGCTTACCTGTCGAGTTGAGAGGAAGTAGTAATGATTGGCCGTGTAAAGTCGAGATGGAGATGGCATGCGGTTTAGCGATGGAGGGGAGCCTGGGAGGGGACATGATGGTAGTCTCACATCGCAAAGCAGCAAAGCAGCAAAGCAGCGTTAAGCGTTCAAAACGCCTTGACGGCTCCGGCTCTCAAACAAAACAAATTGCAATACCATCAACGAGTCTGTAATGCAGCCTCGTGCATTCAATATACGATGCAGGGCCGCATATGGACTAATGACGTATGAGATGGCCTGCAATGTCATGGCGTCGGCGAATAAAACAGCCACCGCACCAACCGCTTCCAAAGACCAGGTGGCATTTCTAAAATTAATCGGTGGCAGAATATGTTTTTTCCTATTAATGCTGGGGCTTCAGCACATGAAAAGCCGCAAAGAACGGGAGAGAATGTAGGTGGTAGGATGAGAGGTAGTTGGTTGTTTTTGATTAACTCTGGGATAGTCTAGGGAGTTGTCTAAGAAAAACCGATGGACTGCTAGGTCAGCCTAGTACGACGTTGGAATGCGGGCTGGGATGCAGGGACAAGGCTGAAACATTTTAATCGCAGACTGGGCTTGACTGGGCTTGACTGGGGCCCGTCCGGGGTCATAACCATCGTATGGGGACCGCGAGCTTGTCTGGTTTCGATCTGGCTCCTATTGCCTGCAACAACGACACCCAACCACGGCACGGTGCGTGTTTCCCAGCCTCGGAGCATGGTTTCCTATACTCCCCTGTATGAGCCTAATATACCCTGCTATCGCATGGAACATCTGCTTTTTTTCAACTTCTATACATGGACGTTCCTAGATCTTCCAATCTTCACTACTCCAATCCCGCAGTAGTCCAGCATAATCGCGTGTGCATGAATCCCAAAGTTCAAACAACCTCCTGTCGTCCATTTCCCCTTCATGTTTCAATTTCCACCTGTCAGCATGCCACGTCGATACTGTCTTTTGGCTGACAGTTGAATTGCGATGCCACTTTGGCCCCTCCTAGGCCCTTTATTGGGGTTGGTTGATTTTCATTTGCTCGATGCCGTGTCTTTCCCGTCCATCGTCGACCTGGATTCGGACTGCGCCGTTGCCATGTCTTTCGCCCTCTTTGGTTCCTCAGTCTCCTTCCCAATGCCAGTTAGCACGCGCCGCATCCAGTGCATCCATCCCTCCTTTGGTTCCATTGCTCTTTCCAGCTCCACAACCCGGTTTTCCACCATGACAACCTGTCGTTCAAACTCGACAACCCCATCCTCCACATCTTCAACTTTGCCGCGTACCACGTTAATTTCATACTCGAGTTTAGCGCCCAGTACTTCAATTTCCTTGGCCGCCTCCTCCAGCTGCCCGCGTTCAAACACCATCACCTCGTTCGATCCGCTTGCAAGTTCCCGATACTCCTCGGACTTGTGGTAATATAAATCATCCAGTTCCTTCTGATCGCTGTCCAGGGACCGTTGCAGCTGCTCAACCTTGACCAGCTCCGCACTGACCCAGTCGGCTACCTCCACCTGCAGTTCCAGCAAGCCCTCGCGTATCCTATTTGACTGCATCGCACTCGTCAATCCTGCGAGCACACCCTCTTCATCACCATCCAAGGGCTCATCCAGCCGCTCCCAGGTAAGCACGCTGTCCTCGGCCAAGCTGAACGATAAGTGCCGGGGCCATTTCGATGCATGCTTTGCCTGATCCATGCCCTCGCATCGCGAGAAACTGTGGGTTCTCTTAAATGATGGCCCGATTCTAATGGCCGTGCCATCGTTCTTGTCAAATAGCTCATCTAAATCCACTCCTCTGTACATTGACCCGGCTATGGACGGGCTCGCTGACCGATATGGTGACATTGCAAAAGGTACCGGTCCAACTTCTACTTCCAGTCCTCGTTCTTCATCCGACGGCGGCTCCACGTGTTCCAAGTAAGCGGAATGATCGTCAACCGGCGTTTCACTCAGTATTTTTGTAAATCTTGGTTCCTGCAATGTAGCTACGGACTCTGGTTGAGAAAGGGCCGTCTCTGATGTTTCTACAATAGTAGACTCTCCTGCAAATGTGGTTGGAGGCATTCGAAATGAGGATGCTGCGGTTGATTGTGTTGATTGTACATTACTACTTGAACCATCCAGTCCATACTTGTCGGGCCCATCGCGAAAGGGCTTTGTCGCATGACGCAAACCAACCGCATCTTTAATCCTTCCTAATCCGCGACTAGAGTCATGCTGACGATAATGACTTGCTGTCTCTGGTTGTTTCTTGGAAAGTCGGTTGCGATCTCGCTCCTCGATATTATCTGCTGGATTGGAAGTGGAAGGTGACATTGCATTAGTGGCCCATTCTCGAGCCTGATTATTTGGTGATATAGGCGATTGTCTTGCTTGATCGGAGCGAACATTTTCGTTTATTGTCGTCTTTCTTGGCTTGCCTTGCCATAACCATTTTGATCTTGAACCTTGGACTTGTTGTACGAACTGCTCAATGTCCACAGTTTCCACGTCTGCGATTCCTGTTTTGTTTCCAGAGCGGACTATGTCCATGACCATCTCGCCGCCCTTTCCGCTCAACTCGGCCACTGTAGACTTGACTGCCTTTGGCACAAACCATCCATCTCCACTCGCAGCTTTTGCGGTTGACCGATGTATCCGAGAAAGTGTTTGTCGATCAAGCCTTCTTGTTTTAGGCAGTCTATGCCCTTTTTGAAAGTATGCGATAGCTCTCTTCGTGTGCTCGAGATCGAAGACATCCTTTGATATTGGTGCGCCGTATGCATGAAGCCTGTTGCGAGCTCCAGTTAACAGGCCGAGTAGTGCAGAGACAGTAGTGGGCCCAAGAATGCCATCATGGGGTTCTACATTGTAGTATTCGGATCCAAATTCAAGCCACCAGTCGTTAATGGCTTTTTCTGTAACATCGCAGAGCAGTCCATCCACGTATTCGGATTCGATATTGCCAAAGAGAAGCAAAGCAGTCTGACAAAGCTTAACTAGTTCAATGACGGCTAGGTTTAGAGGGTTCTTGTCGCTGACTCTATAGAGTTGATAGAATTTGGCTGCTGTTGCAGATGATGCTGGACTCAAAGTCAGGCCAACACGTCCAGAACAACCCAGCCTCTTCAAATCTTCATTGACAAAAAATGCCTCACGATTCGCACGGATATCTCCTCCTGGAATGGGAATAACAGTCAAGGATGAAGGAAATCCGCTCAGATTCGTAATCATAATAGTCCCTAAATAAGTCTCTTTTTTTCTCGCATGATATTTGTTCAAACTCTGAAAATAGACCTTGAGTCGCTGGCTCCAGGTTGATTCATCTGTCGGAACACTCAGCACACCAACAACAACCTTGCTGGTCTCTTCTCCAGTATATGTGGTGATGGTAAAGGTGGGATCCTTGCGCGAGCAGGCCCATTGTTCGACTAGATAGGACTCATAGCCATGTAACGTTTCTCGGCGAGCAAGTAAATGGGTGGCAGGATCTTCTTCCAAGTAGCGAACAGCTATGGGATCGGTAAAGACGAAGCGTTGATGGTTCGCGGGCGCGGCCAGCTTGGAGGCAGCCATGAGGGGCGGAGGAGCTTGATGGTGGCCAACTCATATTTTTGTTGTGTTACTACATGAGTGAAAGGATGGGTAGGGTGCTGGCTGGGGTGTAAGGCTGCTAGACTTGGTGTCGCTTAGTTTGTGAGTTGGAGAGCTTTGAGACAACACAAACATTGAGATGCATCACATGCAGACAAGGCAGATCATTACCGGTAAGTTTAATGTGTAGGAAAGTCTTGGCATTTCCACCCAGAGCTTCCCTTTCCGTTCCTCTCAGTGCTGGATGTTTCCACGTTCCTACCAATCATGATAATGCTTACTCATATTTGAGGGTGAGACCCCTGCAAGATCAGCATCGGCTGCCAGCTAGTCATGTCATCTCTACTACATCTCGTGCTCTATCGACACACCCGCCAACACCACTCTCTATCGACTTTTGATCTCTTTTTTTGCAAGGGATACAATACAGATCTTCAAGACTGTATCAATCTGGGGTACCTGCTGAGCTCCTGTGTTGCCTGCATATCTTCTCTCTTTCTGCCTGGTGACAGTATGCAAACACTCCCCATCTTCACTTTGGGATATCTTGGCTCTCCCGACCGACGCCACTGCAACCAACCTTGAAACCCTCTTCTCAGACTCTCCTATACCAGCAATACAATCAGTCGCTATGGATGATCTTATGAAAGAACATGCGCGGTTTGCCAATAAAGCTAGCTTCTCCAAAACTCAAGATTCCATGCAACAAGTCCTGGCTGCACTAGAGAAAGCCCGAGCCGATATTGTCGCCAACCCCAATGGCACCCCTTTGCACATTACAAAAGCGAAATCCGGCATAAAGTCCTCCTTCGATGTTGCCAACAGCAACTTAAAGGACGTGAACTCTGCGTCAAAATCCTATGAGAAAGCCTTGAATAAGGTATGTTTCCCTTTTTACCATGATGTCTTTCGTCTAATCATTCTAGGTATGGAAGTTACCCGTTGATGACGATGAAGAAGATGCCCTCGCCTCTCAGTCCTACCTCATAAATCGCGCGATTGCTATGCACCTACTCCGAGAAGGTCAATTCGATGTCGCTTCCACCTTCTTCCGCGAAGCCAACGAAGCGAGCACAATCAACGGACATTCTGGGATAAAGTCCCCCAATCCACGCACAGATAAACAAGAGCTATCATGGGAAATCAAAAGCGAGCGACTACAAGCACAATTCGCAGAAATGTACCACATCCTAGACGAACTCAAGAATAAGCAGAACCTAGATCCGGCCATAACATGGGCAACGAATCACTCGGAACAGCTTGAGAGCAGAGGTAGCAATCTAGAATTCGAGCTTTGCCGCCTACGCTTTGTCTCTTTATTCCTAGGCTATGATGGCAACGGCAACTTCGAAGGCGATGTAGACATGGATGCAGATGATACTGGGTACCCAGCCAGCGTTCTCCGCGCCGCTACATACGCTCGCGAGGCTTTTGCACCCTTCCAAGACCGTTACATGGCAGACATACATAAACTCGTTGGCGCTATGGCGTATTGGCAAAACATGCCTGATTCGCCTTACGCAGACCTCTTTTCACCATATGCAGCTTGGGATGACGTCTGTAGCTCATTCACCCGCGAGTTTTGCTCCCTGCTTGGCCTCTCACCCTCATCTCCACTTTTCATCGCCTGCACTGCTGGCTCCATCGCACTCCCTATTCTCTCCAAAGTACGCAGTATCATGCGCACCAAACGCACCGAGTGGACTACGCAGGAAGAATTACCTGTCGAAATCCCCCTACCTCCGGATTACATGTTCCACTCTATCTTTGTGTGTCCTGTCAGCAAGGAACAAGCGACGGATGCAAATCCGCCAAAGATGATGCCATGTGGACACGTCATTTGCTACGAGAGTCTGAAGAGTATTAGCAAAAACGCACGCTTCAAGTGTCCATACTGTCCTGCCGAGTCACATCCAAAAGAAGCAAAATCCGTTTATCTCTGATGACGTTTGAGGGTCAGATGGGCGTCTTCCGTCATGGAATGAATTAACGATACCTATTTTAGTTGGATGCATACACACCTGGTGTTATTGTACTGTACTTGAACCCTTAGCGCTAATATTCAGCATCTCAATCACAAGCTCCATTTCAAAACTTCTCTAGCGTTTGCTTCTGACTCCAATACTTCTAGACCCATACTCACAACCAAATCAAGCATCAGAAAACCAAGAATGTTCGAAGCGAAAGATATATTAAGTTATTACAAATAAGTTTTGGTAAAATGACTAATTCTATATCCTATAGGATCTTCACTGCAATGATGGCCAGTGGAAGCCTTGTGTGAGAGTTTCCGCTCTCCCCAAACGCCATGCTGTCATGCAAATATACAATCCTTTTCATCTCAACACTTTATCTCATTAACATATTCGCCATTTTACCAGCCCTTGGCACTCAAGGTTGGCTTATGGTAAACACTGCTGGCAATGGAAGAGCCGGCGTTCCCGGTACCGGATGGCTTAGTGGCACTGCTGCTTCCTGTGGGGTGTGCGTGGCCGCCGTTGCCGCCGTTGTTTGGTGGTGGTGGGTTTCCGCCGCTTCCGCCGTTGTTTGGTGGTGGGCTCTGGCCATTGCCGCCGTTGTTTGGTGGTGGGCTCTGTCCATTGCCGCCGTTGTTGGGTGGTGGGCTCTGTCCATTTCCGCCGTTGTTGGGTGGTGGGCTCTGCCAATTACCGCCATTACCACCGTTGCCAGGGTAAGCAGTAATAGTCGCCACGACAGTAACTGTTTTGGTCACGGTTGCGGCCTCACAGGTCGCTGGTGTAGTGACAGGTGTAGTAGTTGGTGTCGCATGCACATATGTTACGATTGTCGTTGGGATGTATGTCGCTGTCAGCCAAGTACTGTAGTACTGTGTCTCTCCGCCTGGACCGATGATGGGTGTGCTGCATGGCACGAATTTTGTCTGTGTGGACACGATCGTTTGCGGTCCAGTGGGTAGCGTTGGAGCGGTGGTCGGTGTGCTAGTTGGTGGTGGTGGAGGCGGGTTCTGGTGGCATCCGTGGACGCAGCTGGTCACGGTAATAGTGCTGGTGGTGTAGCTGGTAGAGCGGATGACGGAGGAACCGGATAGATAGGTTGATGTGATGGGGCAGAGGGTCGTAGTGGTGTAGGTGGTGAGTGTTTCGGGGCCAGTGGAGCTGGAGGAACTGCTGAGTGATGCTGTGCTGGAGATGGACGCTGAGCCTGAGCTGTGTGGTTTGCTGGTTGTTGAAGCGGAGGAGCTGGAGGCGTAGCTGCTGGAGGAGACTAGGCTAGATGATGGCAGAGTGGACGCTGAAGATGATGATGCAATGGCGGATGATGTTGCGCTGTTTCGTATTAGTATGAATATGAATGAGATGGATCGATATCAAACTTACTTCTTGTATCCGCCAGCTTGCGCAAGGCCTGCCCAGGCTGCAGCGAGCATGAAAGTAGTAGTTCCGCGCATATTTAGAATCAACTTGTAGTTGGATATTGCAATTGATTAGAGCGACAGTGTGTAATGATATCGAACGGTTGAGACAAGCGATAGACTGGGGTTAGATATTGAAAATATTAGAGATATGGAGATAGAAGACGTTGAAATTGAATGATATTCTAAGTGCTACCATCATGAGCAAGGTAGACTCTTATATGAATCACCCAGCATACGAAAATGATCCATCTCGTTCCAAAGCTGGAGGATTAGTAAATTTAGCATCGCCATCTACCCGAAGAGGATACCATATCGGATCCAATGATACCGCGTATTGGCTAGGCAATGTCACCTGGGGGTCACATACAGCAAATCCACGCCTGTCCAAATACGAAAAGTCTTTCCCCACCAGCCTCGTGAAGTTAAGGCAATGAACACCGGCACTAGAGGACAGTTGCGCCAGCGATTTCTCCATGCGGTAGGGTCTCAAGTCGCGCCACCGCAGTGGCTTCAACCAGCCTTACGGACACGTCCGACAGTTAGGTAGCGATCTAGGTGAAGCTGTATGATTGGCGGTGAAGAGTCGGCAAAGCTTGGAAAAATCGATGCAAAAATTGTATGGTGCGGCTGGACTCGCTGGAGAGTGGTTGTTCAACTCGAGGCGCAGCAACGTGGGAGTGCTAAAAATAGATCTAAAAATAGCCTCCACGTTTTTGCGACCTTGCATTCTGGAAAGAGCATTTTCATCCTTCTACCACTCACCGTTCCCCTGCAGGAACGTCACGTTGGAAAATGCTACCTTGCGCCAAGCACCGATGCTTAAGCATGTCAACTTCCAAGTCGCAGTAGTCCTGTATAGGAGAGAGGACTTGACCGCAAACTCATTAAAAGCCCTTGCCATGACGAACCGGGTACTTGTAGAAGTCCTTACCATGTGGTATCGAATCACCTGTATGAACCATGATCGCGATAGTAGTGGTAACGTGACTGTATCCTGAGCAGTTTACCAATATTTAGACAAGGTATATGAAGTATGTATGAGACCATCTGCGAGGACTTTGGTACAATACTTGCCAATATCTCAAACCTTCTGTCAGCAATTGTATACGACGCCACACCTTGCGTACACTTACCCATCCTAGCCTCGTATTGCTGCTACAACACCACTAACAGTCGATAGTCTGTTTTCAAAACCATATTTAGACGCACTCTACCCCGCGAAACATATCGCGATGTGTGTCGTCATGCAACGGTATGTGGTATGTCAAAAGAGTCCATTCTTAACGCGATAAGCGTGACCTGACATGTTTTCCAACATGTCTCTCTCGCTTTTGCTTGCGAGGTCTAGATCTACCGCAAGTGGATATTGCACTGTACGAGAGCTGCTTCAATCATGGTGGGTGAAAGAGAATCTCACCATGACTTTATTGAGTAGTTGTCGAGTCGCAAGTGGAAGCATGGTGTTATTCCCGACGCATCCGGTACCTATGCTTCCATGTGTAAGTGTTGAGGCCGAATTAACTAAGCATATCACTGCGGTCACGTCAAATCATTAGGCTTATATGGCGAGATTATTCATCACCTACTATGGCTTAATTTGGCTTCGTCGGTCCACAAGCATAGTGCTAAAAACAGTCATCCTATTTGCAATATCTTTTGATACGGAACATGCCAAAGGCAACAGATACAACTGCGCGATCAATCTAGGCATCGAAGCCTTTAGTGAGAGTAAGAGACAGCATACGACTTTGGGGATTTGATAGCTGCAAGTAGTATTTGCAGTCATTCATCACACGAAGTCGCAATGGCGTGACTCGCTTTCCCTGGTTGCGTTACTGAACGGAAGGCTGGCATGAATATTGAGCTCTCCAGATCAATAATCATCTATTATTAGCCTTCCCAATCACGCCCCCTCGGCTGAAGAGTCTAATGCCTCCTGGTTCGAAGCATTTAGCACTAGCCTTTACTTCACATGTGCGCGCTGAAGCCTCACAGGACCAGCCTCGTTGCTGTTAGACATTGTGCCAGGTGTTTACAAGCCAGAACCAGGAAGTATTTCGCAACTTTGTTTTCATGAGTGTGAAGATGAAAGGAAGCGATTGGCGCTCTTTGACAGCACCCTCAAAAGTGGCGATTGAACGGTTCTGAGTCTCTATTCTCTGACACGTATTTGTGCGCTCGCTTCGACGTCTATCTTGCTTCTAATGTACAATGTGGGTAATCATTAGTCTAGAATTTGAAAACTTGATCCTTGGTATATCCTAGCTCTTGGAGGTAACCAGTGAGTTCACCCTGGTCAGCCGGGCTTTTCTTGCCACCAGAAATGGCCTTGTAGAGGCCCGGTGGACCGCACACGAATACCTTTACGGCATCACCCCCGCTGGGAGCAGGCAGTACTGTTTTCAGTAGGTCCTTTGTAATGAAGCCAGTCTGATATCTTCCAGTGTAGTCCTTGGGTGCCTGGTCTAAAACATAGAACGCCTTGAAGCGATTTGGGTACTCGTTTTCTAGCTCCTCGAACTCTTTTTTGAGAAGAATGTCTGCTTCAGAGACATTACCGAAAATGAGAGAAACCTTTGTCTTGTCCTTGGGGTTATTGAAAATTGCTCGAGCAATTTGAAACATGGGTGTAATTCCTGATACAAGTCAGCAAACATGACTTCTAGGCTTGACAAATATTTACCTGTTCCACCCGCAATGAAAGCGATGTGTTCGTGTTTGTTCTCAGACCACTGGTATTTCGGAAGTGGACCTTTAAAGTCAAGCCTTTGCCCGGGCTTCATTTCATGGAGATGGGTTGACATCGGGCCATTTGGATAGTGTTTCACCATAAGGTCCAAATAGCCTTTTGTATCTGGTTGCACTTAGAGGAATACTTTTGGTTTTTGGGGTTTATTGGTACCTTCGTCAGACGTGGGTGTATAAGGACGCACACTACAACTGGTTAGTATCATTTTTTCGCCCATTTCCATGTTCTTACACTGGTTTTTGACCCTCTTGCTGGTACTTGGTTAGGAGGGCCGCTGTAGACGTTAGTACTAGACTATTACTCAAAGTGTATCGTCTTACAAGCAATCGTTAAGCCGGATACGGAGTTGGGATCTTCGAAGCTGAATCGGAAGCGCTTCGTGTTGTGGTTGATGTTCTCAACCTCCTCAAGCTTTAGAGAAACGAATCCCTGATCTCCTTGAGGAAGAGCTGTTAGTACATTTGGACCACAGTCTATTCAGCTGGATATTAAGTACCTCCGGTAAACACTTTCGGAGCTGCGACTGGCGCGGCCTCTTGTTTCGCAGCCAGTTTTGCGGATCCTCCCAGCGTAGAGTAAGCATAGTATCCGGCTAATCCAGCCACGCCAGCGATTGCAATTTGTCTGCCAGCGTTGGCTTGTAGAGGCTCTTGGGCGTTTTTGGAACTATACTGGCGGAAGCTCTGGAACATGGTTAGATCAGTTCGATTATGTCAGGTTCGGGGGATTCTAACACTTCGCAGAGCTGGGGCAGCTCGAAAAGCTCCTCGCGCAAACATTGTAAGGTCCTTGTGAGGTCTATAAAGAACGATTGAGTCGGATTGAAAGTTGCAGATTCGTGGACGTGTGCTGCTCAATTGCAAATCATTAAACACGAAGACGTCGATGTCACCGAAATAGTGCCCGCAGTTTTTCAATCGCCGAAGCCGACGCCATACCTATCGGGCCGAGATTCCACGCGCCACCTGCAGATCTTGGCTCCTGCGCCACCGCCTATACTGTCAGGGGCTTTCTGAAAATGGAGAGTTGAGAAGTTATGAAATCCGGAGGGCTGGCCTCCAGGCTTGATCTTAATTCATATAAATATACTCTATACATTTGATCTATTATTTCGATCTGGTGATTTGCCAAGATTCACTCAATTAGACCTACCCTTTCCCCCACGCTTGCTTCCACCTTTAGGCTTGTCTTCAATAAGATCAACATTCTCAGCTCCAGCAGCAGAGACCTGTGTTATGGCAGTGCTACCATCGCCTTAAAGAAAATAAGCGCAAGTATCAAGCATGGTGAAATAGTGACTTACAAAACAATGTGAATCCACCCAGTTCAAGCTCTTTGATCACTGTAGAGCCTCTGAGCAAGTCTGCTGCCTTTGCCACCAAAGGAGTCTTCCCTTTTAGAATCGACCTTTGACAGTAAAGTGCTTCTAGCTCTGCAGTTCCGTATCTCGATAAAGATCTGTTAGTGCTTGTTATCTGGACATTGGTACCGTTACCACCCCTGTTTTTGACATATTCGATATGAAATACCGGTTTCCCGGAAAGTAGGAATCTAGAAAATCCGTCAATCCATGTTTGACAGATAAGAAATGCTAAAATTGTACTTTTGATAGGGACCGCATCCATCACTATTGTCCTGTATATATTAGTGTGATTCCCGGCGAAAACATAGGGAACATACCATCGATGCACATTCTTCGTTCACTGCAAAGTGCACGTACTGCGAAACGTCGTTTACAAGCTCCTCCACATTTTTGAGGCCTGTCGACATGCCATATTTTGCTGCCTCATTCGAGAGTCGAGCCAAGTAGGCTACAGTGTCGGCTTTGGTTAGTTTCGGTTTGAAGCCTCCTCCTCGCTTGGATTCGTGGTTAAAAGCATCTAACATTGGTTCAGAAGAGTACTTGACGCACAAAACATGTGTTGCTTACCGAGATTGTCGGGATCAATCGCATTGCATCCTTTGTCATAAGCGTACTTGATTCTCTTCTCCATGACTCTCCACACATCTTCGGATCGAATGTTCTATAAAAAGTTAGGTAAAGTCGTTGCCACGGGAGATGTCTTTTAACATGCTCCTAGTCACAAGCCTTGGTACAAAGCCGCAACTTGAGAGAAAAGACATTGTAAGAAAAAGCCCAATAAGTGCTTCCGCAGGTTATGCCTCGACCACATATTGGCTTGCAATACTACACATACCAGCCAGTGTTCACCCTTCCATTCCTTCATAGTATCTCCGACATCCACTTTTTTGAACTCCTTATTATCAGGTCTCCAAGTCTCAGTGCCACCGGCCGAAAAATAGCAGATGACTTTCTTCCCACGTCGACTTAGCTCCGAAATAACTTCCTTGGGAGTATGAAACATATCGATGTCAAATATCTCGGCATCAGGAACTAGCGGAGTGTCGTGATCAAGCTTCAAAATCATCTGCCCAAGCACAATTTGGAATTTGGACCCGGCCTTAGGATGCCAAACATCTCCATGCCCTGCCGTTGGGGGTTGTATGACACCAGACTTCGGTAATTTTGGGCTCTTTCCATTGAGTGTGATAGGAGTTCGCGGTGTTGATGCAGGTGGTGGTGCAATTGTGTTGTATGGCGCTAGGGTCGATATCGCAACGGGATCAGCCGCTTGATAAGCTTGTGAAGAAGAGGCGACCAGCACCCAATAAGCAAGAGCTTGGAACAAAACTGATGGTCCGAACATGTTGCGCTGTTAAAGCGCTTGGGAGCAGTGGTAAGGACAGTACGGTTTCAGAAACAACAACGACGAACCACATTAGCCACTGCCATCGGAACATCAGCTACCTATATCAATCCTCTGATACACAAATCTCGCGGAGGACATTTGCCATAGGACTGGTGGCATTTCTATCAAGTTTCAGGTAGCTAACTGGCCGAGATTCATAGACCTCCAATGTTCAAACGACACCGCAAATCGATCGCACAACTATGGCACTGATTGGGGATCCTTGTCTTCATACCGGAGCCCGTATTCCGTCGAGTCTTTTACAATCAAATGGCCCTTAAAGAAAGAAAAGATATACATTTCCATTGAGTAATAGTAGATCAGGTATGATTTCTATGATCGCCGAGAAAGCTATTTTTGAAGGTGGCTACGTTAAGTATATTGGAATGAATTCACTGGCCACTGCAGCGATGGACAAAAGAAATCGTCGAATCGCGTGATGGATAATGTTGCAAGCAAGAAATCCTACTTTTTAATATAGATCCTCATCTCCTTATAAGACAGTGTGTTTATTTCGACCAATCATTTGTGACTTCTAGATTTTTGTATCCCATACTTGAACCGGGCTCTCGGATATTGCAGGGACAGTTTCAATTTACTATATAGTACTTTGGCTCTTGGCTGGGCGACGCTCCCAGATTCTCTGAGGAGGGTATCTTTCCTGATTTCCTATAGAAATCACCCATTAGTATGGTGATTTTGAATGTGAGGGAACCATGGCGAATCAATATCGTTAGCATCCCCAGTGCCGTTCGAGTATTTCAACCGCTATTTCGCATTAATTTATCTAGAGTTTTTTTTGCTTTGTAGCCTTACGGAGACTGTCTTACTATTCTGGAACAGTCATAAATCCTATGTTGCCACGATTGGCTGAGGACAGTTGAGTTAGATTCCTTATGTTGTTGTATAGGAGTGGTCAATATGGAATAGTAATATTTCTTCAATCGGGTTTCGAAATTACCGTTTGACAGCGAAAGTAAACTGGGCGAAAGCCATGCCTTCTGCTTCTCCGTGATTATCTGAGGTAGGTCGTCTATTTCACATTAGATTAAATCATTGGAGAAGGAAGTGCAACGACTTACAACTTGTGGCTAGTCACATCATATGTGGAATCCATTGCAAGCTTGTCGCCGGGCTTTATTTCAATTGCCTTGTTGCAGGGTGTATAGCCAGTAATGGTCTCCCATTTTTCTCCCTTCACTTCCGCACCGGCGCCATAGACAGCGCTTGAAACGCATTCAACCTTCCCATTGACAGACAAGGTAACGTTGATACCGCCATCGTGAAGATGTGGCTTGATGTCTAGAAGATAGCCAGGCATGATGACATCCCAAGGTGGGGATGTATACTTGATGGCCTTGTCCTTTGGTGGAACTATTCGGGCTTTGTTAGTTGATGAACTTTCCAAGAGACCTCTTTTGTGTTTGGATTTACTTACACATTAGATCGAGACCACCACAAGGCTGGACATTCAAAGCAGCGTTTCCAGTGTCATACCAGCCATCTTCAACCTTTCCAGGCATTGGAATGTATTCGTAGTCGAGGCTGACGTATATGTCCTTGACGGCATTGTCGTAGTTGACGACTTCTGACATCAAGTTCATCTCATCGTTCTTACCGATGTGGAACCCACTCTTGATGACACTACCTTTTGGAGCAGCATATCTCATAGCGGTCCCATCATCACCCTGTCCAACGAAAATCGAAATAGCTGGCATCATCTTCGCCATCATGGCTTGACCTCCCGGAGTCTTGAGCATGTCGATCATTTTTGGGTCCACCGAGCCGGCGAATTGACGCTTTTTCAACATGGACTTGCCATGCCCAGCATCGCCATGTCCTGCTTTACCTCCGGCGCCCCCCATACCTCCACCTGCCATCTTTGCTGGATCAAAATTGAAACCTCCGATGCTACCATCTGGACACTTGGCAAAAGCTGGTACGGGAACCATGACACGCCCAACATCTGCCATGATAACGTGATGGCTGTATACTCCTTTGTCAATATCCATCTTCTTGCCAGTCTTGTCCGAAACATCGGCCTGTGCGTAGAGAACCATACATTCCCGGCACATGCCTTTCACTCGGGTGGTAATTACATCGCTCAATTTGTCCAGCTTGACAACGTTGGGAACAGCCTTATGAGTTCCCTGCCAAATGTTAATTACTTCATCAAGGAAAGCTCTTGCGATCATACGTTAGCCGGTTGAAGCTGGAAGGGTCCCCAGATGAGTAATTCTCTTTTGGCCTTTGGATCGAATTGAGGTGTGAGAGTCTTGGTCGTGAAAAGTGGTGTTTCAGTCTTGTTCTTGGTTACGCCAAATAAACTCCAAAGCGACTTTTCGAAATCGGCACCGAATTGTCTCTTGTCTTTATCAGGTTAGGTCTCTTGTCTTCTGTGATACGTTTTCTGGCTTACCGATTATCCCAGCAGCAACAACACCAGTGAGATAAAGAATTGCAAGTGACTTCATTTTTGCAGGCTGCTTATAAGTCAAATAAACAAGGTGCTTGCGAATCAGTCCGGCTGAGATTCCAGAGATTCTGGTGTCTTATAGACTTTAGCTGCTGCTGCGAGGTAGTACCTGGTACCAGTGTTGCCCACACTGTGTGGATGTATCCCATAATCCGAGCTCTTTGGTAAGACGAGACTACCCAGACGACTAATCTATAACAAAGCTTTTTAGATACTGTCCGACCCCAGTAAAATGGCCCTTGGCAGTTGAAAGGCAATCATATAACGTCCAATATTGCAGCTACTCTTTCTCATTGGTAGGCGAAATCTGGGGAAGCAATATGCACAATTTGAGATCTGTCAATGAACAGACCACCCTGAGCGTTCTGATCCATGGTTAACAACATCGAAGAATGTTTTCAAAGCTAACTCTTAATGACCAGAGCCACTGAATGAAAATTGTGGCCTTCGAGGTTTTCCTAGAATTGGTTATCTTCAGCAACTTGGTGATAGCGTTAGCATGACGGTTCAAAGCCGGGCACAACGTATGTCCACCTAGCCACAGAAGCCTATAATGTGGCTCCAGTCATGCATAACAATCTCAGGTTCGACCATTGATCGTCTCTCAAACAGCAGCACCATGTTCTAGTCCCAATCGAGTATCACACCATCCAGGCTCTTAATCTGGCCCTGAAGTTAGCACTAATGCAGTTTGCGATGGATAATTGACATAGATGCGTTGATACAGATGTCGCGGGAGGCTCGCCGTAGGATGAGTTACGAGCTGTCGGTGTAGGTGCGAAACAGACAATACATATTCATCAATATTGACCAATGGATTAGCGGCACTACAAACATAATCAGTGTTCCTGGGAAAGGGCTATAGGATATGCTATTGATGTTGGACGTTCTTTGCCCTATACCCACAGCAGTCTTGAACAGTATCTGCACAAATGTAGGTAAGCATCAACATCAAACTCTTAAGGCCCCTCTATAGGTATCCGTGGAAGTAAATAGGCGCACTTCGAAAGGCCTTTTTAAGATGTTGTAAATGATCTAGATCGTGGCCTCTGTAAAGCAATATGATGCCCATAGTGTTATAGTGACATGGGCAATGTAGAACAAGTGAGTATTTGCGGGAAAATCGGCCCATCCGAATTACTTACAATGGGTGCTTCCACGAGACTACAGCTTAGGACTGTCTTGACTGCTCTCAAGCAATGCCACGCGTCACAAAGACCATGACAGTTATTCAGGCAAGTCTTCAAGGATGTGGTATTTGCAAAGAATGCTTGCTCCTCCACCATCCGTTTCGACCGTCGATGGATGGATAAAGACCTTTCAATTGGCATTATGGGACGATCCTGCCACTGAGCACTAAAGGCCAGGAGGTGACGACTGGTTCTAATCTCTGGGACAGTGACAGTCAAAGATGGGAACTTGGGTTGACACTAGCATATTGCAAGGAGGAGCAGCTGGATCGCGCCAGGCTTCAGGAGTAGCAACGGGATGTGTATAAGCATTCGCTGCCTACAGGCAACGCTCATTGCCAGTCCTGTGTGCCTTCGGCCACGCGATCAATTCTTTAATTTTGTAAATGACCTGAAGATTTGCTTGAATCTCTGGGGCGCAGGGCTTTGCATCTGATACAGCCTCATGAGCATAGAAAACCATAGACGAAAGACGCGCTGCAAGTCAAAAAGAGGGAAATGAGGGAGAATAGCAGTCGGATTGGCTAAGAACTGGAGTTGAGAATTGCGAATGAACGAAAAGACGGGCTAATCCCAATGGGAGCATAATTGGTTGGTCAATGCTCGCGTGTCGGCGCTAAGCTTCATTGCGCGACGCGTTGGATCTTGTCGCGTTCTTCCATCCCATCCCAACTCCCTTCAGGTCCGAGTCGTCTTCAAATTGCTTCACACTTCAATTGCAGTTCAAACTCAGACACCATGGCAGACAACCGACTCCAAGATGAAGAGAAGGATGATCGAATCCGCGCCTGCGCAGAATTCCTCGATCCCCCTGATGCTCGCGCCCGCAGGTTTGTGACTCTGCTCTACTGGCTGATGCCCCTCTCACAATTGGCAGTTATCGCGCGGATATAATGTTGATGATCAACCGAGGACTGCGCAGACTTACTGTATGTTATGTGATGCCTGAACACGCCAATCATCACTAACACTGCCACAGGTCAGTCTAGATGAGATTCGAGCCCATGATAGCGAGCTCTCTGATGGGTTAGTTTCAGCACGATGCCTACACCCATGGGCGAGGAGCTGACAGCGAATAGTATTCTTAACGATCCATTCATATGGTCAGGCTACTTCAATCAAGCACTCAAGAATGTCATCACCGCCTTTTCGAATCGACCTGCCCAGACAGCAGACGAGACCGTACGTGCCGGAATTTGAATCACACAATTACAACTAACCAATACAGGTCTACTATTGCGCCTTTATCGGAAGTTTTGGAGAGTTCTCGTGCAACCCTCGGACCTTGAACTCGGCCCACCTCAATCATATGATATCAATGGAAGGCATCGTTACGAAATGCTCATTGGTTCGACCCAAGGTTGTCCGAAGCGTCCACTACTGCGAAGAAGAGGGTAAATTCATGGTCAACAATTATACAGATCAGACCACTGCTGCTAGTGGAGCGGCTAGCACAAGCGTGTATCCAACCGAAGACGAAAACAAACATCCTCTAGTGACGGAATACGGCTACAGTACATACCGGGATCATCAGACTATTGCGATACAGGAAATGCCAGAGCGTGCGCCAGCAGGTCAATTGCCCCGCTCTGTGGACGTAATTTTGGATGATGATCTAGTAGATCGAGTCAAGCCAGGTGACAGAATCCAGCTCGTCGGTCTATACCGCTCTTTGGGTAACAGAAACGCCAGCCATTCAAGTTCTACATTCCGAACGGTGATTCTCGCGAACAATATCATACAGCTTTCCTCCAAATCTGGCGGTGGAATTGCGCAAGCTACGATTACCGACACTGACATCCGAAACATAAACAAGATCGCAAAGCACAAGAAGGTCTTTGATTTGCTTTCTCAATCCCTGGCTCCCAGTATCTATGGCCATGATTATATCAAGAAAGCCATTCTGCTTATGCTTCTTGGCGGCATGGAGAAGAACCTCGAGAATGGTACCCATCTCAGAGGAGATATCAATATCTTGATGGTTGGTGATCCATCTACCGCTAAGTCCCAGCTTCTTCGTTTCGTTCACAACACTGCTCCTCTGGCGATCACCACGACTGGTCGCGGCTCTTCGGGCGTGGGTTTGACTGCAGCAGTCACAACAGACAAGGAAACGGGGGAACGACGTCTCGAAGCCGGTGCTATGGTTCTGGCTGACAGAGGTGTTGTTTGTATCGATGAATTCGACAAGATGAGTGATGTTGATCGGGTCGCTATTCACGAAGTCATGGAACAGCAAACAGTAACCATTGCCAAGGCTGGAATACACACGAGCTTGAATGCTCGCTGCTCTGTCATTGCCGCTGCCAATCCGATATATGGCCAATATGACATCCACAAAGACCCCCACCGAAATATCGCCTTACCCGACTCCCTGCTTTCGCGTTTCGATTTGCTGTTTGTTGTTACAGATGATATTGAAGATGTCCGAGATCGACAAATCTCTGAGCATGTGCTACGTATGCACCGATATCGACAACCAGGCACTGAAGAAGGTGCACCTGTGCGCGAAACTGGAATGCAGATGCTTGGTGTTGGCTTGCAGACAGAGACAGATGTCAACAAGCCAACAGAAGTGTACGAAAAATTCAACGCCATGCTTCACGCTGGCGTCACGGTTACTGTCGGTCGAGGCTCAGCGAAGCGAACAGAGGTTATCAGCATCCCTTTCATCAAAAAGTACATCCAGTACTCTAAGCAAAGAATCAAGCCCGTCTTGACCAAAGGAGCTGCGGATCATATCGTTAATGTCTATTCCGCTCTCCGCAACGATGAGCTTGAGGGTAATCAGCGACGGACAAGTCCTTTAACTGCTCGTACTCTAGAAACTCTCATTCGTCTTAGCACAGCACATGCTAAAGCTCGTTTATCCAACCGAGTAGACCAAAAGGATGCCGAGCAAGCTGAGAAAATTCTTCGTTACGCTCTCTTCAAGGAAGTAATTAGCGAAGAGCGCCGCAAGCGACGAAAGACCACGCAGCGCGATACCGAAGCTATGTCTACTGATGATGATGACTCTTCCGACGACGATGATGACAATTTACCAGCCCGAACTGCAACCACTCCACGACAAGGAGGACCCCGTACTCGTGCCAATCCTCCAACTGGTGCAGGAGCGAGCTCTTCTCGTCAAACTAATGGCAACTCCAACGGTAGAGATCAAAACGAGGAAGAAGAGGACGAAGACGAAGACGATCTCTACAACGTCACTCCTCGAACGCGTCGCACGCAACCTCGTACCCAGACAGCGTCACAATCGCAATTCTCACCAGCCTCATCGCTCCCAGCTTCTCAGCTTCTTGCCTCGCAGACGCAGGCAGACGAGTCTCAGAATAGCTCTCGCCCTGCCGCTTCTCGTTCGCAGGCTCCCTCGAGTCAGCGTATACAGCAGTTCCAGCGTGCTCTCGGTCAACTCATTGATACTGACCTGTTCGCCGATGACTCTGCCGAAATGGAGCCCCTCGTTGAAGCTATTAACGAGAAGGTATCCACTGACTTTGGCGAGGAAGAAGCTGAAGCAATTCTAGAGGTGCTCGCGGAACGAAACAAGATCATGTAAGTCTTTCCTTGCTCATATTTGACGAACATCTACTAACATTAACTCCAGGTTCTCTGATGGCACGATCTACAAGATTTGAAACGAGTCAACGAGGAAGATGAATGATGTTATTGTATGCATTTCTGGGTGCGAGGGATCGCTAAGACAAGCTTATGTAATTATGTGTTCTAATAGACTGTTTTATGCGACTCGATGCTACTTTATCCAACAAGATCTTTTGCTCTCCAGGCTCTCATCGCTGCGACTCTTCAAAACACCAATCCTCAAATTTCTTCGCCCACGTTATGCTCGTTCCCTCCACAATCCGCCAGAACCAATCTGCCACAATAGCAACCACTACTGCCAATACACAGCTCCCTAGGAATAAGCCAGTGACCCACTGCCACTGCGTCTCCATGCCGATCACATATCGCCACATTACCGGCGTCACTGAGTATCCGACCATGTGTATCAGTGGGCCATGCACTATGTATAGCGAAAAGGATATTTTCCCCAGATACTGCGCCGCTGCCGTCTCAAATGGTTGCCGCAGGATTGGGGACCGTGTGAGTGCGAACGTCAACAGAAGTGCGCCAATTGTGTGCGGGAAACGCTTAGGATCTGTATATGTGCTAGGCACCAGGTGAGAGAGCCACATGTAGCCTGGCGTGCTGCTCATCTCTAGCGGTGGCGCGGATAACAGGTATAGACCGGCGAAAAAGAGCAGGGCATAGCGTTTTATGCGCGGCAGCGTCGGCTCTTGCTGAAATCCAGGGGGCTCTTTTTGGGGAAGAAGTGTTTCCATGTCTAGCGTGATGTCCTTCTCGTTATGATCTGCTCGGTACGACTGCACGACAGCGCTGGTGGTAATGTCGATATAGCAGAGTAGCGAGCCGGAAAGAAAGCAGACGAGTTCCCACCGATCCCACAAGATACAGTAGAGGATGGTTCCTAGTGATAGAGTGACGCGTAAGGGTGGGCGGCAGCGCGAAAGGCCAAGGAGAGATAAGGCGAGAAGCATGGACGAACGAAATTCGATGGGGACGGTCCAGAGATGCGGATCGTAGTGAGGATAGTATGGAAATAGGAAACCGTTGTTGTAGTATGTAAAGACATTAGAAAGCAGCTTTGTCTCATGAACCCAGTCTAGCAGTTGCGAAGTGAATGTTCCTGAGCGCTCCAAGTGGTTATCTGGATACCAGATGATGGAGCGATCTTCGGTTATGAATTGCCTTGGAAACTCCCATAAGCCGCAATATACGGTTAGCATGGTAAGAAACGTGGCGATTACTGCTGGCATATATAGTCGTATTGCTCGCCGAAAGACAGAAGATACCAAAGCATCAAGGAACGAAAGTTTCTGTCCAGAATGGATAAGTTTTAGTGGTTTGATCGAAAAGACATATCCTCCAACCACAAAGAACACAACCACCATAGCGTGTCCAGCGTACAGTACTCGAATGATTGGTAGCTGAAAGACATATTTCTGGTCTGGTGATTGTCCGTAGCCAAAATCGTGAAACGCGGTATAAGAAAATAGTATGTGGAAGATGAAAACTATCAGCGCTGCGACTCCGCGAAGACCATCTAAGCAAGAAGTCGCGTGTAGCTTTAAAGGTGGCTTGTCCAAGGCATCCCGTCGTGGCTGAAGATAACTTGGTACTAAACAGCAGAATAGTTTTCGTGTTGCTTCTCCTGTTGAGGGCATCTCGCAGGAAGAGGAGCTGACTTCGATTCGCAACTGGCCTCTATTCAACCAAAACCAAACTCCCAAACTAAAATGACCAATCCCAAGCTTTTTAATAGTGTAAAATAAGAGGTGAAAAAGTATGACATTGAAAATAATTGAATACAAAGGTAAGATGAGGTGCCAACAATTGAAACTGCAGCGGTTTCACCCGTGCATATCGAAACCAGAAGAGGTGAACTGACTTCAGGGATATGCAGATCTCACCAAGGATAATCCATATTAAGAAAGCCGTAAAATCCTGTTAGTAGTGAAGCCTTCATGCAGGAGAATGGATGCTTGTTTGCTAATATAAAGGATCTCAAAATAAGCTTATGTCAAGATTCTGCGGCTTTTCTCTAGTAATTCTATAATTAGATATCGCACTGTCTACCGGTATAAATCTGAAGTCTGTTAGATATCGGCGCAGACGCTCTTCTTGTGACAGTAGGAGCGTTCGTCCTTTGCCAAAGCCAGTATGTTTTACTATGCCCGGAATCTCTCCCTCTTAACCGTCCTCCACTCCATGCCCAAACTCCCAACCATTGTGATGCAGCCTAACGCGACCGCAAGATACCAAGTCTGCACTAAGCTGAGATCAAAACGGCTCAAGAGTCCTTGCAGCTGATCAACTCTGATATGGGTTCTCAATTCCCCAAGACTGGTGTTCTCGATACTGGTGGCATTCAACGATGGGGCCAAGCCCTTGAGATTTGCTTGAAGGCGATTTGTAAAAATACTCTGCGCCGCTGATATAAAGACCGCAGGCCCGAAATGTTGAGCGAATATTATAGTTGCTAGCCCCATTCTGGCATCAGCAGGCGAAAGAGATGTCTGAACAGCCGTTTGTGGTGCTTGAAAGCCAATTCCGGCTCCAAAGCCCAGGAGGCCAGTATAGAATATCAGTTTGGCTAAACTAGAATCGACAGTGAATGTAGTCATGAGGCCTGCGAAGACGGGTAAAAGTACAGATCCGGCTAACATGAACGGGACATAGTATCCGATTAGGCTGACGGCGGATCCTTGAATAACCATCGCAAGGAGGAAACTTATGATGATGGGAAGCATCATTATACCTGACTGAGATGAAGTGTAGCCACGTACAGATTGAAAATATGTGGGAAGATAATACTGCACAACTTGTATCGTGGAATTGCAACAGAAGCTGAAGATGAAGCCAGAAAGAACGCTTCGATTGCGAAGTAGACGCGGTGGAAGAGTTGCAGTATCCTGCCTCCGATGCTGCATGACGGCGAAGCCTGTCAGAAGGACGATGAAAGCTACGAAAAGCGCTATAATAGTTGGTGAGCTCCAGTCATTTCGCGTGCCAGCCCAGCCGAGGGCGAGAAAAAGGCAAGTTAAGCTGGGAACGAAGATGGCGTTGCTGATGAGGTCCACCTGGACCAGCTTTTCCTTCCATGGAAGTGTCTCAGTAGGTTTGAGGTCTTTGAGAAATGTCAACAAAAACACGAACGTAACGGCGCCGATTGGCACGTTGATCCAGAAGCACCATCTCCAGCCGAGTTTGCCAACGATGAATCCACCCAGGATGGGCGAGGCTATAACAGCTATGCCTTCCACATTGCTCATTATACCTCCCCAGAAGGGACGCCTGCGCAAAGGTAAAACCTCCATCAAAGTGCAGAAAGCTCCAGAAATGATCCCAGCACTGGCAAAGCCGCTCATCGCTCTTCCGGCAACGAATGCAGCACTGGTTGGTGCGGCCGCACACATGACACTGCCAACCATGAAGATAACGACGGAGATGAGGAGGATGTGTTTGAGACTGTAGAGACTGTAGAGCTTGCCGAACATGAATTGAAAGCTACAAACAGTGAGTCGATAAGCGGCAGCGTACCAGCCAACATCTCTCATGGTATGAAAGTGATCAGTGATGGAAGGGATCGCCACGGATACGATAGAACTGTCCATTTCTCCCATGATAAGTGCAAGTCCGACCGAGATCATGATCAGATAGAATTTCACACCAGTCGGATATTTGCTTTCATCTTCGGCGACCTCTCTTTCAGCTGATAGCGCTCCAATCTCTTCATCTAGATCAAATGGCCCGTCTTCTTGTACTGAAGTCATTTCGATCTCGAAGAACGACCTCTCGGTTGTGACGTCGCGGGTCAATATTGAAGATGATGAAGCCATGTCATGGAAAATCCGCTCAGCAAACGAATGCGGACATGATGATGCGGACTTAGTTGTAAAAGTACTCAGCGTTCGCCGTTTGGTTCCATGGGGCTTGGATCTGTACGGTAGCTAACCTCACTGTAACGTGTCTACCAAATCTACCTAGTTGCCTGGAAGCTTGATCTGGTTTGTTGCGGGGTACCTACAGTATACGACATCGTTCCTCGATTTGATCTGATTTAGGAAGGAGACCGGGGCTATCACGCTATCATTGCCAGTGCTTTGCAATGATAGAGCTCCTGCGCTGCATCAAGATCATTATTTCCCAATCACGTTTCTCCATAACCCTCTTTGCGCTGTGTATCAGATTGATATCTTGAAGTAGTGATGGTACACTGGTTGAAGTTCAGAACATGTATAGCTAGGGTTATTGTTTGATTTGGAGGGTAACTTAAGCACCCAAGGTATTAATAGGCTCTGCGAAACAGGCTTTTCTCCAGTCGAAAACGTATGTACAATCTGGATTCCAATGGCTTCTGTGGATACAAATTATCACATTATCGGTCCTACCATTCCACCGCCTGTCGCATCGTCATGGCCTCGTTGCCGCTCTTTTCTTATCACTCCACACATGGTCAAAATCGCGACAAGAGGGTCCATCTTACTCTCGTCAACCAGGAGTGCACCCCCGACTCCCCACCAGATCCACCTGGTGCCAATGAACTTGGCTACCTCCACATAATTGCCGTATTTCTTTCTGTAGAGAGTCGTCCACCCGGTCCAGGAGTAAGGCACGTATCGCCAAGAATACGGCGCGCTGTCTTTGACGAAATCTTCTGATAGGCAGTTCCACTTGGGCCGGCGCATGATAATCGGATGGTCACAGTGATTCGAGGGAGAGTTGAATGTAAAGGTTTGCTGTCCACATTCCCAACGAGATGGCGACCACTCCGCAACAAAGGTCTCCTCTGCGGATGGCGACAAGGAGTAGACCTTGTAGTCTTTGAAAATGGCAGGTCGCCTAGCTACGAACGCTGGTACATCGTGGCTTTGAGCAATGTACTTTCGGCACGTTTTGTAGAAGGAATGCGATAGGATTGGAGTTACTGCATCAGTAAGGTCATAAACAGAGATTTGATGTTTGCAAGGTCCGTGCGGAACGATCCAGAAGATCTTGGAAAAACTTGACAGGTCTGTGGCTTCTTGTTGTTGACGCCGAGTTAGCTTGGACTTCTTGGGCTTCTTGGACTTCTTGGATTGCGTAGGCTTCAGCTCCTTCAGCTCCAGCTTCTTTGCCTTGGCCTTCTTCATCCCCAAGGAGGGGGTGGGCCTGTAATTATAATAGGATTATGAAGTGACGGCAGTGAATTGAGGGGCCTGAGATAGAGGTTTGGATCAATGCTAAAATCAAAGGGTGTTTGCTGGTAAGTAGAGGACAAGCAAAGTTGGACTTGCGGATCAGTAATGCCTACCACGTGGGCTCGTTTACAGTTTCGCGTGTGTCCTATAGTGACTTCAGGAACCATGAGGCACATTGAAGGTAGGACTGATTGAGATTGTGCAAATACGCGTAACCCTCAGTCAGTCACAACTTCCAAAGTTGACTCAAGCCCGAGTCCGAGTGTATGATTTCAACAGCAATGTACCAATGGGATATGTTGACTTCGAATTCCGGTTTATCAATTTGTTGATACTTGTAGCGTCTTTCATACAAAGCCGTAGTAACATCTTTGGGGAGCGACAGTAGACGATGGGGTGCCTCACCAAGGTCTCCAGAGTGGTATGTGACTAGTCTTATCAATCCCATCGGAAGGCTATACCTGAATCACATCGCCATCTTCGCGTAGTGCTTTTTGTTGTCGACTTCAGAGTCCAGAGTACCCCAAGTATTGCGGCATGCAACCTCTATTACTCCCGGATTAGATCGAATCGCATCCAAGATATCGTCTGGAATCTTCTTAGTGGTATAGCACACAGGAGGAACGCCAGTAACCAATCGATGTGCTCTCCGAGTTGAAGACCGATGAAGGCCTCATGACCGGCTAGAGTATATTGCTCCTGGAGGCAAATATCGTACTCTCCTGGAATTATGTGCTCTTTTGGTAATCGGCCAGGTGAAGAGGAAATCGATAGCTCGAGCATTGCGCTGGACCTGTAAGTACATAGCTGCGCCTAGGTAGGTAGCAGCCCTGGCGATGCCCTGGTGGATTTTATCTGCCCTGGCGATGCCCTGGGGGTGCCCTACTAAGCTAAGCTCTGATTGGTTAACGTAAGCTTAGGCTACCCCAAAATAATTTCTAAGCCTAAGTTTGTTAAATCTATTATTCCTATATTGCTAAGCATCTATGCACTAGGCTTAATTAGGTAAATATAGTTATTTATTAAGGTAGTATTTGCTAACTATAGGCTTTTAAATATAAAGAGGTTAGTTTGCTACTATACTTATATCCCTATACTAAGTAAATAGTTTTTTTATACTAAGCTTTTGCTACGCTAATACCTAAATACCCTATAGCGTATCTTTTTAAATTATAGACCCTATTCTAGATCTTCCCTTCTTTATACTTTTCTATAATATTTATCTTTAATATCTATCTCTAATATTTATATTAGTCTTTATAATTTGTATAGCCCTTTTTCCTTAATTGTTAATTTTCCCTTTTTACTCTTTATATCTTTTATCCTTTAATTATTATATCTTTACCTAGCACTAGCCCTAATACGAGTAGTCTATATAGTAGTAATTATAGTACTAAAGTATATTAATTAGATATAGTAATATGTTGTAGCTATAGCCATAGTAGTAGTAGTAGTTATAGTAGCAATAAAGATACTTTAACTTCTATACGCAATCCTAGTATAATTATTTAGCTAGAGTTAAGTGTTTCTAATATACCTAGTAAACGTCCTCTTATGCTTATATATAGTACTTCTGCTTAGTAGCCTCTACGCAGTTTTAGTAACTATTAGAATCTACGTCTAATTAAGACTAATATTTAATAATAACTTTATTATAGTACTAGTACTTAAACTCTTTAAAATAACTATTCTTCTACTCTATTATAAAAAATAAGTCTAGGTTTCTCTTTTAACCCTTATAAATAGTTTGCTAATATTAGATAGAGCTTTATATAAAACTTTTAGACGCTATAATATAACGCTAACTATACCTTTATATATAACTAGTAAAACTTATATCCTATACTAGCTATTCTTTAACCTAAAGGTCTTAGTAGAACCTTATAGTTTAGTAGTAATACTAACTTATCTACTATACCTTTACTACTAGCTTCTATTAACTATTCTAACACTATACGTAATACTAAGCTTAGTATTTCACTAGCTATATTTTACTCTCTTACAAATAACCTATTATATACTACTATAGAAAATAAGATAATTTACTAGTAAAAGATTAATTTAGATACTACATATATATAAGATCTAGATAAAGAAGAAAAGTAATTACGTTAGGCTTATAAAAAGTTATAGCGTCGTTACGCTTTAACCTCTATTCTACATAGCTTTATATATACTACTATTCTATATATTAATCTTTCTTAAGCTTAACTCTCTACTTAATATTAGCTTACCCTACGTCTAACACCTTAGGCTAAATTATTAGCTTCTACATCTTAAGGTTTTACTCCCTTAAGTGCTCTACTATAAATACTATATTAACCTACTAGTCCTTATACTTATTAGTAGACTTACTCTTCGCCTTTAGGCTTAGTATTAGTTAGTTATCCTAAAGCCTCTTCTATTACTCTATTATATTCTTCTAAAAGTTTATCCTTAACTTTTACTATAGTTTTAGAGTTATAAAAACTATAACTCTTTATTATTAACGCAAAGTCTCGTACTAAGATCTATAAAGCTATTAAGGATAATTCTACGCTCATACGTAAACTTTAAGATCTATAGTATAAAGTAGTTACTTAAACTACTAAGGTAGAGAACGCATACTATTATAAGCGCATAATATAATATATTAAGCTTAACATATTACTAATTTAGAATAATAAAAACTTACCTAATATTATAAATATTATCTTTATTAATAGTAAATTTAGCCTTTTTAATAACATCTTTATACGTATACAAAGCCTTATATAAAAAGCTTATCATTCTTATAAGAAGCGTATTTATAAATATGTTATAAAGCAAATCTATAAGGTTTTTACTACTAAGCCTAATTTGCGTAGAGAGCCTTTTAATTAGGATTATTATACTTAGTAGTTTAAGAATCATTTTAGTATTCTAAGCTATTATTAAGTCTTCTTGCATATTAAGGATATAGTTACCTATACTTAGAGCCTAAGTCTTAAAAAGTATTTTATAAAAAGTATATCCTCTTTACTTCTTATTCTAATTTATACTAATATTTTAAAGCTATATAGGTTAACGTCTATATAGTAGCTACTAAGTTGCTTACCTCCTTCTCTATTAGTACTACTATTAATAACTAAGCTCTTAAAGATAAACGTAATAAAGCTATTAACATTCGTCTTAATATTACTACTCTTTATAAAAGCTAGGATAATATTAATCTTATTAACTTTTAGATTATTAGCTAAGGTTTCTAAGCTAGTTAATTAAAGCGTAAAGCTAAAGTTAAGTAAGTAAGAAAAGGTTATATTACCTTTTCTATACCTCATCCTAATAAGTAGGCCACTTTACCTCTAATTAAAGAGTATTCTAAAGATCTTAATTATAATCTTTAAAAGTAGAGTACTACTACTAATTAAGACGATCTATTTCTTAGTTAAGAAGATAGTTCTCTTTTAGCTATATATAGTCCTAAAGTATTTAGCTCTACTATTAATCTATAATTCTAAGACCTACTATTTAGAAACCTAAATATCTATCCTAATATTAATACTAGTTATACTTAACTATACTATAAACGTCTTAATCTACGTACTTATATATTAGATCTAGTAAAGGAGAAGATAAGATATAGAGAAGAAATTTAGTATATAGGTAATAAAAATAGAGAACTATATACTAACTCTTACTAAAGTATTACTAATAAATGTTTATATAAAACTCTTAAACTAGCTCGTCTAACTAACTATTAACTATTTCTTTTTTAATATTTTAGCCGCTTATTATTACCCTCTATTATCCTTAGCTTTTAATTCTCTTAACTTCTATTAGCTTTATATTCTTTCTTTATAATTACCCTCTTATTTTAGTACTTTTTTAACTTACTATCTTAGCATTAATTCTATAGATTGCTTCTTATAGTAGGATAGTAAAAAAGTTTTTACTTTTAACTATATTTAATAGCGTTTAATACTCTTTATTTCTAATAGCTCTTTTATACTAGTATATACTATATAATTTTAATAACTTATATTATTATTAAGCTACTTACTAGTTCTTATTATATTAGTTTCCTATTACATTGTTTTAGTTAAGTATCTCAATTAGGTAAACTTAATCCTTTTCTTTAATAATTAATTTAACCTACTTAGCTATAACAAAAGAGGATTTAACTTAGAGTTTTAGACTTTATAGATATTTAGGTTTAGAGTCCTACTACTAAAAGTATTTATTTGTTTATTTATTATCTATTACATTAAAATAATAAATTATTTATTACTAATCTATAGCCTTTCTCTAATATTATGTAATATTCCTTAGTTACTATAATAGCTATCTTATATTATTAATCCTTTTAGCCTATATTATCTCTAACTCTTATAGTATAGTACTTTAAAGATTATAATAGGACGAAGTATAGGGTTATTAATATTAGTATATTAATATATCCTATTAACTTAAGTTCTTAACCTCTATCTTACTATCTATCTTTATTATAGTATCTTCCTCTTTTTTACCTTCTACCTCTATAAATAGCTTTACTTTAACTTGTATTTTAAATTTATAGGCTCTTAACTATAGTAGATTTTTAGTCTTACCTAACTATTTTATCCTTAGAACTAAACTTATCGCTTCTTCTAGGCAACTAATAGCCTCTTATACTATAATAATAATTAGCTATTATAGAATCTATAAAAAGGAAATAGTATAGCTTACAAGATAGAGTAGGAGAAGTAGGAAGAGGAGCATTATTAAATAAAGCTACTAGATTAATATAATCTAGATTACTATAACTTAAAGTAGTGCCTAATTAAGCGCTTAGTAGAAGTAAGAAGGACCCTAGAGAAGAAGACGTAGAAGAAAAAGAGGTTAAAAGAAATAGTACTTAAGAAGACATTATACTTATATATATAAGTTTTATTATTTACTTAATAATAATTGTAATTATAATTATAATATAGATTAATATGCTAAAGAAGATTTATAAGGTAGTACTTTATAATTCTTCTAAGTCTACGCAACTACTTTCTTAGTATAGTATTTCTTCCTTTTACTAGTATTATGCCTTCTTTCTATAGTAATAACTTACTACGTCTCTATGCTTAAAGTAGATACGTTATAGGTAGCTACTTATATAACCTAAGGCTATAAACGTTTATCTCTTAATACTTTACTATTTACTACTTTATCTATCTACTACTTTATCTATTTACTACTTTATCTATCTACTACTTCCTTATTATCCCTTAGTATTTTATCTATTTACTAAGTCTAATTCTATTGGCTTACTTTTTACTACCTGTGCTTATTTTAGTTGTAGTAATGTCTAGTTTCTAAAGAATACCTTGTCCTAAGGACCTTTATCGCTGCGTAGTATATAATTAAGCTCCTAGCTTGTTTACTTAAGATAATTAAGCTCCTAGCTCGTCTACTTAAGATAATTAAGCTTCTAGCCTATCTGCTTAGGATAATAATATGCTTATGTTTAATGTAGGTAATAATAATAATAAGTATTAATAAGAACTAGGCGATAATTAATAGGACTTTAATAGCTGCTATGCTAATACGTTTGATGACTCTAAAGCTAATAAAATAGATACTTAGGTTAGTCTAGGCTACTAACTGCCTATCGTAGAGGACGACGCTATTAATCTAGATCTAATAGGGCTTAACCTATCTATTTAGGATATTGTAAGCTATGCTATACAATTATAATAGTCCTAAATTTAATCCTTATAGAATAATCTACTTATACGTATTCTTTATTAAATTAATATTAGAGAATAAGATAAAGTAGGTTACATCTAGAATTATACTAATATTTTTTAGTTAATATATACTAGGATTTAGACAAATTTAATAGAGATATTATTCTTTCCTTAATAGAGTTTCTACTAGACATAGACTTAGTAGAGTTTACTATAAATTAATAATTTAAGTAGCCTTTTAACAAGCTATTTGCTAAAGAGATAGTACTAACTAAGCTATTTAATTAGGATAAAGGTCTAATACTATTAAAGAGTAAAGAAGAGCTAGTTAATAATAAGCTTAATGAGTTTAATAAAGAGTTTGCTTTTAGTAGAATTAATTACGACCTAAAGGATCCCTTAGAGCTAGTAGCTTATAAGCACTTTTCTATACCTCTAATACGCTTTTACATAGCTCTAGGCCTTTAGTACAAAAAAGCTAAAATTTCTTAAGTATTGTTTACTTTACTCTTAAGCATTATAAAAATGCTAGAGCTTACTATAGAAGTCTATAGTCTTCTAGCTAATGTTGCTATACTAAAGCATTAGACTACTAAGTAGTTACTATTAATTAAAATATATACTTAAGATATTATACTTAATCTAGATTAGTTATTAGTCTTAAAAATAGAGAAGGTATATTTCTTTAATCTAATTAACTTATTTGTTTATATCCTTATGTTAGATATTATAGAGAAGATATACTTTAGTATAGCATATTACGTTAATAATTCTATAGAGCTTTAGTACTCTTAAGCTTAGGCTACCTCTATTTAAACTATATCTAGTAATTTCGTATATTATTCTTTAGACCTAATAGATAATACTATAAGTAGGTAGCAACTAATCTTTTTATCTAACTTTATATACTTTTATTGTAATAATTATAATTGCTAGTATTATTATTTTAACGTACTTTATCTTAGTTGTATTTTCTAAGTAGCTAAAAATTATATAAGTAGCGTCCTAGAAGGAGACCTAAACTATAGATAGGTTCTATTAGAAATCTAGCTTATTCTACGTTAATAGCTAAATAATTTTAAGCTCTTTAGTATTAACGTCCTATCTAAGCTACTAGTACGTTAGTAATAAGACCTTAATACTAGTAAGATGTTAGATCCTATCTTAGTACTTCTTTACTATAATGAGGCTATACTATTATAGAATTATAATTACTTCCTTCTTAAGGAAAATATTAAGGGGCAATACCCTAACGTGTTGTTAGACTACAAATAGAGTAATAATTAGATTAGTATATAATCTATTAATACTACTACTCTAACTAACAAGACTCTTATTTATTGTGTGTTATATAAGCTTAATTCTAGTAATTTAGAGGTCTTTCCTCTTAGGCAAACTTATCTATCTTAAGGAAAGCTTAAGCTTAGAATGTAGGGACGTAATTATATAAAGAATTTTAATTGTTAAACTACTAGTATCTAAAGTATATCTTTGCCCGTGCTTATTTTTATTAATAGCTTTGGTCTATACCAAAACGCTTACTAATCTCTTATGGGTATTTATTATATTATAGTAGCCTTAGACTTCTAATAACGTTATTAATAAAATAATATCTTCCCTCTAATAATTGGCCTATATAGGAGCAACTTTCCTAATATCATTGCCTTATTACGTTAAATAGTAATTATTAATAAAGGCTTAATCATTTGATTTAATAATTAGAATATCTAGTTTAGCATACCTACTATCACTTATATAGGGGATATGCTTTAGTAATAAGAGAATTCTAGGATAAAGAATTAAAAGGCTAACCTAGAATGTTATTTCTATTAGGTTAACTCTATTGCTTACTCTAATATTTATATAAATATTATCTTAGAAGGCTACTATTACTATTAAGTTATTGTCTTACGAAAATAGCTTAATAACTTTAATATAGTAGGCTAAAAAAATAAATTTGCTATAAAATATAGACTTAGTATAGAAGACCTACTACTTATTAGTATCTTTCCTACTTTAGACCTCTTTATATTACGCCCTTTTAATCTTGCCTATTCTAAATATTAAGGACTATCTTAAATAATATATAAACTACTACTCTCTAAACTTCTTATAAGCTAAGGCGTTAAAATTTATATTACTACTCTTTAATTATTTCCATACCTAGCTAGTTATCTACTACTATAAGGTTTACTTTACTACTTTAAAAGCTATACTATTGCTAAGTATGCTTATTAGTCCTACGTAATTATTCCTCTTCTCTAAGTAACCCTACAAGAAAGCTATATTAAGAAGTATATTTAAGTTATATTTAAGCAATAATAGGATATACTATTTAATTACGATCTAGTTAGTATTATTATTAATTACTATGCGTCCTTAGCTTATAGTAATAGTATCTTAATAGAACCCTTAAGTCTTAATAATTATAATAACTTAGATAATCTTATTTAGGCTTATTAAGCTAAGCTATAGAAGCTTCTCTTTTTAATAGCCTAAGGTCTTATTAATAATCTAGCTTAATCTCTTAATCTTAGTAGCTATAGCTAAGGTAGAGCTTATAGTAAAGGTAAAGCTTATAGTTATAGTTATAGTTATAGCTATAGTAATACTCTCCTTAATTAATAGCCTAATAAAAGTTTATAAAAAGGGAGTTAAGTAAGTAAAATTACTAGTAGTTCTTACATAAGTACTCCCTAGTCTTTAAACGCTAAAAATATTCTTTATAGTTATAAAGCCTTAAAACTCTTAAAGGACTTAGTCTTACTAAATATTTATACTACTCTTTATTACTATTATATAGCATAAGAATATATAAACTTTATAAATATAAACGTCCTAATTAGAAAAATATTATATTATCTATAGAAGATAATTATCTACTATACTAACTACTATAATACTTACTAAGATCTACTCTATACTTAGAATATATATTAAACCTATTAATTACTCTTAGCTAATACTTATAAGACGGAAAAACCTATCTTAACTAAAATTATAGCTAACTTATTTAAAACTAACCTAGTATTCTTTTATATTATTCTTCTATAAACTAAGAGTATAGTGCTTAAAGATAAAGGTAATCTTAAAGATAAAGAAGTTAGTACTAAGATTAAGAGCGACTTAGACTATATTAATCTATTAGTATTAGATAAGATTAAGGAGTTATACTCTAGAAACATTAACTATATACTAACTTGTACTAGTAAACTATAGTAGCCCTTTAAGAATACTTTTTAGTATATATATAAGTATAATTATGGTATGCTATACTTATATATATAGCCTAGTTCTAGATTTAATTATATTAAGAAGATATTATTTACTTACTCTTAACTAGAAGCTTAAGTTATCTTTAAGTCTAGTTAGTTTATATACGTCTTATATCTAGATAGGTCTACTTCTATTATTTATATTAACTATATCTTTATCTATAAGTAGGATAATACTAAGCGTCTCTTTATTATTATAAGCAATATAGACCTTAAGTTAATAAATCCTTAGCCTTATAATAAGGTACTTAGTAATAAGTATTACTATATCTTTATTCTTCCTAGCTAGGCACTAAATAGGTCTACTTTAATAAATCCTATTATTATTAGCCTATTCTTAATTATATTAAATAACCTCTTTATAGTTTTATATAAAGTAAATAAGCTACTAGCTAATAATATATATACTTAAATACTACTTAAGCTTGTAGATACTAGTATAGCTTATAATTTTATCTAGGTTAAGTATAAAATATTCTAGTATTAATGCCCTCTAATATTGCCTACTATCTATAATTACTAGCTTTAGTACTATCTTTAGGATTGCTTTTAGTTCTTAAGTCTTATACCTTATAGCTTAAAATTATCTTACCTTAAATTGATTACTACTAAATACTAAACTAGTTACTAAGCTATTAAAAATTATATTTATTATAATACTCTAAAAGTTGTTAAAGAATAATAACCTTTAAGGATATTAAATACTACTTACCTTTATTATACTCTAACTACTAATATAGGAATTAGTTATCTAACCTTTACTCTATTTTCTATCCTTATTTTACTCTATTGCCTTTATATAGGACGTTATAAATATAAGTTTTAATTGCCTTATTAATTATACTAACAAAATCTAGTTTATTAGCTATTATCAGGTAAAGATAATAATAATCTAACTAATGCTAAGTATTACTCCTTTTCATTCTCCCTATTTATTTTCCTAGTTATGTTTCTAAACCCTATTCTATTTAACTATTATATTACTAGTACTAGCCTATAGTAACTCTAAATACTAGCTCTAGCTTTATAGCTATAGATCTAACCCTAGACTCTAAATACTAGTTCTAGATGCTAGTTATAGATACTAGATAATAGACACTAGCTCTAGATACTAGATACTAGATACTAGATACTAGTTCTAGGCTCTAGGCTTTAGCTATAAGGTATTATACTAACGTATAACTTATATTAATTATAAAATATTATATTTATTATTATTATATCTTTTTTAGTAGTAATATACTTTAACGTAATATCTAATAAGCTCTATCTATAATAGTAATTCTCTTAACTACTAAATATATATTCTATCCTACTTTATAACCTATTAATTAACTTATTAGATACTAACTACTCTAGAAGATAATTAAGTATAGCCTAGTAGATAGTTAAGCTATAACTACTATAACGCTAATTAGATTAATAGCTACCTTATAGGTATATATACTTAGTCGTAAATATAGTATAAAGCGTTACTAAAGTCTATACTAATATCTCTTAATTCCTATTCTCTAAATGCCTTTCTAAAAGCTTTTACCTACTCACTATTCTAAGTCTAATTTAATACTATTACTAACCTACTAATGCTATTTAGTATATTAATAAATAGCCTCTTATCTCTATTACGTCCTTTATTACTATCTTAACCTTAAATTATAATTATCTCTTACTATATAAGTTATAGTTTTAGTTATATATTAGTTTATATCTTACTATTCTTCTTTAAATTATTTAGCAGCCCCTATAGAGTAGTTTTATAAAGTTAATAACCTTATAGGTGCTCTAACTAAAGCTTTTAGATCTATAATATAGTAACTATAGACCTAGTATATAATAGTAGCTCCCTAGCCTAGCTAGTATTCTTCCTCTAGTTTCTAAAAATTAAAAGAAACCTCTACTAGCTATAGACATAGAATAACTACTTAAAAGTAACTAGATCTAGATAGGCGGTCCTATTTCTAATACTATAGTAAGTCTACTTCCTAACATAGCTGCTAATCTATATTATAGTATTATAGAGTTCCTCTAATAGATATACTAGCTATTAAGGTCGCCTTCTAAGTCTTAAAATACCTCCTTCATAAATTAATATATCAATTTATTACTATATTATTACTAAGCTAAGTCCCTTATACCTAAATCTTACTAATTTATACTAGTTTAGTATTTAGAGCTACTATATAGTATTTTATATAACGTATATTAATACCTAGACTACTTTATATAATACTACTTATCTATACTAACTAATAACTATTATATCTTAATAATAGTACGCCCTATTACGCTTTATCTTACTAAGTATATTCTAAGTACTATTTCTATTCTCTATATAGCTAGTTAAGAAATATATATACTAAACTAAGCTCTTTAAATAGCTTAACGACTTTATATTGTTAATATTATTATCTTACTAATAATAGGTCTTTAGAATATTAGCTTAACTAATAAGGATTATAATATATATAGAATTTACCTTACTAAGTCTTAAAGGCTTAATACTTTTCTTGATTTTATTATAACTCTTATTAGTATAAAGCATTTAGCGACGTCCTATTAATACCTCCTTATCTTTATAATAGTATACTAGGTAATTAGCCTAGAAAGCTCTTTTCTATAATTAAAAGGATAAGTAGAACTTCCTACTACTAAAATTAAGTAGATATATATAAGTTAACCTTAGTATATAGCCTACGTTACTAACTACTAGAATTATAAATAGCTAGCCTATTACTAGACTTATAGACTTTATAGATATTGTCTACTTTACTTAATCTAACTTTAGTCTAGGTATGTAGCCTAAAAAGAAAGTATCTTAGCTAGCAAAGGAGGAAGTACTTTTAGCACGTCTAGAAATATATAAAACGAGTCCTTTTTTAGAATAGATCTATTTTAAAAAGCTAATACTTATTGACTAGGCTATACGTTTATTAATAACCTTAGCATAGCTTATTAAGAAGGGTTGCTAACAATTATAAGAGCCTTTTAAAAGCTCTTATAATTTCTAGTAACCTCCTTAACTTAATAGGAAGGCTCTTATTACTTTTATAGCTTAAATTCTACAATTTAATTAAAGCAAACTATTAGCTAGGGCTTTAATAATCTATAGCCTATCTATTTAATTATTAGTTAAATACTCCTATTACTACTCTCTTAGACTAATTCCTAAGATTTAATTAATTTATATTACTTAATACTAAAAGCTTTACTACCCTATTTCTTTAATATTTACTAATATTTTTTTAGTACTTACTAAGGCCTAACTAAAAAACCTCTATAAATATTAATAACTTTTTATAATAACCTTATCCTAATATTACGTTTTTTGCCTACTTCTAACTAGATCTAGTACTTTTAACGTCGTTTTTCTTCTTAATTTTTAATCTTTTTTTTCTATATAATAGTCTAGAAATAGTACCTCTTCTCTAATTAGATAGATTTCTATATATCCTTATAAATTACCTTAAATATACCCTAGTTTATAAACTTAATAGAATTATATTTATTTAATGCTAAATCTTCTAACTCTATTATTCTCTCCTATTACTCTTATAGAGCTTTTTTAAGCTAGAATCTAATTTCTAGCTTTTATATAATTTTTAATATATTGCTTTACCTAAAGTTAGGAGCTCTAGTCTCTTAGCAAACTCTAGACGGCCCTAAAGTAGAAAAAATTATAAAAAGCAATAAAATAGTTTGCTAATAAATCTAATATAGGCTAAGACTTAAATTTAATATTAGATTCTAGAGTTCTATAGTAATACGAAGCAATCTAAAGGAGTATATTAGTAGATTAGATTTAAGGATACTAAATTATAGTATAGTAGAGTTTATATAAGATCCTAATAAAAATAGTAAGAAGTATAGAAATAGGGTAAGTAGGTAAAGTATATAGAGTTAAGGCTAAGATTAAGGTAGAAACACTAGTTAGGAACGTGGCTAGTTAAGAACGTAGTAGCAAGGAACGTAGCTAGGCTAGAATTTAGAAGTATATTCATTCTAGGGCTAGTGTAGAAATTTATTAATAACGTTAATATAATTATTTACTTACTAAATAACTACTCTATCCTAAATACTAGTATTAAGCTTTCTTCTAAGCATGCGTACTCCCTAAACTAACTAGACTAATAATAATCTTCTTAGATTCTTACGCTCTACTAATTAAATCCTTACCTAACTTACTCTACTACCCTAGTAATGCCCTAAGGGTAATATTTGCCCTTAAGGCATCTCCTAATTAGGCTCTGCCCTAGGGTAATTCTGGTTCCCTAGGGCATTGGCGTGGATTCCCTAGGGCTCAGATGCTCTAGGCTCCTTTTATGTATTAAAGCAGTAGCTCCTCCAAAGATGCCAAATACAAAGCAAAAGAGTATAAAGGAGGTTCGAGATGAAGGCGGCATGGCACTGGGCTAAATTCGATGAATACTGCGATATTTACTCCTCAATCCACTAAAATCCTGGTACAGGGGTCAAAGAAGGCGCGTCCTGGGTGTGACGCGCGTGTATCCATTGCGCTCTTAGTCTCAACCTCAAGACGCGTTATGGGCAACCCAAAATACCCAACATCTGTTTGTTTTGTCGCCGAGCTACATATCCAAGTAATACTGTCGCAATGGCTCGACCTAGCATGGCGGCTCCGAGAAATCTCACTTTGACGGAAGAATTGGAGAAATTGGAGCAAAGTATCACTCTCACACTTCAGGAAATTGACTCCAACTTTGCCAAGGCGCATCGCATTGTCACCACCAGCATACTTCCAATTGTTGAAAGATACGCCAAAAATTCAGAGGCTGTCTGGGAGGGCTCAAAGGTAAGCTCATCTGAAAACGTATTTCTCCTCGAATACTCACCACACACTAGTTCTGGAAACAATTCTTCGAAGCTTCGGGCAACGTCTCCTTCAACAATTATGCCGTTCCAGCAATCGAAGACTCGGTAGTCAACGCGGATACAAGCGAAATAGATCAAAGCGAAGAAACATCCGAACCACAGCTTTACTCAACTCCTTCGCAAGTCACCGATCGTGTCGACGACTCAGAAGACTTGACAATTACCTCCCCTGATATTACAACCAAAATCATTGAATCTGATGATGACGATATCATACTATCTTCTCCATCCCTCGCGCATAATCAAAGCACTCCTCGATTCCCGCCATCAAGCACGGCAAGAGGAAAGAAGAAGGACACCGGCAAAGGAGGGCAATCTGGGATGGCCAATGTTGTTGATTATCCGTCTCCGTACGAAGCCATGAGACGTGAGATACGCGGAGACAAACAAGGATCTCAACCAAAAGGGGCTCCGGTGACACCTGGAAAGCGGCCTCCAGCACTTCCCGATATGACCATGACTCCAGTCGGATCATCACCGTTCGCTATGCCGCAATCTGCCTTTAAGAACAATAACAACAAAGACACTGTTCTCCACCAAGGCATGTTGGGAATGACATATCGTGTGGCTGCAACACCAATGACTGCAAAGCGAAGGCCATTTGATCCGGCAATGTCCAGTCCGCTTGGCGAAGAGCCACAGCTACGGCCGGAAATCTTCACGAGCGATGCGAAGCCGGGACTAACAATCATGTCACCAAAAAAGAAGGAGACCATAGAAAAGCACCGCGAGGAGCGTCGCCGAAGCCTAAAGCAACTTACTGGTCGGCCCTTGAAGAGTGAGATGGAAGATGAAGAGATGCCGAACCGAACCCAAAACACTATGCGATCGAGGATGGGCTGGGACAGTGACGATGACGAGATACCTGAATTCAGTCCACCCAAAACACTGAGATTTGAGCTTGGGGAGCCAAAGTTCATTCACACACCAGGTAAGCGACTGCGTCTTTGCCTTTTCATACCCTAACATGATTTAGCTCGAGAAGCTAGTCGGCGCATTGTGGAAGATTTGTACGATGCAGCCGGCGGTTATATGGATGACGACGAAATGCCAGAGGAGTATAGTCCCTCTATTGTCATGAAGGGCACCAACTACCAAGATGATACGTTTTAGACATTGATAATTCACGACATAAGATACCCCAGGTGCGTCGAAGGCTAGTTAATGTGAAGTACCTTGAGAATCAAGCGCTGTGATTGGTATATATGTACAGAGTTTTTTGACATATGCAATCTGATGTTGGATGTCTTCCTTTCCCATGCAGGCTGATGCAAAACAGAATAAACAAATCCAGTCTGGACAACCTTGTCTAGATTCAACTCCATCAAATGCGCCGGATGGTATTTTGGTATAAAGCAAGAAATATTACAGAGAAGATATGGGATGAGAATGACATGAAAAACAAAAGTAATGAGGAGACGTTGGGTCCTTTTACGGGTTTCGCAGATCAGATGCGTTTTGCACTTCACTCAACAGGCTGGGCACATATCGACTATGTCCACTGCCCGCTCGACTCATTTTGCCTTCACGATCCTTCAGCCTCGCTTGGAAACTCAGTTTTTGAGACTCGGATCCTCGTCGTGCTGCAGGTCGACTACGAGATGAAGCATCTCCGTGACTCCTAGGCAACGCGCCTGAAGGATTATTGCCCGGTGTCATCATAGACATCTGGTCGCTGAATGTGTCGGTATACACACTGGTGAAACTCGATCCACCAGTGCCACTTCGCTGCCGCCCACCGCCCAGGAACGGCGGCCGTGGATGAGCCATCTTTTCCAGCTGCGCATCAACCACCTCGGCATATGTTCGTTGACCTGGCATTCCACCGCCCAATGCCGCCGCAGCTGCACCCAGCTCGCGAAGTTCTGAGGCTGATGGCTCTTGTTGGCGGCTCTTTACACCATACGCTTCATGCCGCGACTTGCCAACCCACAGCATCTGCTCGTGCTCACGCAGATATCGCTCACCACTGAAAGATGTCTGGACAATGCTACGAGCCATCATGCCTAGCGCTCGCCGCTGGTCGCTCTTGTCGTACATGCGCTGTGTAATGAGCTCGACATCTCGGGCGGTTGGCTTAATTGGTAGTATTGGGGCAGCTTCGCCCGGCGCGTCTTCGGCGTACTGGGCCCAGTTGCCTAGCATAGCGAGCATGTTTATTTGCGCGCGTGCAAGACTAAGCGCATCGTTGGGTGCCACGATTTCAGAATAGCGTTCGTTTGACTCGGGATGTGTGAGCACACGGAGTGAAGCGCCTACATCGGTGCAGACCACAGGCGCACCAGTTAGTGCAGCCTCGCCAAGCGCCAATGGCAACCCTTCAGATACAGAGGAATTGAGGAAGAGCCAGGTGCGGCCGAGAACCATGCCCGGATCGGCAGTGCCGCGAAGGGCCACATTTGTGGCAATACCTTTGGTTGCGATGATCTCCTGGCACTCAGAGGAGTAGGCAGGAGCCTTGTTGAGGGCGCCATAGATGTCGAGCTGGTAATCGGTAAAGCCCCACTGGTGAACTATGATATCGGCAGCAAGCAGCGCAGTCTTAATGTCCTTGGCGAACCAGACGTGCGACAACATGGTGACGGTGGGATTCTTAGTGGTAATTTCGGTGACTGGGGCAAACTTTTGCATGTCGGTGATACCGTTGACGATTGGATCGATTTTGCGCTTGAAGACATTGCGGTGCTGGATGGCGCCTTGGGATGTGCCAATTTCAATTTCCCAGCCTGGATTGAAGAAGTCGGCGCAGGGTAAAACGGCATCGGCGTGATGAAGCGTCAACATGGAGGTCAGACGCATCAGACCAAGCAGGGAATTGCGAATAAATGGCGGCAAAGTGCAGAGAGCAGAAGACAGATACAGGTTGGTCTCTCGCCAACTGATGGCGTGGTCCCAAATCTGGAGCACACAGTTTCGCTTGATCTTCAGAACGATACCATATGCGGCAGAAACGCTGTGATGTGAAGCCTGGAAGACTGCCGGAACTCGTTCTGGGATCGGAATTGAGAAAATGAATAAATGGCGGAACCACATCTCCAATGCGGAATCAAGATGACCAAGCGTCGGACGCTCCGTATCGAACCATTCTGAGGGTGGTTTGGTATTCTTGATGTCGTCGGCAAGCCAAAGAGCTCGCCAGGTTTCCCTCACAGTGTCGCTCTCCCAAACCTCCTTCCAATGACGAGAATCTTGGAAATAGGTGTTGAGATTTACCAAAGCTCGAGTCGCTTGCTTTACATCCGCATCAGACAGTGTCACTGCTCGAGCACCCTTGACGAGTGCAGTCAAGGTTGGTAAAAAATTGCGGCGGATGTCGTCTCTTGTGGCATCTTTGATGAGATGATCGACCTCGCTATCGAGCTTATTGAAAAACATGCCGTGAACTGGATGCATGAAATCAAGACCCCAGAGAGGAATAACCTTGAGCGATTCCACGTTCTCTTGGGTTTGATGCTTGGGCAAGCCGAAATCGTTGGCTGATTCGACAACCATATTCCATCGGATAGTTCGCAAGTTGTTGATTAAATCGCGACGACATGCAGAAACACCACCACCTTCATTTGGCCATGTTCCAGTATCAACTGCAACAACGTGAAGAGTATCGTCGGTATCAGGCTGTAGCGTCTTAGTCCGAGTATACACTACTGCATCACCACCCTGGCCGAAACTGAAAAGATCGCTTAGTCGAATAGCTAGAGGAGTCCAAGCCGACACATCATTCGATAACTCAGAGCTTGCGGTAATTGTATCTGCATGGAGCGCAAGATAATCCTCAGCTTTGATCAAAGAGCCTCGGTCACGGCGACGCCAGTATGGTTTGAGCAGTTCGTCTTCCCGAAGAAGTCGTTCATCCAACCATCGAATGATCACACCATCAATGTCGGATCTCTGTTTCCAGACTTTCCAAAGCTGTGAACGCTTCTGAGAGGTAGAGGCAGGCATCAGCTTTGTGTTGAACCTGATCCATCTACCAAAGAACGTGGTTCTGAGAGTAGGAAAGCTCAGAAGAGGATTATCTTCCAGGAACGAAGTACCAACAGGCTTTTTGAGAAGGCCGAGCCAATCGTGTCGAATCATCTCCGGAGTTTCCACCGGGTAGCCGTTCAGCTTGGTGTTAATCACTGGGTGATATTGATGGTTATAAACCCAAATACACTCATAGACGTCCGATCCTTGCACAAAAGTCGCCTCTTGTACTCGAGAATGTGGAATCCATCGCTCTGGCTTCTCAGGATGACGAACTGGAGGCGCTGCCCAACTCACATTGCAAGACAAATGGGGCAAAACGAATTCAGCACGAAGCAGTTCATCGTCGTATTTGGCGTTCTTGCGGTAATGGTACTTGAAACGGACCAAATTGCCATGGCGAATGTAGCTACCGGATTCGATGAAGCCTTTGTGGTTATATTGATGCGTGGCAGTTTGATTTTCTCCTCGAACACAAACTCTGGATAATGGAACGCGAGTCATTTCAACACGCGAAAGCTTCCGATCCCGATGTTTGACGCGTCGAACTGGGTACTCATAGACGTACTCATTAATTGAGATGCCATCTCTGAACTCCTCTCGGGAAGTGAGCCTGAAGTCCTTGGAGTAGGAGCTGACTGAGAGGACCTTAGCGTCTTGTGGCTCCTTGTCATGGATGCCGGAGTAAAAGAACAGCTTGAAAGTCTTTCCTGCACCACTGCGAATGAAAGCTGTCATACTTTTTTCTGAGGAGTGAATGGTCAGTCTTCCCGACTTCAGCGTGATCACTGTTCCTTTGAGGCTATTCCAAAGGTCTTTCAGCTCCTTTCTGCCTTGAAATACGAACCATGGAATCAAGATGCTTTGAGCTCTACGAGCGTACATCCATAACAAGGTGTAAGCGTATCGAATTGGTAGCCGAATAAATCTGTTGTGTCGAGAGAGGAAAAAGGCGAGCTCCCGTTGGTACTCTGGATCGGCAATTGGAGCGATGACTGCAAACTTGATCCATTTCCCAACCGCATGGTATAGTCGTGAGATTGGTCTCCTGATAGCCCAGTACAAATGCTTCATTGCTGTCACCTCTCCCGAGATGTTGTGCGCCATATTCAACCACTGGAAATCTTCAGCTATATCTGTAGTCGTCTTCTCGCTCATAGGCTTCGCCAGTTGCTTCTTGAAGTAATTGAACTTGTGAACGGTAAGAATTGCACCAAGATCAAAACGAGCAATTCTCGTTTCAATTAAGCAGCCATTTTCGCCACCTAACGTCTTTTCAAGCCAGATGAGCTGGCTTTCCGTGATGGAAGTTGGTTCTCCAAGACATCTCATCAATATCAGCCGGCGGATGTCGAGTGGCATCTTTTCCCAGTTGGTGTCGCAGGGTAGCCCATAGCAGAGGTAGTTCAGCAACTCTTGTCGAGTTGACATTAGGAAGGAATGCTTCTTTTGGGGGCTGAGTGAGGTCGGCAATGCTCGCAGTAATCTCTCTGGAACTCTCGTCATCTCCTCGTTTACGTAGCGACAAACCAATATGGACTCTGATACCACCGCATGATCGTGAGAAAATCCATGAAAGCTCTCAAGTGCAGCATGAAGCAAGGTCTCTGCGACCACCCGGCAGTTATTGCTGATTCTATTGGGCATCATACTATAACGGTCGAGATTTTCTTGTACAATTTCTTCTGGCTCCACGAGTATGTGAAGCCGTCCTGCGCTAAAGAAACTCAGGGCGCGAACATCTGCCTCCGCCGGAATAACGTCTCTCATTGTGATGAGTTCAATGACTATATTTCCACGGTCCCAGGCGGTTATTATGCGGCGAATCAGCTCCGAAATATTTGGAAAGGCATCCAAGGCGACAGAAGAAAGAGTGTCCTCGTTACAAGAGTGTAAAAGCGCTTTGATTTCGCTGCCAGGATGTCTGTCGGATTCAATCAGGAATTGCTCGCGATTTGATCCAGAGGTGACTCCTTCATAGAATGCCTCCAGCTCTGCTTGACTCCATTTCTGGTCGATTCCAAGACCGCCATAGGCGTGGTATGAGCGAGAGGTATGATTATCATCTAGGGAGAGCTTCTTCGGGACGCCAATTTTGGCCGTCTTGAAGGAGAGTATTGCTGCAGTCCACGTCGCTACGCCGAGAGCGAGGACATCGTTGTATGCAAAATGTCTTTCATTCTTGCCATCAAGTGGTACTCCGGGAACCAGTTCCACCAGGTCATTGGTCGATTTGCTCATATCCTTGAGAATGAAACCCAGGGGCATACCTATGAGTAGAGCCACCATCAACGGCATCACAGCGTGAGGGCCAGAGAAGATTTTGTTGTACTGATAGAGCAGGAGTCCAGTATATGCGAGAACGTAGGCGATGAAGGCGATGAAGGAAGTTTTGTTGCCATCAAAGATCCACACCAAGGCAGCGCTGAGTGCTAAAGCCCAGACATGAACACCAAGGAATCGAAACAGCGTTGTCCAGTAGAGTTTCCTTCTGACTTTGGCGTCGTATATTTCAGCTGCGCGAATGAACTCCTTGGATTGAATAGTGATGGGAGTCGATTCCTCTGCCAGTTGATGCAAGTGCTGCGCTTTGTAGTCGAGAAGCACTGCTCCAATGAGATAGTATGCTAGACCAAAACCTACAGCGATCCGAAGAGAAGAATTTTCGTTATCAGAAAGCCCGACCAAAGGATCACCATATATAAGCTCAACCCATCGGTCCAAAAGTGCGACCAGGAAGTACAAGATACCTGCCCCGACCTCATCACCAGCAATTCGCCAGTGGATAAAAGAGTTATGAAGCCTGATACCTTTCTGATTCTGCTGCAAGCTGTCGAACGCTACTCGAACCTCGATATTCCAGGTCGAGCTGTAAGGCATTGGACGTTTGAAATCGCCTTGCCGACAATACCATTCCAGTAAGAACACGGTAGCTTCCCAAGACTCGACCAACTTTTGTACCAGTGAATCAGCTCTTGATTTGATCCAGAATGGTCGTTCCCTTTCAGCTTCCACAGCGGCGGCGAGGGCCCGTCGACTTAGATTCATGGCGGCAGGTTCGGTCATGTTATCGAATGCCTTCTTATCTCCTTCTGCTCTGTTTTGGATAAACCAAGCCTTCACAGCTGCGTCGTCAATTGTATGGACTTTGGAAATCCATGTTACCCACCAAGACCCAACTCTTCTGAGGCCTAGAACCAACAAGGTGATGAACAAGAACAGAATCAATAGATATATCGTTGAGTCGTGGCCTGGAACAAACATGGTAATTATTGGAGAAGCCATGAGGGTTGGAATAACCGCAATGATGACCTTTCTTCCGTTTAAAAATGAAGAACCAGGGAATTGGTAGCTTGACAGCGCAGCAAGTACGGACAAGTAGCTGGTGAGAACTATAAGGTAAAAGAAGAAAATGACACCGGAATGGAAATCACGAACTCCGCTGATGATGGCCCCACCAGATAGTGCAATGAGAAGGGTAAGAGAGAGCCCGCCAATCAATCGTGTGAGGATAAACATGTTGGCTGCTGAAAAGGCCATTGAGATGAGGTAGTAGGTGCCTCCAATAGAGATCCAGGTTCCTATTGCTCCAGAAAGGAGCAGAGAAATCATGAGGGCGAGTGTTGCATTGTGCTGTTCGTCCTTGGTCATGAAAGCACTGAGATACAATCCTCGCCCTGTGGTTGTCAGCAGAATAATATCTACAAGCGCTGGAATAGCGAAGACACTGAGAAAAGTAAATCTCCGATAGCCAGGCATGGTGCTCTCCTTCTGTTCCGGGTCAATATCTGTCTGCGCTGCTGCGTATGCTGATGCAAACGCGGGAGCATTATGAATCCACATAGGAGGTTGGTTCTGCGGTTGAGAATAGAAGGCTCGATGTCTGGATGAGAGGAGTTTACCGAATTCACTGGGCGACAGATCGAAGTATGCCTCACAGCGAGAGCCGAGTGCAAACAGCTCTGCAAATGCAGCACTTTGGTCTGAAAACTCGTTGAATAACGGATTTCGGTCAGAGACTTCGACGTATACTTCTTCAAAGGCCGCTTTTCTCGCTGCGCAAAAGATCGAGAATGCCACTATGTCTGAGAAGGGATCCAAAGCGCCTCTAGCTTCTTTTGTCTTTGGGTCCAGTATCATTGCCTCAAGCGCGTCCGTGATAGCATCAAGGTTGTTATGTAGCTTGTAGTGAAGGATATCACAGAAAGCATAGTGAGTGTCGGTGAATATGTCCAATGCGGAATCCGCTCCTAGGCTTTTGAATCCATGGCGTTCGTACCATTCTATTCTCGAATCGACCAGCTCCTCGGTGGAGATTGTGTTATCAAGATAGTTGACATTTCCATGCTCCTTGAGTTGCTCGAATGATGGCATATCCAACAGAATTTCATTGCAAGCCGTTTTTATCGACGTCAGCAAAGGACAATCAGCATCCCACTTGGAAAATCTATACTGCTGTACGAATAAAAGCAGATCAGTTGGCGACAGCATGGTAAGATCTTGACGCATGCGCTCTGGTAGCTTTTGTGGTGTTCCATGCACTGTTCCAGGATCCTGATAATCGTACTCTGTCAGGAGGCAATGATACCTGGACAGGCCTCTACTGCTCAAGTAAGTGTGTAGTATTGTTGAGGTGACGTTTTGCGCGTTCTTGGAGATGTATATTACGAGAGCTCCAGATCTTCGGTCAATTTCATAGACAGACCAGAACTGGGAAGACTGCGACGCATGAAACCCAGAATCAATTCCGAAAAATATCTGGATTGGGTCGCTTAGCTGATCCAGATCTGAGGCCTTTCCGAGCAAGTCCGCGAACTCTCGGAGGGCTCGAATTGTTGGTGAAGCAGTATTGATTTGTGTTGTTGTGAGGTATGAGTGAACTTGGATTGCGAGGTCTCTCACTTTGGCCGAAGGCAACTGATTTAGTAGTCCCAGTCTTCTCAGTCGTCTCTGGGATCTCACGATTTCTTCGAAAGACTCTTCAGAGACTTGAAAGCCTATAGGAAAACAACCAAGCCCAGTGTAATTCGTGCCAACTGGCGATGATGACAGAGGGTCAAGGTTTGATTTACCTATACCCGCACTCCATTCGATACCGCTCCTCGGATCCATTAGTGTATCGCTACCGGAGGTCGAGCGGAGGTTGCCATCGTCTTCAAAGCTTTGAAGACTCAAGGTGGAGGATGAGCTTAATTCTGTGCTGTCTGCTCCCCATCGAATCAAAATATGCTGTATTCCAGGAATGAGAGCTTCGAGGGCAGCGAAATGCTCAGAAGATGGGAAGTATTTTGAGGTTAGTAACCGATTTTTCCTAAATGCCTCGTGTATTTTCATGACTCTTGGATCTTTGAGCCACTGGAATGCGGCTAGAGGTTCTTCTACGGCCACATTTGCAGCGACATTGCTCACTGATGATTCTGATCCAATCCAGACCAGCGCGCCGTGATAACTACACCACTGATAGCTTCTTTTGACGACTGCATGCGAAATTTCTATCCTGTCGTCCACAGCGTCCCACATCATAACAGTAAAAGGGCGAAGGCAAGACTGAGAGACGAATTCTTTCACCGTTGATTTCATCTTTTCCATCTGGAAGAAGTCGCGAACTTCACCATTTGGTAATATCGTACCATTCTTGATGATGACACCTGCAAATTGGGAAAAGTCTGGCCGCTTCATTCCGTCGAGAAAATGTGGAGGCACAATCTCCAAGTAAACGTCAAGGCCTAACTTTCCGAGATATGTTGTGAGGGCGTTAAGAACCGGTTGTTGCATCAGATTGTGCCATCCGGCAAGCATCACGCCCGTAAATTGGCTCTCTTTGCCGGATTTTCGCAAGAATGTACCTTCTATGGCAGCCAAAACTCTTTCGAGCGATCTCAGCATAGACTCGGCTTTTCCCATAGAATCCGAGCTTAGCATCTGATATAGATCCAGTCTTGCAACAATATGCGCCGGCAATTGAACCCTTCCATCGTCTAGGATATCCAGAACACCAGGTCTTGTCGGATCCAGTACAATAAGATCGTAAGCGCCGAAAAGAGTGGTAACATCTTCCGTTATTTCATGGGAGAAGGCGCCTAGATATACGCCAAACGAAGAAGGCCTTGGAAGATCACGGGTGGCTTTGCTTATTGGAAATTGGTTGTGTTCGAAATGTTGATCAAGACGTTGCTGGACTCTTTTCGGTATATCCTTGGAATCTGTTTTCCTCTATCAAAACGTCAGTCTCCTGCGAGAACATTCTACGGAGCTTTCTACATACCCGCAGTAACGATTTGAAAAGCGTTATAAGAAACCAACCGACAGATATGAGTCCAGCCAGTCCACTTGCTCCAATGACGGCTACTAAAGCATATTGCCACCAGTTTTGCACCTTCCTACCGCCTTGGAAGGGATGTATCTCCAAAACATATGCCATCGAGGACGAGTCTTCCAGTCATGGACTCGATCGACGAGAAGCGTCAAATTAAAAATTAAGAGATGACTGGAAAGAAAACCAAACTGGCTGAGAGATTGTTTTGCAAGTTTCAATTCGTCATGGCGAGGTTATGGTAGCCGTAGATAACGGTGGTGTTTTGGGAACAAATGATGGTAGTAGATATCAGAAATTGGTTGCAAAAAGTGGAGGCACCATACAATGAACGAGTAAAACACGTGCAACTAGAAGATCGCTTGAGCAGTAGCTACAGAAATTCCCAAGTCTAGCAATTTGGGGGGATGCCGATAGCCACACGCGGTACAGATAGCAAGACAACCGTACCCAAACTCAAACAGGCACAACAATACTGGGCACTGGCATAGACATCACTGCGTAGGGTTTCGCAGCTAAACATTTTCATTACTTAGAGTCCATGTACCGTGGAAGCTTCTCTATTACCAAGCTGGTGCATAATCGCTATTGGTTCCGCACAGCGTCGGGGTAAAACTGAATTTGCCGCTTTCATCTGGGCGGCTGAGGCGTGTCCAGATGTAGATGACCATATAAACGAAACAGCATCTACCCGCAGGCACAATGGAGATTGCGGAGCAATTTGATTTGGAACCACCTATTTTTATGTCATTTCCATGCGCCGATACGGGATAGAACCCGAAAGCAAGACGGAAACAAGCGTCTATAGAAGTCAGGTAGAATAGACTGATCACTGCTTTATAAAGCCATGGCAAGGTTGGTGAAAGAAGAAGTTGTGGGGAGAATTAGACGACCGAAGTCCGAAAGGTTTGCCCTGTCAGCCGTATAGACGTTATAAGAGTACTAAGGTACGAAATAGCGGTTACTACTACTAGAGCGGTATAGGTAGCAGAAACAACGCCACAACGTGGACGAAAGTATGAAACCTGGGGACCCTCTGGGGGCTAGCCTTCAAGATTCAAGATTTGACACACATCCAATGGACACGGACACACACACGGTCCTCAGGGGTTTTTGATATTCATCTTCTTAACTTGTCTTTACTACAAGGCCTGGTCTCCTATCCCAGCATCTTTTAATTACTACAGCACTCTGCTTGAGACCTCGGCCACAAGTGTTTCTTTATGGCTGTCGTTGCTTCGCTCCATATTACTTTGCCCTTTATTGCTTCACATTCCCTTGTACGATCTATCCATGCAAACTCGTCACCAGGTTGACCATTAATTCCCGTTGTGATGGTCACGACAAACTTAGCTTTATTTGCAATGTATTTTCATGGTCCTGACTAACAGGATCCTTCACTGGCACGCTGTTCCTCTGTGCTTCCAGAATCCCATCTCGCATGTTATGCTCTAATCCTGTCTGCTCAATTGTGCCTGAACTAGACCGGCGCTGTTCTCTCATATCCTTCTGTTGCCCTGCTATAACCCGCGGAAGCTTTGGCACTGCCAAATTTCTCTCCTCCAGTAGAATGTCTCTTGTCTAATACATTGTTTTTTCAACACTCTTTACGACTTGCCAAATCTCCCGCTCTTCTTTCCTTCAGTCTTGACTTATTCTGTCTCTCGTTTCATCGCATACTCTTCGAATACCACAACACTGCCAGCATGGCTCCCTCCTGGAGCATGCTCCCCTCTCTGCGCCTTCTGCTGTTGATAGCGATTCTCGGAATATTCACATCTATCGTCTCTGCTGCAAACTCGGCCAAAGCGACAGTCCTCGTCATCGCCCGAGATATAGACTCGGCTAGGACAGCGCACTCCGGTCTTCAAGGCTACGGAATTCCATACAGAGTTTTAGTCGTTCCTCTCTCGGGAGCAACATTACCCACATTAGAATCTTCGCCAACACAAGGAAATTTTGGTGGTGTCGTTATTTTGGGAGATGTCTCGTACGATTATGGTGGTGGAAGCTTCCGAAGTGCTCTCACAGATCCTCAATGGGAACAATTATACACATATCAAAAAAAGTTCAAGGTTCGGATGATACGTTTAGACGTTTACCCTGGTCCAAAATTCGGTAGATATATTTTTTCCTTCAAGTATGCTCCTTACTTATATCTCACTTCCAGGTACAACAACTGCCATTGATAAAACTGGTTGTTGCGACGCGGGTGTGGAGCAGCTCATCAGCATCACAAACAACACTGGTTTTCAAACCGCAAACGTCAAAACCTATGCTGGTAGCAGCACGCAGGGTCTCTATCACTATCCCGCCAGAATAACTAATTCCTCTTGGACATGGGAGATTGGTGCATTTGAACCCGGTGGTCCATTCACTGAGAGAACAACGGCTGGTATGACTAGAACTCTTCATCCCGTTTCTATAGTCGGCTAACTCTATCATAGCTGTCATTAACAGCCAGGATGGCCGAGAACAAATGGCATTCTTTGTTGGCTGGGGTACCGATTGGGCCGCAACTTCCAACTTCCTACAGCATCCATGGATTCATTGGATGACTAGGGGACTATGTAAGTTTAAATCCATATGAGCAACTTGCTCACCTCTAACATCACAATAGATGCTGGTTTCCGGAGAGTTTATCTCAACACTCAGATTGATGATATGTTCTTGGTCACCGATTTGTATCAACCTCAAGGTTCAACTTTCCGCCTTCGACCATCAGATTTAGAGCACCATATTACCTGGATGAAAGACATCAACCGCAGATTGCCCAAAGGCTCCAACTATATGGTCGAGATCGGTCACAACGGCAATGGTGATATCGAGGCTGCTGTTGCTTTAAATCAGCAAGGCGTTTGCAACCCAATTGAAGCGATAGAATATCCAGATCAGGTCGATACTGTTCTCGAGTACGTCAAACTGCCGGGATCAGGAGTTGATATCTGGCCTGCCGCTCCACAGGTTTATCGCTGGTCAACAACTTGCGCTAATCTTGATCCATTGATGCAATGGTTCAAGAACCCAACTAAGCGGGACGCATTCATGCACGTCTCTCACACATTGTAAGTATAGTCCTCCATATGCATGTCCATAACGAGGATATAGCTAACCGTACAAGCACTCATGAGGCCCTCAACAATGCCACTTACGCCGATGCATCGAAAGAAATCTCTTTCAACCGCGCGTGGCTTCAGCAATCAGGCATCTCCGCTGCCAAACGCTATTCCACTGCCGGCCTTATTCCACCAGCTATCACTGGACTACATAACGCAGATACTATCAAAGCGTGGATGGATAATGGTATCAAACACGTTGTTGGCGATAACACCCGTCCTATTCTACGGAATCAGCAGAATGAGTATTGGCCAGCAATCTCTACGAATGCTGTCAACGGTTACCCAGGATTGGTCATCATGCCACGATGGGCTACCACGATATACTATAATTGTGACCTTCCCGATTGTACCTTGAATGAGTGGACAACTACTTCTGGTGGCTCTGGTGACTACCAGCACTTGTTGGACGACGCAAGAAATACCAATACGAAGTATTTGCTAGGTCTTCATTGGGACCCGTAGGTCGATTTTATTTCTGATCGCAAGCAAGCAGCTAATCTGTTTAGGTACATGTTCCATCAAGCCAACTTGCGAGTGGCTGATGTCCCAACCACTATGGTGAACGGAGTGGAGCTTCAACTCGGTCTTATGCAAACATGGACCGAAATTGTCACCCAGGAGATGGTTCGCCTGTAAGTTCCAGGCCCTGTAATACCATAGCCAATGTTTGCAGCATGCTAATATTTTTATCAGCACGGATTGGCCCATCATCACTCTGAAACATGACGATACCGCGCAGGCATTCATGGACCGCATGTCTCGCGATCAATGCAGTCCGGGTATTTTATGGAACTACTCGGACGATGGAAACTCAGTCATCTCCATCACTGTCACTACCGCCACGCAAAACAAGTGCAAAGTACCCATACCAGTCACTCTTCCAGTAGAAGCCGCCACACCAGCCAACGCGAAGCGTGAAAAGGTTGGAAACGACCCTTTGACCTTTTGGGTCAAGATGGAAGGCCAACCAGTGACTGTTCCATTCCGCGAGCCCATACGGCTATAATGGCCCTTCGCTTTTTGCATTTGCAAGTCTCTTATATCAAGCGATCCTCCATGGTTGGACATGAAAAAGAAGCTTGCACGTTTATTGTACTGGACACTACTCATAGCGTAGTAGCTTGTCTACCTTATTGTTGATATATATGCATATTGCAGCTAGGAGGCGTTTGGGAAGGTGCATTTCAAGCACGCAGCTTGTGTATAATGTCCATGTTGCGCATCATTAAGAGATATTGACACGATGTATTATATCTACCGTACCAGGTAGCGTTGTGACGCGTGACCATGACGGTTCTGGGTGGCTCTCATCATATGTCTACAAGACATCAAAACAGTTAGAAAATATAGTCACAATCTTCAGGTGCTCCCATTTTGTCAAGGACATTCCCAATCATAAAATCATCCAATTGAAGATAACGCAACTACACGATTTACACAATCGATTTTCGTGAACCTCTAGCCTTTCTGGTGTTTCCAGAGATCTGCTTTGCGTCCGGTTCGAAAAAGAAATAATCAACGGCAGTACGTCCTGAAAATTATAGCGTTCAAACTAATCAAAGAAGGCGACCCCGATTAGCTGACGAACTTTTTCGACCAGGTCCTTTTTTTGTCGAAATTCGATTGATTACTGGCATCATCGTAGTTAGCAATTTCGAAAAGGAAATTGTAGACAATTCATGACCAGCTGCCGTGGATACGAAAGCCAACGTAGTAAGCAAAACAAGGATAGCTTCTCTGCACATAGGGACTAAGTTACCAAAGACGAACATATCGCAACATGTACTGAGCTTGCTTAGCTGAGTGCGGAAAAGTCTCTTCAAACATAACATATAAAATATATGGTGATATTGAAGCCCTTGAGGGCTGACGCATAGGGTAGCGAGTCTTCACTCTTCGCCACAGCCTAGGGTACCTATCGCTTATCTTGGTTTCTGCTCAACTGACTGAGAAGGACTAGACGTGAGAACGTCAAACATGGGCGGCGGTTTGGACGATGACAGGTAGTTACGGTACTCGGTGAACTTGGAGTGTCAAGCCTGTCGTGCCCAAATAAGCAAACAATGCAGATCAACAGAATTAGGCCCTTGCATTGATTTGCCGCTAGAATCAAGCCACAACGAGGAAACCTTCCAAAACGCCTTCTAGAACGCGTGAAAAGTGGAGTCTCTTTCAGCTCACTAGAGAGTCTAAACCAACACCACTTTGTGATTTGTCTTCCATGCATCCATCCGTGGACTCTTTCCATTGTCCAGCTGGGACCATGATTCTGCTTTTCTGCGACTAGTAGGCATACATAGTAGAAGGTCGCACCGAGCATTAACAGCCAACCAGTACCAGCCCTCCTCTTTAATCTAGCAGATACGCTTTCCTTCGCACCTCCGCGAGCATCGCCAAAGCTCGATTGTCGCTCGTTACATTTCGTTCAAATCTATACCATTCGCTATGGTTAGATAGCGAACAACCGCTCCCAAGTCTTCGAGCCCTCTTTCTCCATTTCCCGCACCATTCACAGGCAAAGCCTATTCGCAGTAAGCGTTTAGCTTCCCTCCGCCTCGCATCCACATTGGAACCCGTTGAGCGGCTATCTGAGCTGATTCGCGCCCATTCACACAGCAGATTCAATACAAACCGGTAGAGACTATTGTTGGTTATAGGTGCGAGGATACAATGGACGAGCAAAAGATGAAATCAGGCAGTTGGTGGGGACGCAGGAGTCGGCGAGGAAAACTTCTTGTTATTGCCATCGCTGTCGGCATCTTCATCGTCGCACTGGGCCTTGGACTCGGACTGGGTCTAGGCTTGAACAATGGAAGTGGTGGAGACAATTCGGAATCATCAACAACACCAGCATCGCCTCTACCAACAGCACCTACAAATGGCTCAGTATACCAGCCTCCAGTCAATTCAACCTGGCAGATTGTCTTGTTGAAGTCGATCAACGTTCCTGATGGCGCTTCCAGTGTCGTTCCGGATGTTGGCATATTCGACATTGATCTGTTCTTGACACCAAAATCGACAATTGATACTCTACACAACTTGGGCAAGAAAGTTATATGCTACTTTAGTGCTGGCAGCTATGAGCCAGACAGACCAGATTCGAATCAATTCAAGGCGAGCGATCAAGGCAAAGGGCTGAAAGGTTGGCCTGGTGAGAAATGGCTCAATCTGAATAGCGATAACGTGAGGAGTATCATGACTAGCCGAATCAATTTGGCAGCGCAAAAGGGGTGCGATGCCATCGATCCAGATAACATGGATGCTTATGTGAGTACCTGATTTTGGAAGGACTAGCTGGAGTACTTGCTAATCATCTCTTGTAGGATAATGACAACGGCATTGGAATGACACAAACCGATTCTATTAATTTCATAGGATGGATGAGTAACCAGACGCAGTCGTTGCGCATGGGTCTCGGCCTCAAGAACGCCGCTGCCATCATCCCCAGTGTACTGCCAGCGGTACAGTTTAGCGTCCAGGAACAGTGCGTCCAATTCTCGGAGTGCGACAAGTACAGCCCTTTCATCAAAAGCGGCAAACCTGTTTTCCACATCGAGTACCCTTCAGAGGTTAAGTCAAACTTTGCCTCGAATTTCTGCAAGAACGATGGACCTGCCAATGGATCCTACGAATTCAGTACAGTCATAAAGAACTTCAACTTGGACGGCTGGATTGAGCAGTGCAAGTTAGTTAAAGTTTCAGAAACGTTTGTAGCATCAAACTAACATTGCTAGTGGCGCAACATCAACAACCCCGACATAATTGACAATCCTGAAGTCTTATGTAATAGAGGCTGATCTGCTAGGGCCATTACGAGATCGCGGTATCCGGTTACTCAAAGAATCAGGATACTATCTACAACACTGGCAGGAGCATGGAGTCATGAATAGGATATTACTTAGACAGCATTCGTTTACAGCATTGGCATGGCGTTTTGCATACAAAACCAATCACTCATTAATTCGTTTGGTCCATCTCATTTGTGTCTGCCAGCTATCAACTTCATCTTTAACGACTTTCCCGGCCTGCTTTACTAGTGTTCTTCTCCGACCCACGAACTGTTTGGTGGAGCCTTATTGCAGGTCGGCTCATTTCACGGGACAAGTCAAAAAAGAAGGCATAGAGGTTCAGTTGACTTGGTCAAGAAGAGCTCCACCCAAGCGGAGCCTCCAAGACTAACATCAATTTGCCCGACGGACTAGTATCAATACCTAAGAAGTTAAGTTCGATGCTCTCGGCCACAGTGAAAGAGCGACGCTTGGTAAATAAATATCCGCTTTGAACTTTCTGCCCTCCAGCGTAAGCAAATTGATCAGGGTTTTGCATGACTAGGCAGAGAATGTGACCAGACATATTGTTATTTTCACCGAAAAGTCCTCTTCGTCACATTCGGGCTTGTTCATGCACAAAATAATATGCCAGATCTGATGCCATAGTGCCCGAATGGACGAGATGTCGACCTCTGCGTTCCCGTAACTGTCTTGGACTACTGTAAGCTAATGCAAGTAATCAAAACGATTCGACTAGTCAACTAGCAAGAGCCTCGTGAGATTGATACCGGGAGCTGGATCGTCCTTGCGCCTCATCAGCAGGTGAAGTTGAAAGCTAAAAAATCGCACGTTTTTATCACTTTCTCTGCAAGATCCATCAGGATGACAGCTCTCGGTTTCCAAACAATCCCTGATATCTCCTGTCCATTTTCTGAGTGGGACATGAATCTCCCGTTGCGTCAATTTATTGGTAGATCAACGCGCTCTTGTGACTCTAGATCTTGCATGATGCAGAGATTTTGACATGGATCCTGGTTAAGTCGCACTATATGCACAACGTGGGGAATCCCAGCACATAGCTATATGGCACATGGTTGTCTAGGGAAAGGCCCGATGCAACGCATGAGAGTGACGGAAAGGGTATCAACAGAGAAGGTGTCTACATTCTAGAAGCGTCGGCGAAACATGGGAGGCTCAATGGCCGATGCACAACGTACTTCTCAGTCAAATCAATCAACAGATCTTGAGGCTGCAAATTCACATAGAGTTCATGTCCCGGGTAGCTCATATGAAGTGTCCCGCGTGTATCGAGCGACTAATAAGAACTCATCAGGCTTTATACTCGAATGAGCAAGACTTTGCCATAGGGCGCTCAAGAGCCTCTGGTTTGAGTAAGAGTTACTCTTCACAAACCGATCTTCCGTTGACGATAGACAAGCGACTAGTAACAATCCACTGATCAAGCGATACCATGTCAGCTTGAGATGATTACACTAGTTAGAGTTTTGATCTATAAGATAAGTTCTACTTCAATCAGATCAGCTTTATGACTGTAACCTCGCATGAGCGGTCGTGTTTAAAAACTGTCAGTCTTGCAGGTAATATCTTCTGCCGACGAAGTTTCCACATGATCAGAAGACCTAAGCAATTGTTGCATGAATAAGAGGCTCGAGGCTTTATGATCTAGTATAACAAATTTGACTAAGTTTCATGTGCAATGGGTCAAATGCAAACTGACAGTGCCCTTGTATGTATCCTCACGGCCCACAAACTGATTGGCCTTTTGCACAGGTGATTATCATATGAGTCTGGTTATATACTACATCAGTTTAAGTCCAAGATCTGGTGTTATTAATAGACTTCTTTCCTGGTAGAAAATCGTTATTTCATTAACAAGGCAGAAGGGTAACCTTTCATGTTGATGTAAATTTCGAAGAAGATTTTCTTTGGCTCATTTCGATTCGAAGCCAGGAATAAACATAATCGTTCACGAGGATATTTGGAACCTTGACCTTTGTTCTGGAATTGTCCCGCAATTTCTTGGTCGTTGGTTATGTGAATGATAAGAAAGCCCAGCTGATGAGGTTGCTCCTAGGGAGTGGATTTGACTTTGTCACTGGCTCTTGATGCTTTCACAGAGGTTATTTTTATCTGAGAAGACTGATTTCAACACAGAAGGATGACTGATTACTATATACATATGCATCCGTCTGCAGTTGGAATATCAAAACAATATATGTAGATCTGAAATGCCGCTTTCTTTCTAAATGTATGAATCCTTGATCGTGATCCGGCCAGTGATCTTACAAGAGTCTAAAGATAATCGTAAAAATGCAAACTTGGATATATGAGCCGGGTTCCAGGCAAATGTGAGAGCTATGGAATGAGATAGTTCGATCTTGCGATTGCATCCCAAGATCATTCAAATCTCCTGTCGGAGCTTTTCTTCTCAAAGCTGCCTGTTCTCAATCTTGGTAGTTCAGACCATGGCATCAACAAAATCCTGGAACCTGGGGCTGAACTGTTGATAGTACAAGTCTGAGAGATCGGTGAGAAATATGCTCCCAGCTAATTCGCGCAACTCGTTAACGATAGCCTTAATTTGAACTTTGTCCATGTCTGCTGGAATCGAGTGCATTAAGCATACGAGCGCGTTCCTATCTGGCAGGGCGGCAAGCTGCTTTGCAGCCTGCAAGTTGACGTAGGTTTGATATCGTTCTTCGAAAACTACTGTCCGATCTGCTGTTTGCAGAATTTGATTATCCGGTATCATACCTGGGTTCATCACTGTGAATCGTCTCGCATTAGCGTCGCTTTATCAAAGAACGAGAATATCAGGAAGGTGTATGTGCTGATGAAGCTTTGGAAGAAATTATTCAACAAGGCAACAACGGCAAGTGTACAAGATTGTGCATGATCGCTGTGATGGGTTCGAGGAAAAGAGAGTTTGACTAGCTTACCGAGTAGGCCACCAGAGAGGGCCTTGTTGCTCTTCACATTGGTTCTGATTTGCTCTAGAAACGTCCTGTTTGGCGAATCGGCAAGCTGCGGCGATTCGTCTAGAAATATGCCCTGCATAGCAAGTTGCGGATTCGACTGACTCCAGCCCGTGTATTTCCCAATTTCAGCAAATGCCTCAGCCGCAGCCTTTCTTCCATAGTTGGCGGCGACATATCCTATCGTTCGAACGTTGGGATATGAATTCATTCGCATAATCTCCCGAGCAAAGTTTGAATCCGGAAGAGCTCCTGCTCCAGGCCCACTGGCGGGATTGATCACCACAATGAAATCAACAGATGGATGCGTTTGAATCCTGTGAGTATGCGGTTAGAGACGGGACGCAAATGAAGGGAAAATATATCAGTCAAGGCAGTGCTCACGCTGTGTATAGGGGGTCCCATGCCCCGGGGACAGGGTACATGTATAGTGGTATTAACATACCAGACCTCGGAGCAACTGACTCTCGCGAGGTTTTGGCAACATTAGCAACAACTGGAACTGCAGAGAGCAGCGCGCTGAGTATCGCGAAGACGACACATGAGAGTCTCCATTGAAGGCCTCTCTCCTGGTGGTGAGGTCTTTGGTGTGGGGCATTTCCCATGGCGCTAGGCCGTGGGCTAAAGTTTATTGAAAGGAAGGTCGTAAGTTGGTTGCATCTGAGAAACAAAAAGAAACGGCAAGACGAGATCAGATAATCAAAAGTCAGTGATCGAAAATTTTCCTTGGATGGAAAGCTGAAAGAGTGGCTAGTCGACCAACAGATCGGCCGCGACCTTCTGGCAATCTAATACAACTTTGCGAGCATGATTGCCGCAGATGGAGGCGCCTCGTGCAAAGTAGATCCAAATCATCTAATTATCGAGGTGTCTACAATGGCTGGGGGTCCCAGCGTATTTCGCATGGGTATGGCCCAGGCCGGGGGCAAAGTCGTTGGCAGAGTCGAGAATGCAACCAAAAACCTGAATGCCAGGCAAATGACTAGTGTTTGTTGCTAGAACCGTGTCTCTATGACATGATGGGGTATCGAAGCACGGCCAATTGCTCATCTATGCTCCGGGGCACATCAATCATGGGGAGGGAGGTTTCATATATAACAGCGGGAGCTTAGTTCTCCGCTGTCTGTACTTGGCCATTATAAAGCTGTTTCGAAACTGTCGCATGTCGATAGAGATACCAGTGCGCAATCCAATCCAATTATTTGTTGTCGTTTAACCCTATTCATACATTTTAGAGAAACTCTCTCTGTACAAATTCGGTCGACGTTCCAGAGGGTTCTCTCACAATCGCCTCGATGTCGGAATCGCGAGCTAGCAGTACTTCAGAAATGGTTGGGGGTCAAGGGACGATGGATACACCGGCGACAAGATCATCCACACTCTTCGATGACAATGGAGTTGCACCACTGAGCATCAGCCAAGACGAAAGCTACATCCTGGTGGTCGGAGGATTAGGGTTCATTGGAAGCCATACGACCCTTGAACTTTTGAAAGAAGGATACAATGTAGTGGTTGTTGACAATCTGAGCAACTCGTATCGCGAAGTCATCGATCGAGTAGAGTTCCTGGCTTCCGAATATTGGCAACAAAACCAAAAACCGCGGCGAACGCTCAAGTTCCACGAGGCCGACTATAAGTCTCCAGTAATGCGATCGATAATTTCGAGCTATATGACTCCTGCGCATCTCTCTATCGATGGAAACCAGACCTGCAAGATCAAAGGCGTTATCCATTTCGCTGCGTACAAGTCTGTGGAAGAATCAATAAGCCAGCCAATTCCGTATTATCTCAATAATGTTTGTGGAATGGTTAACTTCCTTCAACTTCTCCAAGAGAATGGGATTCAGAACTTCGTCTTTTCCTCATCAGCAACAATTTATGGTACCAAGGCCAATGAAGGTGTCGCCTTGAGAGAAGAAATGTGTGTGCATGAACCAACCACCTACACCAACTCGGAAGGCAATCAGGTTACTCAAGAGCCAGGAGTCTTTGGTCTTACATCGCCATACGGAAGAACGAAGTGGATGTGCGAAGCAATTCTTTTTGATGTGGCAAAATCAGATCCTACCTGGAATATCACAGCTCTTCGGTACTTCAACCCAGTTGGCTGTCATAGCTCAGGCCTTCTTGGGGAAGATCCAAGACAAAAGCCCACCAACCTGGTTCCAGTTGTAGTTCGAGTTCTGACCGGCTCCAAAGATCAGCTCGAAGTATTTGGAACGGATTATGACACTCCAGATGGGACTGCTGTACGCGATTACATCCATGTCACAGACTTGGCTAGAGGCCATATCGCCGCGTTGGCTGCCGCTGCCAAAGGTCGAATCAAGGAGCCATTCAGAGCCTTCAATCTCGGATCTGGCAGAGGTTACACTGTAAAAGAAGTTGTAGCCAGTCTGGAAAAGGCTTCATCAAAGAAAATTCCAGTCGTCGAGACGGGACGGAGACCTGGAGATGTTGGTTTCTGCATTGCAGGCACTGACCGAGCTGCAACAGAACTAGAATGGAAGACTGAAAAGACACTTGACGAATGCACGGTCGATGTTTGGAATTTTACGACAAACAAGACAGCGAAACCGGGCCTCGTATAGAAGATGTCTTCCGTATTTTGTATTATGCATTTCAAACGTGGTAGTGCTGCGTCGTTGAATCTGCATCTGGTTCCACGTTTGGCAAGGCGTTTTCAGCGATAGGAGCATACTGGACCCATAGGTCGCCCTCATGGTCATTAAAATAGATTTTCCCCATCGACTTACATGTTTTTAGATCCCAGATGTCATATCCTTTGAAGATATCTTCTCTTTTTATCTCTGTACATAGCCCAACTCGAGGGTACAATGGAAGTGCAAACTTTATCGTTCTGAAAAGCTGAGTTGCAGCGTGGGCATTGGCGCCTTTGGTGAAGTAGAGAGAATAGATGATTCGCAATCAGTCCGAACCTCATTTTTTGTTTTAGATACTGTGTTACTGCCGAACCGGGTCGATGGACCATCTACCTCTTCCTATGCTCCCCTCTGTTCCCAGCTGGAAGGTCTTTCCACGTGGCTGGGCTCAGAAGATCGTGAGGAATTATTGGTGACGTAGCAGGTCAATCAACCCCTGAGTAGCGATCACGACGGGACTGAAAGAAAGTCTCCTTAGAGACAAAGAGGTTGCCCCCAACGGATGATGACAGAGGCAATCCGCGTCGTGAGCGACCCTTGGCGGTTGCACAATGCGCACGGCTTGGAAGGAGGTAATTGCCCAGCACAAGAAGTCGTGCGACTGGAAGAAGCGTTTGCTCGTACTTTGCGAAAGTGTAAGATGAAAAAATGCGAGGGCTCAGAAATGGATGAAGTTGAGATAAAGCTACTAGTGGCACCAAGTCGCGTGCGAAGATGTTGGCAACTCAGAACTGGAGGCGCAAGCCAACCCCTTTACTAGTGCTAAAACGCGCTTCGCCCGTTCGCTGGAAACTATATAGAGGCTCTGCCAATCGCGGGTGAAAATTACGCTGTGTTACATGCAAAGGGCGTCGACGAGGCATTGCTCCTGGTGAACATCAACGGGAGTAACCGCAGATGGCAAACAATTTGCAAGTCGCATCAAGAAGAGTTCATTACATCCGATGTCTATTATGTTCTTGTCTAGACTCTATTACTCTAATGAAAGGTTTGCAAAGAAATCCAGCCACTTTGGAGTTATTGTCCGATTGAATCGTCCAAGCTCCAAGATCTCTTTATGTCTTGCAGATTGTGGTCTGCCCGTTTGCCTATCGCGGACTGTGGCGTCACAAGTCTGGGGAGGGTCGACGACTACAGTCTCACCTTCAATGCTGTTGTGGAGAGCCCAACTACTACAGTCACCAGACAATTCTGTCCTGTCATATTATTCATCAACAATGCCGCTTCTTTCCAATTATACCTATTGGCGATCCATTAGCCCTGGCTGGTACAACCAACTTCGCGACGCCTGGCCCCCAGTCCACGATCCCGACCTGCTGGATTGACATCTGCTTTTCCTCCACTTGCCCGCTTTCGCCCAGCTCCTCTTAAATCTTCTGCCCACTACCTTATAGGCTCGCCGCTCATGCACATGTCTTCGTCGAGAGCACAAGGCTGGCTCTGCATCTGCTAGGATCTCGATTCTTTCATCCTTTTGTTTATCGCCTCTGGTCGCCTGTTTCAAGGTTAACGCCTGTCGCAAAGCCTTAGCTGGGATGCCGGTAGTCTTAAGTGCCTGTCAGCAACCTACTCTTTCTTATTCACGCTTAAACATCGCCGTATTTCCTCCTAACCATATCTACCGGCCTCACCGGCCTCGCCATTGTCTAGTTGTTAATGAATTCGCATTCAACCATGGGCGCCGAAGTCACGGATCAATTCACGTCTCCGGGCATTTGGAGTGCGGATTTGACTCCTTCCCCGCGCAGCGATGCCATCAGCAGTGCTGGTAAGCATCACGCAGAGCGACAGACTTTGGATTCCGGACCTGGTAGTCGCTCTGCTGTCTCTGTCGCTTGTACAGGTTGCCGTAGTAGACACTTGAAATGCGACGGCCAAAGACCTTGTAGTCGATGCAGCTCTGAGGCTATCGATTGTTCTTATATCAAGTCTCGGCGCGGCTGGAAGGGTCCGCGCATCAAATCCGGCAATGCTGGATTTATGCCATCGATCTCTATGAGCAGTAAGTTTGATTCCAATAATCCACAAGAAGTCAAGCACTTGAACCGCCAATATGGTGGGTCAGGCGCTACATGTAGTCCGCTAGCTTTAACTGTGATCGGCGACCAGAGCTGATTACAACTCCAGGCGCTCCTACCCATACACCACTCTTAAGTTTGTCACCCCAAATTGACACGTCAGTACTCGACACTTCCAATGTTACGACAGAGACTCTGGCTATGAGTCCGGATGGTAGATTCTCTCTTGACTTTATCGGACCTACACAGTCGCATGGCCAAATCGTGCTTCAGCCCCCACCGCCAGCTCAGTTACTCATGGATACTACCTCCCATGGTCTTGTCAACGCTTTTTATACTTTCTTCTACGCCGCACATCCATTCGTACTTCCTAGATCTCAGTTACTTGATCTACTTCGAAGCCAAGACAAGGGTCATCTTGAGTTGGCACTCCAGTTCATTGGTTCCTTCTATGTAGTTGGAGCTAACAGCGAGGAGCTCCGATATGCTCTACAACATTCCCTCTCCCGAGTAAATGTTTCCAAGGACGCTTTCTATGTTCAGTCCATGTTGCTACTTGCTATTGGTTTACACATGGCTGACCATGAACCGGAATCTGCCAATGTCATGTATGCTGCAATAGATGTGGCACTTAACATCGGCATGAATCGTCGCCACTTTGGCACAACAAACGGCGGAGTTGGAACACTTCTTGAGGAATGCTTGCGTCGAACTTGGTGGGAAGTGTATGTCTGTGATGGCATGTTTGCCGGTGTAAATCCCGTATACAACCTGCGATTGAAAGAAGTATCCACGGATGTTCCACTCCCAATCGAAGACAACGAGTATTTTCAAGGTGTAAGTACCTCAGCCTCGAACCTCTTGCCTGAAACTAATGCTCAAAGTGTATTCTTTCGGAAGCCAAGACTTTTGATGATTATGAAGAATCTGTTTTCGAAACTGACGAGATTGTGTTCTCTTCGGGAACATACCGAATTGATGCCATTCGCGTTGTCCAGCAGGTTTTAACAGCCACTCGCGCAAATCCGATTGATCAAAACGCTCTGGATATGGCAGATACTCATTTAGCCAACTGGGCACTGCATCTTCCTGATTGTAAAAAGAAAATCATCAACAGGGAAGCTATGGTTGACGAAGTTCTTTTCGAAGCCCACATGATCATTGCAGCGTACGTATTGTCAATTTCACGGCTAAGTGGCGTATCTAATGTCATCATAGGTGCTCCATACTTCTTCACCGGCCTCGCTCAGATCTCAGCCACGAAGACGTCAGGGAGGTAAAGACGTGCGTCAACACCGGCCCAATGGGCATAGCCAGCAACTATACCGATATGCATACAGCAAAAGCCATGCGTGCAGCAATGGACATATGCGTTCTTATCAAGATGCCTTGTCCATTAGCCAAACACTCACCCTTCTTCACTTGCGCAATCACCATGGCTGCAGTCTGCTATCTCTCCTACTGGTCTTTTATAGCCACTGAGGAAGGCGACAATCTTATAAAAGAGCACATCAGACTGAACATTGGAAGCCTCAAAACCTTGGCTGGTGTAATGCCAATTGCAAAGACTGTTTTAGGGCAAGTCAAGGGTGTAGCTCAAGAGCTCTTCCAATCAAGGAAAGCTCTCAAAAACTTATATTTTGGGGCGGTGACTCGAGAAGAGATTCTTCAAGGGATGATTGAAGAGGTACCTCATTCTGGAAGCATGCCAGCCATGACACTACCGAGCTGGGATGTTGGCTTCGCCAATGGTTCGTAGGCGTATTTCTCAACAATTTCTGTATAACATGTGTAGCACTGTATGACTTAAATATGTTTGTAAGCATTATTTAACGAAATCATGAAGTTATGGATCTGTTGACCGAACAGCGAATATCTGCCGAATAAGCTCCTTGCTGATTCCCGTTGGGATTCGGCTCAAAAGTTTGGAGTGTGAAGTCTTGAAGGTGATTTGAAACCAACTGGCATTTAGATGTCTTCTCTTTCGCCTTGCCTTCCACGGCCATCTCGCCTTCAAGAAGACTGTGCTCGTAGCAGTTTGTGGCAATTATAACTAAACATTCTCAGCCTTGCGGTCTTGTGCCTCGGCTCAAATTCCATATAGGGACAACACTCCGAAATCTTCTCCGCTACTGAAGCAGTTATTAAGACCTTTAGTTGATTGGTGAACGGCTAGTAATTGTTCCAGCTACCGCCGGCAATGGCGGGGAGTCGGCATGTAAAGATGAAGCTATGAAGTGGAACCGATCATTTGTCATCTTCAAGCTGTTGTTGCATCCCTCTGTTGACATTCTATGAGCATTCTGGTTCAACTTTATCAACTTCTATAAGTGAGTACATTGTCTTTAACTTCCAGTGTACGACACCTAACTCATTTGTACAGACTTTACTTGCGATGGTTTCCAACAAAGCTCTTGTTCTCGCCAAATACCCCTCTGGCTTTCCTGTGCCAGGGGAAGATCTCGTAGTCAAAACAACGGAGATCAACCTCGACGAAGCCAGCTGTCCAGATGATGGCCTGATCATCAAGAACCACTACATCTCCTTCGACCCATACCAGCGTGGCCGCATGCGACCCGCCGGCGCAGGCTCCTATGCTGCCTCATTCGAGATCGGCAAGCCCATAACAAATCGGGCCATCAGCACCGTCGTCGTCTCCAAGAGCGATAAATTCAAGAAGGGCGATGTCATTGTTTCCGTGGATGGTACTGGCACAGAGGAGTACACTTTGCTGCCCAGCGGCTCAACTAGTCGTTCATTCAAGCTCGAGAATCCCTATAAGCTGGACCCGATGGTGTATATTGGTCCACTAGGCATGCCCGGTCTTACTGCCTGGTCATCACTATACGAGATTGGCAAGCCCAAGTCAGGCGAGACTATCTTCATCTCTGCAGCTAGTGGAGCCGTGGGCCAGATCGTCGGACAGTTGGCTAAGAAAGAAGGACTCAAGGTCATTGGCAGCGTGGGTGACGATGCAAAGGCCAAGTGGTGCACAGAAGAACTCGGCTTCGATGCATGCTTCAACTACAAGAAGGAGAAGCCGTATGAGGCGTTGAAGCGTTTGGCGCCCGAGGGATTGGATATCTACTATGAGAATGTTGGTGGCGAGACACTTGAGGCTGCGATCACACACATGAAGGTGTACGGAAGAATTAGTAAGTGAATCCTTCGATGAGTAATGCCTCTATGACTTTCACAGAGATATTGGCATGCAGAGCCATTGCTGACTTAAGTAGTTGTCTGCGGTATGATCTCGCAGTACAATGTAAAGCCTGAGGAAGCTTACCCGATTCGCAACTTGGCTATGGTCATAGGCAAGAGATTGATTATGCAAGGTTTCTTGGTTGGTGACCCCAATATGGGCCCAAAATATGGAAAAGATTTCAACGAGAAGCTTGCCCAATGGATCTCGGATGGCAGCATTAAAATAAAACTTAGCGTTACCAAGGGTATGGATAATGCGGCAGATGGATTTGTCGGTATGCTTCAGGGAAAGAACTTTGGAAAAGCAGTTCTGGAGATTTCGCCTTTGGAATAAAGTCTCTGGGTCAATTGTCCAAAGCCGAAGTGGTGTGCCTAAGGCTTACCATAAGGCTGAGGCTGATGAGCTAGATTTATATTAGGCTGAAAATGACTTGAACATGCTTATCCTTGTTTCGTGAACTGCTTCTTCTCTTGGGCATTTCGTGAGTGAAATGTTTCTGATTGAATGTGAATCAAATGGTAATATATGAACACGAACTTTGAACGAAACTGAAAACATTGAAGCTGGGATGTGAGAAGAAACTTCTAAGGGCATGACAGAATCTTCGAATACCAATTACTTTCTTAGTGCGGATACGAACCCCACGTAAATCGATTGAGGTCAGTACCGTAGCCACAATTTATATACATTCGTCAGCACGAGTTGAAGAACATTGGTTGAATAGCTTGTTATGTGCATGTCCATCCACAAGGTACAGCTTTGAAACCATATATTATGTAGTGTAATCCGAATCTAGTCGTACCTGGACACAGAACTGATTCTGTACTCTGAGTAGAATATTGAGAGGTGTGTAGGAATCGTGGATCGCGACATCCGATAGACACGTGCAGAGCTCAGCGCTCCATATTTCCGTAATTAGACTGGTATCCTAAAGGCGACAGGGCCCAGCAATTATAATGAATCGCAACCCGTATCCGAAGATATCGAACCCATGGCGAAGCTCGTTCACAACCGACCGGTAGCACTCAACGATGAGCCAAATTGACCAAGTCTGACACCTGAGGCGGCACCTCTCTTTGCGAAACGATTCTGACAAACACAGCATACATCTACTTCTGGCAGATATTCAAAGACTCTGCAGCTTGTGATTCAAACGTGCAGCTGAGACCTTTTATGGGTGGACGTTGGCTGGTGGTTGGGGTGAGGTTTTGGTGGCGCTCACTGCTTGGGTTGGGCGCCCCCTGTCCGGATCCCCACGTTGCAACGATACAGCGGACTCTCGGACTGTTGGAGTATGAGGCTGTAGTCCAGACGACCAGGTGGGTCCTACTAATAGATGTCCGTATATAAACGTAGATGATGTCGCAATTTGGTGAAATCTCACCTTTTACATTTTTCGGAAACTCAACTCCATACCAAAAACTCTAGTACATATCAAACAATCTCCACCATGGCTGCTGGCAACATCACATTCGATGGTGAGATTTCTCTCCATGTTTGCCTTCTGTAGCCTGAAGACTGACTTGTAAACAGATTATCTCGGTCTTAACACCGCCCTTTTCGAGTGGGCCGATAGCTACGATGCCAAAGACTGGGAGCGCCTAAGCAAAGTCATCGCACCCACCCTCAGAATCGACTACCGCTCCTTCCTTGGCAAGCTGTGGGAAGCCATGCCCGCCGAAGAATTCGTCAAAATGGCTTCAGACCCCAACGTGCTCGGCAATCCCCTCCTCATGACCCAGCATTTCATCGGCGGCTCCCGCTGGGAGAAGGTCTCTGACACCGAAGTCACCGGCTACCACCAGCTGCGCGTGCCGCATCAGCGCTACACAGACGAGACACGCAAGGAGGTCGCAGTAAAGGGCCACGCACACAGCCATAATACTCATTGGTACAAGAAGATTGATGGCGTGTGGAAGTTCGCTGGCCTCAACCCGGATATCCGGTGGGGCGAGTATGACTTTGACCGCGTGTTTGAGACTGGACGGGACCAGTATAGCGAGGAGGAGAAGGCGGCTGCACATGCGTCCGGCGTGCCGACTGAGTTGCCCGAGGGTATCAAGGCGGATGCCAAATAGGAAGAGCAAAAGCGCTACTTGATGAGAGATGGACTTGATTGCATGGCATGGGAGTCTGGGAATGTCTAAAATGCTGTAATGAGTTGGTGATTGATATCCTTGATGACGTTCCACTTATGCAGCTGCAGGTATACTATGGATTAGTCTGTAGAGTTTAATGATGAGTATCACATTTGCCTGCCATATCTCTCGTTTCTAGACTCGCTCGCTGGTGTGGTACTGACACGATTGAAACATAGGATGCCTTGTGGTTGAACATATTGTCAATGCTTCCAATATTTAAGCAGGTATACCGCGTGGCAGTGGCAGTGGCATGCAGCTTGATCGTTCCTTCCCCGATGAGGCACTACCTACCCTTATTGTTTCCCTTTCTCGATTTACGAAAAAGCGGTATTCAGCTAACATCAAACTCTTTACTTCGCTCATCTCCATCACTACCACAGTACGACTATCGATCAATCTAGCATCAATCACTTCATTCTTATCTACATATAATCCTCACCAGCGGACTCGCTCCAATTGAATCTCCAACTAATCACAAGTTTTGAGAAAATGGTACTCTTCCCGTTCGTACAATAGCTTCGCCGAGCGTGGATGAACCTCTTCGAAGACATGCCACGATTCTTCTCTCAGCCCAGACCGGAACCTGAAGCAGAGGATCCGTCTGCTCGAGCACTCCGCGATCATGTACATTCCTTCAACATGATCGAAACGAATCCTGGCGTTCCCGGGCTGGCTCCATTTCGGTCCTGGGGACGAGCGACCATCAATGGCCGTCTATACGACTTTCGTGTATGTCTGGCGAAGTTTATGACTGTAGAAAATAAGACTGACTTGATGACAGTTTGTAGGGCAACAGCTTCTCCAAGAGGCTGAAGGCTCAAAGCCATTTGTCTGCGACGGAATGATTGAGATACGCTGGATTGAAGGCTCTGCAGTTGTTCCCGATCCTACGGCACCAGCAGATGCGGACTGGTCAACAGTAGCGGATCGAGACTCTACGACAGGTTCAGATGTGGACCCTGCAGAGTCCGAATTTACGTATCCTACAAGAAATCCAAATCTCGCTCGCACGGCAGCACAATTTGCTTCGGACGCTCTGAATTGTCCAGACTCGGACTGAACTCACGACCAAGAGGGCTCACGGGGACTCTTGAGTGAGAATGGAAATTGCTGGAATCAAGTAATGTGTAGCCAAACAACCGCTTACGGGAGGGTCGTTCGCTATATGGTTATCTATTAAGCAAGGCTATGGAAACAAGAGAACAAGTTTCCATGGTGCATTTGTTTGTTTTGATTCAATGGCAATTGCAAGGTGTAGTTTTGACTACTGGGATAAAGGCACAATTTTGATCCAAGTCGATTGAAAACGACATTCAGAAAACGTATTATTCAGTATCGAGTCGTGCAATTGATTACAGTTACCAGTTTCAACGGCAGTCTCTCCTATCACGCGCTGTATTAGTAGCAAAAGTCGGGCTCATTTTCCCTCAGTGAGGATCGATACTCCAGCTGGTATCCCCATCATTGCCAATAATCGTACCATGCTCTCACCAAAAGCTGAAGAGGAGCAACAATCAGATGTACACGCGCCGTACCAAAGGCAAACTCAGCTCAACTCAACAAACGCATGTGCTTGAGAATCCTACATTTCAATTCACCATCGCACTGGTGGGCCATCGACCCTCTTAAGTCCTACCAGAACCATAAGATCCATCCCAGCCGCGGTCACCGAGCTTAAAGGTGGAATATTCACGAGCGATGTCGGGCCTACCACCCCAATAGGCAAGGGATTTGCCAACCAATCATGCCAGTGCAAACAGTTGCTCAAGCTGCCCTGATGCTTGCGCTCGCCCGCTCAGTGGATGGTTAGAACTTTGGAAAAAGGGCAAGAAGGCAAATGCTGCCAGGAGCCCCCTGGGATGCACACGCGACGACGGACGGCTGGCGGATGCGCTGCAAGCTTGCTGCACAACAAGTGTGCGTTGGATCGAATGCGAGCATCATTTGTCTCAGTTTTCAGGTACGGACTTTTCTTCCCTGGGTTGTGCTATGGTGGAGGGGGAGACTTTAGTGACAACCAAACCAAAGAGTCTTTTCCCCGCGCGTTGTTTGCGGCTGAAGGATTAGAGAGATGATTTCATGAGAGGGCAATTATTGTCTGGGCGGGATGAGGCTGATCAACAAGGCTCAAGGTCCATGGACCCTAGATTAAATCTTTTCTCCGCAGGGCGCGACTGGCGATGGTATTGGAATCGATAGAACGGCCACGCTTTCTTTTTCGGTCTGAGGTTTTGATCCAGGAACGATCGGAGGGTTTGATGCGGCGACGCAGCGGCGTGCATCGGAAGACAGAACTCGATACAGAAAGGAGGCTGATTTCATACAGGGTTGATGGCGTGGAAAGCATGAGGTAACTCTTACCATGTTCATATCGTGCTGATATCGTGTTGGTACCTAGAATATTCACGATATCAGCACCATATGGTGGTTTATCTTGTCCCGTATCAAGGCATATTGATGCTCCAGACGGCAGACGCCTTTGAGCAAGAGGTACTCTGCTAGCGTAGGCGAGAAAAGGAAAGTTACCCGTAGCACATGAATCTCCCAGGTTGGAGAACTCGAGCATGATGCTGGCACTGGCTTCAATGGCTTGATCTCCCTCACTTCATCATACAAACTCGGATTGGTCGTGTTTTTAGGCTCTTGGTCAATGGTGTGGGTCTGTCATTGTGCAATGTGTCAGTGTCTCACTTTCGCCTACAACTGTACCGTTGTAGGATTTATCACTCCACCACTAGTAAATTTTAGCTTGTTTCGTAGTAGGAGGTTGCCTTTCGAGTCTCTAGAAGGTCAGAGCTCGGATATGGACAGCCAGTTACCGTACCACATCTTCAATTGAATCCTTCTCATTGCCGCATGACAGGTCTCGAGTAGTACAATACGGATAGACTGGAAAATGGCGACACATGCGCGTGTTGTCAACAATCACGATCAAGTAGTGAGGCCAGTGATTTGCCAGTAGATGTGTGTTGTACATGTAGAATTGAAGATGAAAGAGTCGAGTCTACCGTCGTTGGGAATGGCACTAGAGTTGCAAGAAGCGTGCCGAAAGAGTGCTAGGAGCTCTCAAAGGCCCGGCGCCATCTTGTTCCCCAGTCTTTTCAAACTTGGAGCCCATCTGGCTTTGGTACTCGTTAGTAACCGTCTCCAGATTCCATCCATCTTTTGCTGCTGAAAGCCTAAGTCTGCCAACTGCTTGGACTACCAGAATCACGCAAACCTTTTAACCTAGCAAATCCACCAGAACCTAACTTTCCCTTGGTCCCTCTCCCTTCTCCCTCCCTTCTCCCCTCTTCCCTCTCTCTCTCTTGTCCTCATAAATTTAACGCCGCTTTCCTGCTTTCTTCCACGCTTGTGTTGCATGCTGCTTTTTCGCCTGGATTCAGAACTTTGCTTCCAACTTCCTGGAGTAGTTGAAAACTGCTTGGTAAGTTCCTATTCCACTCCCTACCTACCCATACCTCATTGCTTCCGTCTGTCTGCCCATTCCTCTCCCCGCATCATCTCCATCTCGCCTGCGCTGGAGCCCACCGGCTGTTGGCTCGCCTACCGCGCTTCCTGGAACGTCGCTGTGTGCATGATCTGGCTGGACCTGAGGATATCTTCCTGGGCTTCGGGTCGCTCCTCATCCTCCCGTCCGTCATCAATCGCGCTTGCCGCGCTTGCATCCGAGCCACGTTTGCGCTCGTCAAGGAGGCCACCACCACCAACACAGTGCTTGCCCGCCCAGCCTTCAGGCGCGCATTGCATTGGGCCTATACCTCACTGTCTGGATCCATCATCAATTGAGTCTCAATTTGACTCATACCAATTGATTCAGTCTTTGAGAGATCTTGTTGTTGTGGGAACTTGCAGTTGGTCGAGTATTGCGCTCGTCTTCAGTGGACAGCTGCATCCATCGAGGGTCATTGGGTCCCTGTACGGCGCTGCACCCAAAACTCTAACCTCCAACCGTGCACTTGGCAACCACCTTTCTCCCCAACTTCCTACCCACTACCACCGTTTGATCTTCGCGCGTCCAGTTTTTGCGTCTGCTGCTGTCACTGCTTTGTCGCGAACATTTTTCATTTATGGTTTACAAACGCGATCGCTAATACCACATACCACAGGTCAGCTCGTCGATAGTCCTTCATCCCTCTACCCTTTCTCACCTTGCCTAGTCCTCTTCTCGACCACAGAATCTCGCGCACAGTCTTCAAGACTAGATTTGACCCTCCTACGCGGCGTTCGGTGTCCCGTACTGTTGTGTTCTGTTCCTCTGATTAGTGCCTTGACTGCGAAATCTGGGTACCTATTGGCTGTGACTTCCTTGGTCTTTCAATATTCGGGTTACCTTCTGTCCGTGGCTTCTTTCTTCAAAGAGTCAGTTAGTTGTTTGCTGTCAGGTGGTTACGAGTGATTCTAGAACGGTAAGTGCTGATCTAGGCATCCTTATTTAATATTCCGTTGTCTCCCTTGACTGCAAGCTCTGCTACCTACTCAACACTCCATCCACTTTTACTTTTGCTCAGCAATCACTTTCCTACCATTCACTGACATAGCTAGCATTAATACTTGTATCCTGCAACTGTCGTGTACATCTGCGTACTCTCACCACATCAATCAGCGATTGCGGATATTCTTCCAGTCCGACGATATCATTTCCTCCACTACTCTAGTCTACTCACTTCGATTCCACATCAACTCTAAACATGAGTTTTCAAAATTACGAAGGCTTCCAGCCAGGTCAAGCAGAGGACGGTAATGCCGCCGCTGCTGGCGCTCCTGGTGCTCAACCTCCAATGCCACCTACCGACAACGGTGCAGGCCAATTCCAACAACCTGGCTCTGCGGGAATGCCTGGCCAAGACGGTGCAGGCGGTGACTCCAAGACCACACTATGGTAAGTCAAGTCCTTTGAAATGTACGATTGGATAAGCTGACCATCTCAGGATGGGCGAACTTGAACCCTGGATCGATGAGAACTTTATTCGAAGCCTCTGGTATGGCATGGGTGAGACAGTTAACGTCAAGATGATCCGTGACAAGTTCACTGGGTAAGTCATGCTTCGTACATGTTCCCTGCCAACCTGACTGAATACCTAGTAGCAATGCTGGATACTGCTTTGTAGACTTCACCAGCCCACAAGCTGCAGCCAAAGCCCTCGCCGTCAATGGCCAGCCCATGCCAAACTCCCAGCGCACCTTCAAGCTGAACTGGGCCTCTGGTGGCGGTTTGGCTGATAGAAGCCGTGATGACCGAGGTCCTGAGTACTCGATCTTTGTTGGCGATCTTGGCCCAGAAGTCAATGAACTGGTTCTTGCGAATATCTTTCAAGGCAAGTACAGATCTTGCAAGTCTGCCAAGATCATGACCGATCCTATGAATGGCGTCAGCCGCGGCTATGGATTCGTTCGATTTAGCGATGAGAACGATCAGCAACGTGCCTTGAGCGAAATGCAGGGTGTCTACTGCGGCAACCGTCCTATGCGTATCTCCCAGGCCACCCCCAAGAACAAGGGCGGACAGCACATGGGAGCAGGCGCTATGGGCGGCATGCCTCACGGTGCCAATCCCATGAACTACATGCAAATGGGTGCTCCTCCAATGGGATTCTATGGTAGCCCACAACCCATGAACCAGTTTACCGACCCTAACAACACCACTGTCTTTGTCGGCGGCCTTTCTGGATACGTCACTGAGGACGAGCTTCGATCTTTCTTCCAAGGATTTGGCGAAATTACCTATGTCAAGATTCCACCTGGAAAGGGCTGTGGCTTCGTCCAGTTTGTCCAGCGTCATGCCGCAGAGATGGCCATCAATCAGATGCAAGGCTACCCTATCGGCAATTCTCGTGTTCGTCTTAGCTGGGGCCGCAGCCAGAACAACTCTGGTCCTGCTGGCACTCCATATCGACCAGCACCTCCTCCACCAATGTACCCGTCCATGGGAATCCCACCACAACATCCATTTGGCAATTTTGGCCCAATGAAGGTAAGATGATCTCACAATTTCACTTTTGGTCAATAACTAACATCTAGCGTAGTAAGGATCTCCCCCTTTAGTGACTTCCCCACTGGCCACCTTTCGATCATTTCTTAGACCTGCATGACTACAAATCACGATACGACCACATCATGCCAGATGAGAACGGCTGCCTTTCCCTCGATGAGATTGTCCTCCTGTGGGGCTTTTCGTTTACCCTTCCTGCAAAAGTTTTTCCTCCAACATGTTTCCAAGATTTCATGCCTCCCACTTACTTATGACCCAAAAATTATCCCTCATTCTTGTGTTTTCCCACTCTCGATTTGTGTCCCATCTTGGGGACCGGAGTTATATATGCCTTGACGGTTCCTTATGCTTGGTCTTGGCTTATGCTCATTTCTACCCATCCACAACCAGAATACCCATCGGACAAGGATCGCACGACACTCCAGAAGCCACTGGTTTCCAAAGGACTCTCGGTTTCGGATTTCACAGGATGAACAATACTGTTTTCGGCTTGCTTTCGGAAATGCTTTTATTGCTACGGTTGCTCATCATCAGGCAGGCTAGTGAGGAATGTCTCCAATGGATTATTTCCATGTCATACCCGATGCTGGAATGGGCTGTTCTGTATTTAGTTTTCTCTCTTTGCTTTACATTATTCATGTAGTCTTCTTTCAACAGAATTTGTCCAACAAAGTTGCATACTTGTAGACTTATTCTGTTGACAGTCGATGGGGGTTGTTCGGTTCGAAAAAGATTCATTTTTATTGCATGGTATTTTCTGTTCTCTACTTTATTTCCATCTCTCTCTCTCTTATCTCTCTGATACGTCTTTCATATCTTGCTGCATTGCTTAGTCCGCCTCATCTGTTGGTCTGCTCTTTCGTGTGCGGATACCCACTTGTGCATCATCCATTGGCCGTTGCCGGAAGACGACTTATCAAAGTTTATTTATCCATGCATTATTCCCACTTTCCATCTTGATTATGCTATTTTACTTGAGGGTTTGGGCTTCATCGTATTTCTCCTGGTCTTGCTGCCTTGCTTGATGGTGAGTAATCAACCCAGTGTGAGCTTTTCTCGACTTTGGCCTTGCTCGAATTTTCGACCGTCATCCTGTGGTCCAGCCGGAGGTTTCGTCGTCTACGTCCTCATGCTTAGGTGTGCCTTGGTACGCCTAGCACGATATCTGGTCCTGCTTATTGTTTTGTGGCTCGCTATGAAATCTCTGCCTTGAAATTCTGGGGCTGCTTCGTCACCATCACCATTACTATCTGCTGCTATTGCTTAACCATCGTCCCCCGCACCAGCTCGAAGCCAAACTTTTCAAGCGTACCAAATTGCTAACGAAACCCTCTTTTCAATAGTCCCTACCATGCCCATATGCATACCCCGCTTGAAGGCCGCCTGAACGAATTCGATACCTCGCCAACTGCAACGTCACCGAACCCATTCCAAACGAATGGTGCTAGCGGAACTGGCTCTGAGCAGCCACTGGGCCCGTTGCCGGGAATGTTCCCGCCCGACCATCCCAGTCCTCTGACTCCACTCTCGGTAGACCAGATGAACCAGCGCGACGCTGCAGACGCGCAGGCACGAATGGATAGGCTAGACGCTGAAAGTCGCGGTTTCACAAGCGTCTTTAACGCTTGATTGACTGGCAGATCGCAGTATCGAGCTACCCTACTGGAAAAAAAGGCTATATGACGTCGGACGGAATTACACATCTCAAGTCTGGCAGCAGGATTTCATACGACGGAAAGGGCATGATGCCGTTCCTCTTCAAACTTTCGGGGCCTGGATTGTTTTATACGAGAAAAAGCGAATTATCACAACTTTCTGTTCTTCTGTGGCGTTGCTGTTTTACCTTTGATAACCTTTTTTGATAACTTTTTCGATCTCTGTGCCGGGAATCATGGCAAGCGAGGCGTGGTGTGTTTGACTGGTGGTCTACAAAAGGCTGATTGCATGTTGTTGCTTTCCCATGCCACCATTTTGGGTGGCTTTTGTATGTTCCTTTTCGGCGGTTGTCTCATCAATATCTATATCTTGACTGCGTCTTGATTTCCAGCGCTTCGTTGTGTCCGACTGACCTTTTTCGTACCACTGTTATCCATGCCTGCTCGTTCTGCTATGTTTGCATGGCCGTGTTTGTACCATTGCTTCGTATTGTCGGCATCAGTCTCTTACGCTTGGCTTCACGGCAGAATATGGTGTGTATGTTAGCTTGATCCTAGCCGTGGATTCATGCGTGTTACCTAGATACACTACTCGACCTGACTTTTCAACTTAAGGTTTTTCGACTTTAGGTAAGTTTTCGGCTTTTCATAGGCCAGTTTCAATCCATAAAAGTTATTTTCCTTTCATATATTGAGCTGAAGTACCATCGTACAATGTGTTTGCTGTCCACATGTTCGAGAGCTAATGAAGCATAGGAGCCTGCTTCTCGATTCTGCAACGCGTGAGTTGTAATCAGGCAATGTCAACATCGACGCGTTCCTCGATCCTGTCAACATCCACCGCGTTTGGTGGTGCGGTTGCACTGGTTTATGCGGTGCTTGTCGAGATCTAGGAACTTGACGTTGCGGTGTTGCAGACTTGATAATGTGTATCTTATCGCCAAACTTCAAGAGCTGGGAAGTGTCATCATGAATTCGATGCTTATTAAAAAGCTAGGGACGATGCTTGAGCCTTGGTCACATCTCGATACCTACCGTCGGCCCATTGGCTGCTACATGGCTGCTTGCGGCTTTCTTGACCCTCTTTGCATTTCTTAGGATCCCTTCTGGAAATGTATCTGTCGTACACAAGACGGGTACTCATCAATCTCGGCACCTATCCGTTTGAATATCACTGGGCTTATATACCATGGATCCAACTCCAAAAAATGTATCTTGTGTTGCTTTAAACCAGACAGATCCCATATCTCATTTCCAATGACCATCTCTCAGGTTCCCAATGTCCTCACTCATACTGGATTTCCACAATACATATCAATTCATATTCATATCATACTACTCGAGGCTATAGTTCTCTATTGGGGAGAGTTCTTTCTATTTCCAGCCAACTGCTACAGCTCCTGCCCGTCCTCCCACTCCTCAGTGACTCCCGGATACCTCAATATCATCATGTCTCCTCCACCTAGCGACTCCCCAGAGCAACACCCCACAATGGAATATTCGCCTGTGGTTTTGGCTCTAACCCCTCTCCTCCATCTCACCTTCACTTCCTCTTCCAAGCTTGCTTCACTACCATCTTCTCCCACACAAAACTCACCAGTCTTTCTTCTTGTGTGTAAAGCAATGGACTTCAACAAGCAACAGCGCCGTCCTTCGGATCCTCGTCGCCAGCAACAGCGACCAATGGATACCGGTCTCCCAATACGTCGCCCGCGACTCAATTCACGAGGCCAATCTGGCCAATCACTACTACCACGACCCACGGGCAACATGACTGCTCCGACGCTTGGTCGTCGTCCATCTGTAAGTCCTTATGCTTTGATATGTCGTGATATCGTGACTTGCACTGCGATTGAGGCGTATGATGGCATGGGTGCGGGCTGGATGGGGATTTGGACTCGTATTTGGAGGGTTGACTTTGATATTGCAAGCTATATCGGTACTTATATTTAGCAAATGGCGCTTCGGCCAGAAACTCTCATCTCAACCACCAGAAATGATACCACCCATCAAGTACGTTGTTCTCCATCAGACCTCTAATATATTACAGAGAGACGTCGACACTCTTCCTCCTGCTTTGCGCGGTACATCACCAGACCCAATGAACCGTCGCTCCCTCCTGGCTCCACCAAAGCCAGCACCAAACCGCTTTTCTCCTCCCTCAGCCTTCAAGGGATTCTCCTTCATCTCGGAGGAGAAGCCAGCTCCTCCCTTCCCCCTCTCCACCACCGCCACCACCAAGATGGGCATTGCCCTCACCACCAAGGAAGCCGTCACCCCTTCCAAAAACGACCTTTTGGCTATCGCCCGGCCTAGCCAGCCACCACTACCAACACCCACCACCACCACAACGCGCCCTGCCGCAAAAAGCAGATTCGGTTTCCGGAACTTGCTGCGGCGCAAGTCCAAAGCCGCCCTGAGCCCACGCTCCCCCTCCTCCTCCCCACCACCACCACCCCCCAAACCATCACCACGGAAGGCCGTCCCCCCTTCCAGCACCACCAACACGCCCTCGCGCATCCCGCGCTCCTCGCCCTTCAAGGGCACCACCATGGCCTCTGCTGGCCCTGCCACAGCCAGCATGCCCATTGCGACCATCCGGGCGCCCGCGTCCGGCAAGGAGGACGCCGCCATGCAGGCGTTAAAAGCAGCACTACTGGAGGTGAACGCCCTGCGCTTCCGCGTGGACAAAGTGTCAGCGCGCCTGCCGGAAGACGGACGCCTACTGGCGCTGTTGGAAGGGGCGGGTGCGCTGCATGATGCTGCGGCGGAAGCGGGGGAGGGTTTGATGAAGTGGGAGAAGGCGAAGGCGGCGGAGGAGCAGGCGAGGCTCGGGTGGGAGATGCGGATGGAGAAGTTGAAGGGGTTGAAGAAGAAGATGGCTGCTCAGGTGGGCAGTGAGGAGGCGAGAGTTGGAGAGTGAACTTCTGTTTGGGGAGTTGCATTTGCTATGGTAGGGAATGTCACTTGGTGTAATAATAATGTTTATGACTGTGGTTGGATTGGGAACTAGTTATTTTTGTATAATAGGAGCTTGTATTTGGATTTGTATTATTTTTGTAATAATATAATGTTGGATACCCCTACTCTTCATTCCAGCTTCTCATTAGCAAATTTGAGTCTCGAGTTGAACTCCAGAGGATTAGCTGGCTGGAGCATCTTGATATTCTCGAGTGAACTTCTCGGCTTCAACGCTGAGAGGCCCCTTCTTAACCTACAAAAATGTCAGTACGAATATGTCAAGGAGCGGATCATACTCACCCAGATTGTGATGACCTCGTACAACACATCTGCCGCGGCCATTGTGGTTAACTCAGCATTGGTGTCATAGGCTGGCGCAACCTCGACGATATCTGCGGCTACAAAGTTGAGGCTTTCAAGCCCGCGAATGATTGTTCGAAGCTCGCGAGTTGACCAGCCGCCAGTCTCTGGAGTTCCTGTGGCTGGAGCAACTGGAAGAAGTTAGACATGTCGAAGATTAAACCACTATCATCAACTTACACGCAGGATCCAAAGTGTCAATGTCGATGCTCAAGTACACTGGCTTTTCAGTGCCAACTCGTTTAATAATCTTGTCAATGATTCCCTTTGTTCCAATCGTGTCTATTTCTCGAGCTTCGACAATCTCGAAACCACAGTATCCGTCGTGCTCGTAGTCACTGGGACCGGAAAGCGTGGTTCGGATGCCAGCATGGATATTGCTGTCATTGGCGAGCAAACCCTCGTTGGCGGCGTGGAAGAAGTAAGTTCCGTGGTTGATGCTTGCTTGTTTGCTGGGAGAGCCGCCGAATACTTTGGGCTTCCAGGTGTCACTGCCACGCCATTAGTGCGAGTTCGATATTCAGAAAAGGTTGCAGTTACAGATGACTGTCAAAATGGATGACGGTAATGGGGCCGTAAGCTCGGTTGATAGAACGTAAGAGCGGGAGAGTAATGGTATGGTCTCCTCCCAGGGTGACAACACGAGGCAATGTCTTGCCACTCTTTGAGTAGAGCCCTTCTACCTCTGCGTCGGTTTTTGGCTTTCGGTTGAGGATGCTGTGATGTCCCTCTTCAATTTGCTGGATAGCCCAGGCATTGTCGTAGCTGCATCACACGATTCTTAGTCGTTATTTCAAATTCAGTTTGAGGCTCTACTTACGACGTGACTGGAATATCGCCGCAGTCCAACACTTTTGCCCAACTGTTGAACGGGTTCGCTTTCAATGGAACGTTATAACCTCCTATGGCACGAATGAGCTTTGTTCTTCGTATCTTCAGAAACACAGGATGTTCTTACCGCTAAATCCAACCCTGCGTGAGCCTAGTTCTACAATCAGCTTAGAGTAATACGTACTAGAGATTCAATCGGCGACTGCCCTGCCTGATTCCAGATGGACCGAATCGTGCGCCAGGTCGGTAAGACGTTGCTGAGCAGTGTCAGTACATGTCTGAAACGAATATCCTCCCAAGTTGTATTCACCTGTATCAAAGGGAGCGCCTATGAAGGCAATGTCGTATTTGACATCGTCACTGGCCAAGCATGGGTGGTACGGGATTCTGCCAAAGGTAGAAATGCCAGAGAAGACTGAATCGGCCTTGAATGTGTCAATTGAGTCGGCGTATTTCCTAGGGACATGATGAACGAACCTGTGTTCCACCGTCACCTGGAAGAGTATTATACCACAAGCCTTGATGTGGCCCTTCCATGGGCTTTTGATGCTCATGATCATGAGCTGCTACGGCTGCGAGCAAGCTCGAAGCTGTCACTAAAGTCCACTTCATGGTATGTAACTGCTACAAATCAAACGACTACGGCAGGATGATGAGGATGCAAGAAAGTAAACAACAACTATTCTCCAACTTAAAAGAACCAAGTAACCATGGAATTTGATCTCACTGTGGGCATCATCACTCGCCCCACATCGGAGGGGTAATCTCCAAGCTCGCCATGGCAATTGATACGACTTCTCATGATTTGAGCTATTCGTTAGTCAAAACGACGTCCTCGATCCCGGAGCTTGCACAGTTCATCTGTACGAAGCATGAACAACAGCTCGGCAGGCGGCGGTACTCGCCTATTGGCTGACTAGAAGCTCGCGTGGGAAAACTATCAACGGCTGAGATATTTAGACTTGTGGGTAATTGGCTTCTTTTGGCAAACGAAGCGTTCAATTGCATGCCCAGACTGAGTATGCGATGACGGGAGTGACGACATGAAGTCTCTCTGGTGGTTCGAAGAAATGATGATGCATGCTTATCTGCCGGTGAAGCTTATAGGCAGGGTTCAGTGGTGTTTAGCTGCGTTGAGAGCTCCATAATTGACCAATTGAGAAGCTAATGTTCGAGCTCTCGTAGCGTGCGTGTTCGGTTTTTATGGGGTTGACCTTGTATAAGTGTGGAGGTCTAGAATCGAGGTACGAAGTTGAAGATAAGGGTGTAAAGAACCCACAACGAAATAAAAAAATGTCCCAGGTTTTATGGGCAACAGGTGTTAGTGAAGTTTCCAAGATTTCAAGCGGTTTATATGGTACTGGTGTAGGTAAATAAATGCTCAGCAGATCCAAGGCACAAATAACGACTTGGGTTTGTGGTTCTAGTAATTGTATTGTTAAGAATCTTCGAATGTAAAGCAGCCTATAAGCTACATTGTCTAATGAACCGGCTCAATTCCTTCAGTATGAAGCAGAGCAATCTTTGGTCCCTCGTACTTGCGCATTCCATGAATTACCCACCAGATGGCAGTCAAAACTAGCACACCAACCAGAATAACGCTATTGTAGTTCATGCTTTCCGTCGTCGTTGGCAATGCTGGCGCTAATCAAATGTCAGAAACGTTACGTCGAAGCTCAGAATAAACCACTTACGGAAGCAATAGAAAATGTTGAATATAATGATAGCCAACACAGCTATGATCTGGACTGGGAACCCAGCTTTACCCATCCAGAATGGACCAGGCCTGATCGAACGTCGACCCTTCGCCAGATGGCCTATTATGGGCAGCGCATACGATGTCGTCGAGAGAATAATGAAGCTGCCAGCCAAATCTGCGAAGGCGGTCTTGGAGCCAAGAGTAATGGCACCGAGTCCTGTGCAGATTACGCCTTTGAAAGTTAGCTTTCAGACTCAACACACAGTAATGTCTAATATACCGATGAGAATCAATGCTGGAACCGGGCAGCTCAGTCTTGTATTGACTTTGCTGAAGAAGGAACTAAACGGAGTCGCGTTATCACGGGCCAAAGCCCACCATATGCGACTCAACTACGACTCTGTTAGCTTTGTCTTTGAACATCGAATAATGGTTCTTACCGTCAGGAATGTGCCAACTAGACAGATAAGTAGTGACAGAAATATGATGAACAGAAGACCAAAGGTGGCTCCGGCGCTGCCTGTAGCTTGGTTGTATGCTTCGGCCAAGGGGAAGGCTCCGTTGCTGCTTTGGACAGCACTGAAATCATTGATTCCATATAGTACCGCAACCGCAAATAGAAAGGCAGCTATCAGGATCAGCATAGCTATAGAAGGATAATGATGTCAGCGACTTACTGATGCCTCCAAGGCCAATTTGAATAAATATAGCCTTTGGTAGATCGCGAGCTGGGTTTGGCAATTCTTCAGCCTGGATGACTACGTCAGCTTCCACTATCAAGTAAGAGTCGCCTATAAGGGCTGCTGCAACATACCAAGTGAGTAATGGCATCAGGCGTGCCTATCGTGAAAGCGCCATTAAGACAGCCAGTCAAGAATGCTACTCCAGAGGGCCAACCAGTCCCATTCTCCCAGTCTCTGAACACTGTGGCAGTGCTAGCATGTTGTTTTGGCATGGCTGCAAGGACGATGATAGTAGTAAGACCGCCAGCTAGAATAATGAACAGTCCAGTGTTTTGTAGTTTAGGAATAAGATTGTTGCAAAAGATGCAGAACAGTACGCTCAACCAGGTCAATAACAGAAATGCAACGTAGGTATGCCATGGCTGGATGACGAGGTCTGTATGTAACGAGGCGTAAAGCTGAACGGAGACTTCAGCTTCGATTTGCGCAATCTGATTGAGTTAGAATGGAACCACAATGTTTCCTTTCTGGATCCTGTTCTCAACTTACACTAGCCAAGTCAAACATCCATCCAAAAAAGTTGATTGATCCTGTGAAGAACCCAAGCATTCGTCCAACACCTGGTCCGGGAGTGATACTACTCTGCAGTTAACACAAGAACCCAAGCCGATGCTATCGAGGATTGGTACCTGGCCCAGTGGTAGACACCTCCAGCAGATGGGATTGCGGAAGCGAACTATAGTACCGTCAGTACGGTTTGAGTTTCATGGATCTAGTTGTCAAACCTCAGCAATACATGCGCCAATGAACAAATAGTAGATCACAGCAACAATCAGCTCATAGAGAATACCAGGCGGACCACCATTATCTGTATGACATCAATATCGCAAACTTCTGGGCAATTCTCTCCATTTCATACATAGTGAGAGATAAAGACTTCCGCCCAGCGCGATCCAGGCATTATCAACAGTCAAAGCCAATCCTATCAGCGACCAAATCGAATATTGACGCGTCAAGACATCTTCATGGCCAGATGCATTCAAGACCAGTCCGTTTGGTGTCGCTACCACGCCTTTCTCGTCCACGTCATTGTATTCGGTTTTGTGCTCGAGTTCGGACATGGCGTTCGAGTGTAATCATACACATGTGTCGGTGAGACTCGAATGTGACTAACGCTTGACCGTAAAGCTTCAATCTTCGAAGAGACGAGCAACAGACGAAGCTGGTTTAAACGCGAAGTCGACGAAGAAAAAGAAGCTGCCCAGCTCCACGTTCTGGACCGCATGCGCCGTACGGTAGATACAGATCTCGAATCATCCCATATCCTTGGGCCAACAAGAGCGAATCGGTAATAGAATTTGGACGCCATCAGGCGCTTTACTCCACTTACCCACGCAGAGGGGTCTTCATCATGTGGCAATGTAACCGACATGAGTTAGACCATCTGAAAATCTCAGCGGTAGACACGCGAGTTGGGCGTGAAGCATCCCATAATCCTTATCTCTAGATACCAACCTTTGTCACCCTAGCGGGAATCGCTTGAAAAGGTATGGTGAGTACAGTCAGACTCTAGAACTTGATAAGTTACCAGCTGTGACCAATTGTGGGACGCGTAGAAAGATATTTCCGTGCCTTGTCAGACGTGACAGAGACAGAAACAGCGTGAAGTCTTGCAATGGTAAGTTCCGAATCGGGAATCCCACGCCAAGACATGGGCCATGTTCAGCCTCGTGGCCAATCATGAGGGCGGTATTCTTTCCGCTTCCTCAATTGCATCTTGTTCCAACTGTATCATTCATGTCATCGCGCTTTCAAGATCAATTCCAACGTTGCAACAACGCGGCTCCGCGATTCTAAGTAGACAGAACGCACAATCGATCTCCACTGCATCCAATTGACAGAAAATATGGATTTTTCATGTATAGCAAGAGCCGGGACAAGTCGCTGAAATCGTCGTGGAGCTTATCGCGTGCTGTTTCCATTACTCGAAGCTCTTCGCCAATCCAAAGGCCCGGAACGGCGCTAGTTCATGTTGCGCCTAGCGCCTGCATGCGACATCTGCACTTCAAATTTGGCTGGAACAAAACCAAATGCTGCTCCACTCGCTACGCAAAGCTTCATCCAAGCTGCTGAACAACGCATTGGCAGGGTAATCGTGAACTGTTTTCCTAGAGGCCGCTTCAAACTCGCCATTCGCACTGTTGCCGATCCAGGCCAGGTTCTTAGCTTCTGCGAGCTCCATTGCTTGCAAGCATGTAGCTTGCCAGACTTCCCAATGGCCTTTGCAGATTGTTAACCCATTGGAGGTAATGTACCCGCTAGGCTCAGCCGGCCACAGTGGATAAAATGCCCGATGATGCCAATGGACTTCCAAACTCACGAGAGCAAGTGAAGCCGTAGAAGTACCTTGCTGCATCTAATATACGCAAATCAAAGTATCTCCACTAGGAGTTCGATATTTTCAGACTGGACTGGACTTACTTCCAAAACTCCAGATGCCGCGAGCTGGAAGTCTATCAGTGCCGTCCTCGGGCCCGGCCATACGACGCCTAAGTGTCGTCAGTGAAGAAGACCCAAATGAACGGACCGCACTACTCCAAGAAGAATCGACCTCGACACTCGTCGAGCAAGATGAAGATGGCAACCCAATTCCGCGATCGCGAGTCATCCTCCAGGAATTCTGGATTCTCATCCGCGGATCCATTCCAGTGATATTGGCTTATGCGCTTCAAAACTCTCTACAGACTGTTTCAGTACTTGTGGTGGGCCGATTGTCTCCAGAAGCACTGGCTACTGCAGCGTTCTCATACATGTTCGCCATGGCCACGGGTTGGCTTATAGCACTGGGCGGAACAACGGCAATTGATACACTGGCCTCCGCGACATTCACAGGTAGCAAGAATCTTCATGATCTGGGCGTTATCCTGCAGCGTGCTGTGGTGGTGTTGACAGCGTTTTATATACCGATTGTTGTACTCTGGTTCTTCTCTGAGCCGTTATTCATTGCTCTTGGGCAAGAAGATTATATCGCAAGAGACTCGGCACGATTTCTAGCTGTACTAGCTCCTGGTGGACTCGGATATATCTACTTTGAATGTGTCAAGAAGTATCTTCAAGCGCAAGGTAAGTTGGCGAATTTAAAATCATTTTTCATGTTGGACGCTGCTCATCATATATCAGAAATAATGCGACCTGGCACCTACGTACTACTGATCACTTCTCCTCTAAATGGCGTTCTAAACTATCTCTTCATCAACACCTGGGGATTCGGGCTCATGGGCGCCCCCATCGCGACTGGAATTAGCTACTGGCTTTCCTTCCTGCTTCTCCTATCCTACGCACGCTTTGTCGCCGGCTGGCAATGCTGGGGCGGCTGGAGCAAAAAATGCTTGCAAAACACTGGCACTTTTGCCCGCCTTGCCTTTCTTGGTGTCGTCCATATTGGCACTGAATGGTGGGCTTTTGAAATCGTCGCGTAAGTTCCTCACTTCGCCCAAACTTTCCCCCTGTCTAACATTCCACAGAATCGTAGCAGGTCAACTTGGCACTATCGACCTCGCCGCCCAATCCGTAATCATGACCGCAGACCAAGTAATGAACACCATCCCCTTCGGCGTTGGCGTCGCAACATCCGCACGCGTCGGAAACCTCCTCGGTGCACGCGATGCCACTGGTGCTGCACGTGCAGCTAACTGCGCCGCCTGGCTGTCCATGTTACTCGGGGTAGTAGTTCTTGCCATTTTGATGGGGACTAGAGAGCATTTTGCGCTGCTGTTCAACGATGACCGCAAGGTGGTCAAGTTGACGGCAGAGGTGTTGCCGTATGTGGCGCTATTTCAGATCGCTGGTAAGTTCCTCCTACCGGACCAGGGAAAAGGGTTGCGACTAATGAGGTGACGTAGATGGATTGAATGGGTCGTGTGGTGGTGCGTTGAGAGGAATGGGCAGACAGCATGTTGGTGCGGCGGTTAATATCGTCAGCTATTACTGTGGAGCGCTACCTTTGGGCATATATCTGGCGTTTCATGGATGGGGGCTTGTTGGGTTGTGGGTGGGCCAGTGTATTGCGTTGTATCTTGTGGGTGCGTTGGAGTGGGTGATTGTTGCGTGGTCGGATTGGGGACATGAAGTCAATAAAGCTTTCTTGAGGATGGATAGACGGGCAAGTGTGTTGTCTGAGATTGAAGAGGAGGAGACTGATGTGGAGGCTTGATGAGTTTGGTATGGTATCAGATGGACGAGGTCACTGAAAGAAGGGATGGTACGACTTATGATTTATGAGTTTAATGAAGCTACAATGCGACTATTAATAGACGATTCCACCACAGTAATGACTTCGAATGTGTTTGGGAAGGAGTGAATATAATTGGTGTCAATTCTTGACATGAGATACTATATACATACATGCGCGGACGTGAAGTGCATTGCAACAACTCCCGATTACATGCCAATCCAACGCTCGCGCGGCAAACAGCTGATGAACAAGCCAAAGCCAAATGGTGCCAGTGACCAACAGGAAGTGTATGCAACTCCTTATCAAGTCTATCGGCAAAGGAACAAAAAAAGGGTATAAGACAAATGATATCGAAAGGTCATGATGAGAAAAGCCACCCAAGAGGGTATGTACAGACTTGCAAAAGCCAAAAAATAAAATGCGCCAACCATGTATGCCCATATAATGCAGTATTCCATAAAACGTGGTCTAGCATTGATATGCATGTTGCGATCGTGAACGTATGCGTTAAATTCAGACGCGTATGCAGATAAGATCGTAAATAAAAGGGGCGAGATGAGGTTCTTCACATCACCATGCGCAGGTCGACCATGCACATTGCGCGGCGCCAGCGGCCTGCTTGTCCGCCGAGGGAGCTTAGCATGGGCATATGGCCTTTGTTTTCCCAGCCTAGGCCGGCTTGAGGTTCCCAGGAGGCATCGTCGGCGGCCCATACGCGCTCGAGAATGTCGAGGCCGCTAAGGCCGGCGAAGAAGCCGCTCTCGCGCATGGCTTCGCCACAGCGTAGGCGGATGACATCGCGGTCTCTGGGCTGGACGCATTCAGCGCCGACGACCATGAGGGGCCAGAGGAGAACTTTGTTGAGTGCACTGCTTTCGGGGATGGAGGAGAAGTGGTGGAGAGTAGCAGAGACTAGGTGCTGGATTTGCTGAGAGGATGGTGGGATGTGGGGAAAAGCGAGACGCTCGGTGAAGAGTAGAGCGGCATGACGGAAGGCCTCGGAGGCGTGGGTGACAAGAAGAGATTCGTTTTCGGATTTGGTTCCATTGGGGAAGGATGGAGTGGTGGGTGAGGAGAAGCTGTCGCGAGACCAGTGACGAAGGCGAGAGCGGACGTGTTGCCATTCAGACCAGAATTCTTGGCGGGCATCGGTGGAGGTCACGTCATTGACAATGGAGTCTAGGCTGCCAAAGTCTTTGACTTGAGGACTCGAGATTGGAAGGCCAGTGAAAGGGTTGATGGTTGGAGTTGATGGGGCTTGTGTAGGCCATGAGCTACCAAATTTGGCACGACCAAGACGAGCAATGACCTTGAGCATGCGACCTTCACAGTTTGCAAGGTGTTCCAACGCGCCCAAGTTGGCAGAGAAGTCAAGCAGATCCAAAGTACTGTTGCGAGATTGAGTTCGTCGGTCGTTTACCACAGCGGACATAAGATCAAGTTGAGTGAAGAAATATGTCGCCCAGTGGAGGAACTGACTGGCATTGGAGCCTCGCAGCGCTAAAATTTGGCGAATGCCAGGCATTTGACTCTTTAGCTTGCCAATTCCGCCCTCCGAGATGTTGAAGAGAGATAGAACCACAAGAGACGCAAGAATTGCATCGTCATGAGCAGCAGCTGGATCACGAATAGCAGTATTGAAGAGGTTGACGGCCGTGTTCTTGTAGTATAGCGCCTCTTCGCAGACTCCTCGTTGAGATGGATCTGGGCTCATGCGATAATTGTTCTCACTTGACTTTGATCGGTGGTGAAGAACGTTGGCAGCTAATGCAGCCACTGCATTCAGTAATGTTGGATTTGCGGTTGAAGCTAAAGCCAGAACGTGGACTCGATAGGGGTTGTTTTGACCATCAACAGCAACAAGAACCGGACACACTGCCTTGTCGTAGTAATCAATAAGGTATGCCATACGTGGTGACAAGTTGGGGTACTTGGAAATCGGAATGGTGCTTTGCACTGGAGTAGACCAACTCGAATGCTGGTTAGACTGGAGCTCCTCAGCCATGGAGGTTGAACCTACCGATGGCGTTCGTGCCGGCGAAATGTATGGTGCCGCTGTTGGACTCATTCCTAATTGGCTCATGGCCGACACTGGAGTTGTGGGCGACATAGTAAACATGCCCATGTTTTGTGTGTCGAATGGATCCATATTGAAGTTTATTCCTGAATCAGAGTTCATATCAAATGGCGAACACCCGTCAAAGGGTAATTGCTGAGGTAGTTGGACTGCATCCTGTCCATTTAAAAATAGATCCATAGCATTGTTGATATAGGGGTCTGCGCACGGTGTTGCTTCTGGAGTAGGCGGCAACTCTTGAGGTGGCGAAGGAAAGTCGCTGTCACTGAAAGTACCCACTGACCCGGTAGAAGGGGCCGAAAACAAGGTATCGTCGTAGGATCCAGGGCTAAAGCTTGCCACGCGTTGTAGCGGAGATGGCCCCATCATTTGGTGTTGAGCCTTTGACGATGGAGAAGCATATTCTTCCAAATGGTCGTGATATACTGGAACGTGCCATCCTTGGCTTGATACCGAGGGAATTGCTATTGGCGCTGATGGAATGTACGATGATTGGAAGGATGGTGACATGACTGATTGTGGACTTGTCATTCCATAGTAGTAATTCGATTCCTCAACCTTCATAGTGCGTTCGGTGTCAGTCGGTTTATGTGATATCGAAGATGACCTTGAGGATGTTTTCTCTTGAGGTTTGGTTTCTTGATTGTCCTGAGAAGCTTTTCGAGTAGAATTGGCCACTGGAAGTGAAAGCCCTCTTAGTTTGCCTCGACTGGCTACACCAACTCCCCAAGTTAAAGTTGTCTTATAACCAGAGCAATCGTTTCCGATCTCAAGACATTGAGTGCCTTGAAGTGTTAGTTTCATAACTTTCAGAAAAATAGTCTAAAACTTACAATATGGTCGTCGACGGTCACAAGGTATTCTTCGCTTTTGGCAGGTAAAGCAATCATCAGCGGCACCAGTAGCAGCAATTCGTCTGCGTCGCTTTCGAATAGAATTGGGCTGCGTGGTGGCCGTGGTGTTTGTGGTGGCGGGCTCTACGGGTTGAGTAGTGGGAGACATGATGGACAGTGTGTAGTGGGAAATAGGGGAACTATAAGATCGTCTATAGAGCGCACTGCGAACGAGGGCTGTGGAGTGAGCCGTGGGAATATAATCTAAGGCCACGCAAAGCCTTCTTCAAGCAAGTATCGACAGTCGGTATCAAACGGGTAGCAACTTGGATATTTAGATGAAATTAAAGTGGGCGAGGAGCCAAAGATAACCTCTTGGTGGATCGATGAGAGGGAGCAGCAGCAGGGTTAACAAGAATCAACAAAGCATGGTGGAGTTCAGTCAGGCGAGAGCGAAGACCCAAGGAAGATCCAGGAGCAAGAAGCATGCACGAAGCACATGAAAAAAAAGGCGAACAAGAAAGAGATGAGACAGGACGGCACGGCTGAATTCTGCGCTTCTGCCAGGCACAAGGCAGGATCGCCAGCGTGGGCAGCTATGTTACATCGTCAACGTCCCCGCAAGACGGGGCAAGAAGATGAGAGCATCTCGCTGCGCGTCCTGCAAGCTGCTGCAGGCCGCAGATGTTGGCCAATGGCGAGGCGCCCGAGTAACCAGGACGAGGGTTTAGCGTGCGGTGAGGAAGGTCAACAACACCGTGGGACAGGCGGGCAGACCGGCCAGCAAAATCGTCTGAGCGGACAAGATGCTAGTTGGGGATGCTCGAGCGGGCAAGGCATGGAAAGCAGGCCAAGCAGGGCACGTTTGCTCAGTGAGAGAGAGGTAAGAGTAGAGAGAGCATGGGATGGGCAGTAGGCAATGGAGGCATGGAATCTTGCATCGGAGAGGCCAAGGGATCCTTAAGACCAGGTTTAAGACATCTTAGCTGGACTGACATGGGTAGAGAGATGCGAGAGCTGCGAGAGGAGACAAGAAAACGGTCCTGCGATCCTCGAGCCGGCGGACAAGATTGGCAAGAGACGAAGGAAGATGAAGGAGCACGTTTCCCATGTTCAATCGCTACAGGGCTGGCTAGTAGACATTGACAACAAGGCCCACCGGCCGTTGAACCATGCCCACCACGATGCTAAAAGAAATCCACCAGACCCTGGCTCCATCGTAGCAACAGGCCCGGGGATAGGTAAAGGCAGGATGAAAGGCAATTCGATGCGATTGAGACGCTGCAAATCGCAATCTTCCGTTTGAATGCGCACCAAGCGGGGGTCAGGCTAGCTGGCAGATGACTACTGGGAATTGAGAAGATGAGGCATCAGGCTGGGGCAAGAATAGACTAGAGAGTGGGTTGAGAATGATAAGGTTTAGGAGGGGGTTTAATGGAGTATACTGTATGGATAGTAAGCGCCGCGATATGAGAGAAAGATGCGTTGGCCGTAGGCGTGACTTGATATTGCAGCGTCAATGATTATTACTACTAAGTTAGTAGATACGATGTTATGAGAGGGTATGGTGAAAGTAGGGAAAAAGCTGTATTGCGGACAATTGATTATTGGATGGAAACTGCAACTCCAAACCGCCTAACGAGTTCTGGCGTTGTTTCTGGGTCCCAGGACAAGTCACAACTCACAAGAGATGAATTGCGGAGTGAGGTTGAAGGACCACGCCGAAGTGGATATCCGCCAATCCCAGACTTCAACGGCTCTTACCTTACACGCTTACAAGCTTTACTACTACTCTCCCCAAAAAAAGTCCCCACTCACTCTACAACTCGTGCCGCCAGAACCACCTGGAGCCTGGGTAAAGGAAATAACCATTATGCAGCGCAAACACCACAATATGCACCGCCAAATAGCAATGTCAGTGCACTAGAACGAATCACAGATCTCAGATGCCGGCGCCAGCCACCCGCAATGACAGCACTCGTCTGAGCACACCCAGTCCCCCGTTCAGCGTTGCCAGCAATTGAGCCACTACTGCAACTGTACTGGAGATTGAACCCACATATCTGATCGAGTAGGCACTGCAGCAGCCATACAGAGCAAAGAAAGCCTATTGTACTCGATGCTACTGCTCTAGATTTCAGGCTAGAACCCACCAAGTGCCAACATCGTCAACGAACCAAAGCAAGGCACAGTAGTGGCAAAGCAAGCAAGCATTGGAAGCAGTCAAGTAGCTGCAGAAGAGCAGGATCAGTTTCCACTCCCTCCTCCCAGAGGCCCCTCCTATCCAGAGGCCCCCCCGGCTACGCCGGAGGGCTTCGAGCCTAAGCTTTTGGTAGCAACGCTACTAAAAGCCTAGAATCGAAGCCTTCCAAGTCGGCATACCGATAGATCTATACTTACGCTTCGCGAACGCAAGATCTGGTATCCGAAGCGCGTTTAAAACGCGTTAGTGAAGTAAAGATGAAGAAGACTTACAGATTCTGTAGTTTTGTAGGTAATCACACCGCTAGATCGGTTTTGGAGAGCCAAAGGCAATGTAAATAAGATATTAAGATTCCTATTAGTCTTATTAGTTCACCAAAGTATCAATTTTGCCTCGAATTCTTTAAAAATACTACCCTAAGATAGCCAAAATGTTAATATACTTGGTGTTAAATTAGGTATTTAGATCGAAGGATAAAATGCGTATCGTTACGAAGAAGTTTACTATTTTGAAGCGCTTCTAATTAGGTACGATTAATACTAACAAGAAGAGGCATAAAATACGCTACGATTAAGCAAAAAGACGCCCTAAAGAGTACTTTTAGCGTGCTAAATCTATCTCACAGGTAAACAGTAATAGCACTATAACTTAGCGGATCAGTATACTCAATTTTAATAATATTCACACCTATAGAGGGCTTCTTTTACTACCGCGATTAATTAACTCGTAGGTAAAAACCATCACCACTATACTCACTAAAGCAGAAAGTACTATCTCGCTTCAAACGCCAGTCGCTAACGTACAAGATATGCTTCAACGCGCGATAGGGTATAAACTAAGCGCTTAATAAATCTACAAAACTAAAAAAAAGCTATTTAAGAGGTCGACTAACGACTTCTTAAATTCTTACCTTCAGTTTCCTTCTTATATTTAACGCTTAAAGAAGGTTAATCCCAACGTGTTTATGAAGGTCAATTTAGCGAAAAAAGGGTAGTACAAACGCGTATTTATTTACTCGCGCGTTAGTCAAACTTTATAGAAATATGTACCTAAAATTATCTATTTAGACGCGTACTATTATAAAGAAGACTATAACTTACGTTTTGCAATAGCCATAGGTATCAATAGTAATAAGGAATTATTAATTTATACGTAGGTAGTGTTTAAAAGTAAATCAAACAAGTCTTAGAAGTAGTTCTGTAGGTACTTAAATAAAGCAATACCAAAGATCGAGATTAGTAAAGAAGGAAGTAAGAAATATTTCTATTTACCCAAGGATCTTCCCATTAACCTATTAGCCAGAATATCAAATATTCCAACCCTTAGCGGCTTTAGCATACCCTATTAAACGCGTCAAACATTATAATATTACAATTCTACAGCACTTCCTACACCTTCACATCTTTTTACTTTATTTAATTTACCCCATTTTTAGCACCTCGTTCTATAATTCTTTTAGATCGCGACAAAGGCCTTCAAAATGCCATCCCTAAGATATTCAAAAATACTAATTCCAAGTAGTGCACGTACTACCTGTCCAAGAATCTTACCAAAGTAATTAGAACAGCTAAAAGTAAACGCCTTTTAGCGTACGCAAGCTGTGTTTTCTAAAATTAGTTTAACTACTTCCTACAACAAGATTATTAAATCTACGGGCGTAAATTCTAGTTAATAATCAAATCCTATCCTCCTAAACAATAAGTACTCAAAGATTTCAAGAGTCTACGATATAGCGCGATAACTTTAAATTACGTCGAATTCGCCAATACCACCGTACTTCTTACGAGAGAGAATTACCCTTTTTTTATGCTCAACGCCGTTTAGAACTACGTTATATAAAAGCGTACAGATCGAACCCGCGCCGTCGCTTTCTCTCTCAAGCGTTTATTAACCCGTTATGCGATTTTATATTAGGCTTTTACATTACGCGCACAAAACCTATTTTAAGAACATCTTAAGTTGAATAAGAAGTAATTCCTATCGTGTATGGTCAATTTCTAGAATAATAACAACGGCGACGTCTCTAAAGCTTTAGCTGTTATTAAAATGCGTAGAGAAGATTAGAACGACTTAAAGAATTATCGTATAGATCTTTATACTCGTTTTTATAGCTATTTACGCTAGCAGGACGAGTTATTCTTTTGCCCGTACGTCGTAGCCATTATTTAGCATTTACGTAGAGATCCTATAGAGTTTGTAGACAGAATCCATTTTTTACGGATTATCAAGAAGTACTATCTTAACTTCAAAGAGGGTAAAGAAGATGTGATTAATTGCACCATGAGTCTTATCTTAGTTCTTAACCTTAAATTCGACCCTGATTCCTCTCTTCTACCCCCTAAAATACTCAAAATTAAGACTTAGGGACTAAAACAGAAGAAGAGGAAGCTCATCGGTGGTATTTATACTGCATTTAAAAACGTTAACTAAAAGTACAGTTCCTATAGTGAGAAAGGACACAATTCTCAAGTCTACAAAATCCAATGATTACACGTATTTTAGCAAATAAAGTTAGGTATCTTTAAGCTTCGTTTAACACCCTTTTTAATAGAAATTGACACATTTTTAATACCAAATCTAAGGTCATAATGTAATCCTGAAGGATCTGTATCCCTTCCTCTAGAGGCCCTCTAAATCGGCATCTAATTTGATGCTGACCGATAACGCCATTGCCAAAGCCAGCTTTTATATAGCGTCTCCACACAAAAGATAGCTTCAGCCATAACGCGTCGGGATCCCTGAAGGGGGGTCTCTAGATAAGGGGGGCCTCTGGGAGAGGGGAGTGGAAACTTCTCCTGTGCAGAAGAGGGAAACCTTGAGAAAAGCACATTATTTGATTTGGTCCGCAAGCCATATGCATCGAAGCCCGGCATGGAAGCAATCGAAGGCCGCCTCAGCCTGTCACCACACGTCCTCCACTTTCGTGCCCAGCGCCACCCTTCTAGCGGCATTCCTTGCACCCTTCGGTGCATCTTGGCTTGCAGTGTGCAGAGTGGGTGTGGCCCGGAAGGCGCCTTTCCCTATCATGGTCCGTCGCATGTAGCATCTGAGCTGCATCTCGGGCCAATTCAAATGCTTCTACACTTCTATGGCTTCTACACATTCTTCTGCTGCAGCCGCCTACTGCCACGCCTGCATAATTTAGAATCGCATTTCAGTATATTGCGCCTCACTGCTCATTTCTTTTGATCTCCTGGATATCAGCGTCATTGTCATATTCAATTGTTCCATGTCCCAATCATTCCCACGCCTGACATGGGGGTTTACCCCAAGTGCCGTCTTGCCCGAAGGCTCGCTTTGCAAAAGTCGCGAGATTTCGCCAGCAAACACGACGCGAATCTCCCATATTTCCATTACTCTCGGCTAGAAACGCCGCCCCAAAGCCGGGACAATCACAGCGTACGGCGCCGATACGCCCGTGCAAGCAAAATCCCCGTAGTATGGCCTCTTTTGATGGAAGCAGGAACCGCAAACATGCCTGCCCGGTCGTACCGTGGGAATCCAAAATCCTGAACCTGGAGTTTTCTAATCCTAGAGCTCAACAAACTCACGAGAGCTGAGAGCTACCTACCTAGTCCATCTCCAACGAAACTAGAGCTAGCTTCGACAAAGCTTGCCATGTTTTAAGCTTGCGCAGTACGTCACGGCGGGTCTTTTACTTCCTTTGATCCAAAAGGTGGCACTCATGCAGCAGAGATCCTGTATCTTCCCGACTGCAAAGAAAAACTCATCCCACACCCCTACACATTTCACAGCGGGGTAGAGCTCCATGATAGGTTAGAGGTGAGGAGTAAGGATGTGACGGGATCAGGGCTCATGCCACGAAACAAAACGTTTGGCCGTTGAGCGAATGGAGATAAACCAAACACTGCGACAGGTCCGCGCTCACCGTTACTTGTCTTTGCCCCAATTCTTCAACCAGCCCGTTTTGATCAAACGAAAAACAATACTCCAAGTGTTACAGTCGCACGATGGACGTTGTTGTTGAATGCGCCTGGAGCGCGTGGCCAATATCGATGTCTTAGTTTTGCCCTTGTATCCGCAACTTCATTGCTGATGGAGTGAAATGCGCTGGCAATTGTCGCACAAAAACAACACTCGGTTCCGCAACATTCGTCCATAAACTTCCCAGTAAACTGTTTATGCGCCCCCGACTACACCCGTAAAACATAATTATAGACCTATCATTCTTTTGGGATATGCACGTTCAACGAGATCGAATCGAAACCCAATCTGTTCTACCAACAGAACTGGTCCGTCAGGTTTGATTCAAGAGCCAGGAACGTTTCACGGACCACAACCAAACATCTTTGCGAGTTCGGATCGATCCGATTATCCAGGTCTCGAGACCATCGTCAGCTGAAGCTGTGTTTTACTCATAATCGACGCGCAAACGGTTATCGGGTATACGATTTTGGGGTTGTCAAGAACGTCATTGACAAGGCTGTCGAGACTCCAAGAGCCAACCAGAGTCTACGCATGAATTACAGTTAGCATAATCATCATGGATAGTTGGAATCCGAAATGGGGTCGAGGAGAAAAACCACTCATTACACGTCGCGCTTCGACGACAATAGCAAGACGAGCCGTGCAACCGGTATAGTTCGTGACGGGACTGTTGAGTTACGGCCCGCGCTGCCATATATTAAAAAGTTGTTATTTTGGGCGCCTGAGACGTGGTAGCCCTGAACAATTTAATCTATCTCGCAGAGACCGTGCTGGGGTTACCAAGATCCCTCTTGCTTCAAGGAACCGCGTGATTTAATATATATTAACTCTTGGGACACAAGTCAGTCGCGACCCCGAAGGTGAGACAGGTACCAGTTAACGATCTGCGGGGATTGCATTGACGATAAGAAGATGATAAGAAATGGTGGATTCCGTCCATGGTCAACGATTTTCCAAGGGACGCGTCAGATATCTCCAGTCGACTGACCTCTGAAACAGCGACTTCGCTGATTCTATGATTAGATTGGAACTTCAGGAACAGGTAATCTGGGAATGCTCTGCCGACTAGCGGACTATCACAGCATCAACCATCTGCAAGGTGAATCATTCTCTCCCAATGTAGATGGTAAGAATCTTTCTCACCATCGACATCCCACGCAGATGTTGACATACTGATAGACTTTTGCAAAGTCGTTTCAGAATTCACTACACCATGAGCATGCTAATTTTGGACATGTGCTTGGTGATTGCGAGAATATTATGCGAGCTTGCGTTATCAAGATTAACAAGCATATAGCATAGTGCTCGCTTCGAGACAAGCATGGCAAGGCTGACAAACTCCAAGAAACAGGTGCTGGCTATGTTGTACAAACACGGTAGCGATCGATGAACTCATCGACAATCGTTAACCATTTTCGCTTGTCTCGGCATCTACATCCAGGAAGATGCATTTGTCGCATTCGCGTGAGCCTTTCATCTCCAGGCTTGTTCCCGTATAGATTGTGTGGCTGGGAAATCCGCTTGCGGGATAGTTGATCCAATCCAATGAAGCCACAATATGTCTTGATTACCACGCTAGATATCATAAGGCCCGACAATAAATGTTCTGAGGCATTTTGAGCATTTCTGAACTTCTGACTGTGACTCGAGTGATACATCCCGATACGTCCCATGTTGCTGTTTGGCATTTCTCATCGATCCTCGCTGTGGGCTATGCTAGGCATTCAAGATCCCACGGATACGAAGAGCTTGCTTTTTTGCCGAACATCTAGACCTCCTCGAGTTTCATCAGACGAAGGCAATGCTCCGACTCCAGAGAGCAGGTTCAGTGCGCCGGGGAATGGTTGAGTCAGTGACACCACCTGGTCGCATAAGGTCGCAAACGACTGCCCTGCGTCGATTAACGGAGGCGAGCTTTTCAGACGCGCAGCATCATAGGTCGGTGGCAAACTTTCCGCGATGGATTGCCAGAGGCGCGGTGAAGTCCAAGGTCAGCCCAAGCGATCTGTCAGGCAGTGGCAATGTGTTGGTGCTACGAAAGAATCCCAAAGGATGCAGAGGTCTGGTGATAACAGCGTAACGTCGAGTCTCACAGCGATGAGTTGTTTCGTGGTCGTTGAAGCGCTTAGTATCGGTTCTATGTTGCCGATCTCCAGAGTGTTCCTTAGGTTTCTTTTGTACAACCCTTGGTTATGCAGAACAGTGATGCTTTTTTCTAGTCTGCATATTGGCGACGGTGAGGCACTGTTCGTACGAGCCGGGGAATGACATCTGTATGGATACAAAACAGAGTCTGGAAGCTTGGAATACGGTGTTTGACGAGATGTTCCTTTTTGCAATCTGGATATCTTGATCCAAGATGCCGCTAATCAATATTGAAGTTGTTTTTTGCCAAGGGCTATTGAGTGGCTGAAGTCTCTATCCAGAAATCGAGAGTGATGTTGCGCGTTACAGCTTACAATGGACAAGATATCTTATCTTTGCCGTCCGTCGATGTTGTTTGTATACTGCATAGTTCCAGTGCATTTGCCTAGCTCTTGTATGACATCAACTGACAGGTAGTACCGGAGTCACGATGCCATTATAGTAGGTGCTCGAGATGGCACCATTTCATCCATTCGTTTTGTAATTGAGACGCCGATTAGCTAACAAGATCATAGCGTATCCTGTTTCTTTGTGGCTGTAGTCGGTATATCTCTCCGCAATCGTCTCGTACCATGATTGGCTTCGTCATCCATCAGTAGATGTGAGATTGTACAGTAGTTTCTAGTCAATTGGAGAAAGGTTGAGAAGTAAGTGAGTTGAGTTGATGGAAACGCAAGAAAGAGATGTCGTTGGAGATAATGACGTGTCTGAGACATGTTGTTGCTGCGAGTCGTGTGTTGCGGAGACGGTCTCGCTTGAGTCGTGACTGCTACTGCAAGTTGGCGATGGGGTGCATAATGAGCCTCATCAAGGAAAGCATACAACACATGTTTACTTCTGGCGCAACAAGGTTAGATATCGATACTACTCCTAAATGAATACAACTGGTTAGATTTGGAATGTGCCTTATGGGCAGTGAAGCTCTTCCTCCACCTAGAGTACTCTCTATCTCTGTACAAATTGCATCCAGTTGTCAAACTGTTGGGCTTCTGCCAGATGCGTAGCCGCATCTCTATTTAAACATTTCCCTCTGTTATACTGCATAGAAATGGAATATCGGAGTATCGGAGCATCGGAACAAAGTGAAAGAATGGACTATGCTCTCTCGTCAAGCTACTATGTACTCTAAGCTGCAGTCAGCTTCCTAGCTGCTGCCATCCCACCGATCACTTCAACTGACTCGACATACAATCCTACAACCTCGAGACTTTACCAAATAGATCACGTCTAGATCGCCAGCAAAATACCAGACACCACTGAGCATCATCGAAGAATGGTCAGCCAACTCGAAGAAATTGACTCCCTAGAAGTCCTCGTCATCAATGACAATGAACTTGACCCAATATCACGATATCCACCAGATGTTACAGCAATTGGGAATCTGCTACATATAGCTCTCGCTTCACCAGAAGGGCCACCTCAAAATCGTGGAGAATGCATTAAAGAAGTGAAAATGGATCAAATATGCTGTGGCTCGCACGGAATCTCATTGATGATCGTAAGAATAAAAACATCAGAATGTTCATTACAAGGCTGATCAAGAGCGTAGACTGCTACCAAAGGAGATCAAAAGCGTACTATCCTCTTTGATACTGGCCCAGAAGAAAGCGGATGGGAACGTAACGTATCCCGACTAAGAGCAGATATCAGCCAAGTAGAAGTCATAATGCTTTCACACTGGCATCGCGATCACTCCGGTTCGAACAGCCGAGCTAGAGTTTGATAGATCATAGAATGCTAATAGAAAGTAGGAGGCATGCTCCGAGCTGTTGAAATGATCAACGAAGGCAGGAAAGCAGTAAACAAGACATCGCCAGTCACTGTTGACTTACAGCCTGATCGACCAGATTACCGTGGCTTTCTTGGTCCTACCGGTATCATATCTCTTGAGGCTGATCCCACGTTCAACGAGGTGGAAAAAGCTGGAGGTGTGGTTGTGAAAAATGCTCAGGGTCATACAGTTCTTGACAACATGTTCTATATCTCTGGCGAGATACCGCGAGTCACGGAATATGAAATTGGATTGCGGCGAGCGATGCGTTTTGTGAACGAGCAAGATAAATGGATCGAAGATACCTTGATCAAAGACGAGCGATATCTCATGGTCAATCTGAAAGGTAAATCGCTCAATTGGCTGCTTATTGTGCAAACTGCTAATCAGGCTATAGAGCGTGGGCTCGTCGTGTTTACGGGCTGTGGACACGCTGGGGTCGTGAACACTTGTAAGAATGGAATCACAAATGGCAATGGTGTTCCTATCTATGCTGCGATGGGTGGTTTTCACTTGGCAGACGCCGAAGCACCAACGATCGAAAACTCGGTACGAGATCTGAAGGATTTAGGCATCAAATTGTTATTTCCTGGACACTGTTCTGGTTGGAGGGCGAAGTATGAGATCGAAAAGCAGATGCCAGGATGTTTGGCTCCTTCAACTGTTGGAACAAAATTTACATTTGTGTAATATACAAAGGCGGCCATGGCTAATTTGAAGGGATCTTAGCAATAGAACCTTTTAGCTGCTGAAGATGTATTTCAGCATACTCTGCTGGCGAGAGCTCTGTATCTGCTGTTTCTGGAATGAGGGCGCTTTCAACAAGAGAGCCTCGAAGCGTCGATATGGCGTTTGGAGTATTTTCGGAGTTCATTCTGTAGAACTTAACCTTGTCTTTTAGGCTATCCATTTTGTCAACATCATATGCCTCCTCTTGCTCGTGGAATTTGATATAATTTAGGAGCTTGATCTCGGTTTGATCGAGATATGTCATGTTCTCCTTGTGCTCCGCCATGAGGTCATTACAGCCTTCTATCAACTCCCGGATAGACTGTTCTGTTCGGTATGCATTGACAATCTCGACATATTTTGGAAACACTTGGCCTCTCCAAATGTCCTTCCGAGTATGCTTGTCTTTATGGCGTTTAGCTCTCTCCTCTTTTGTCGGCGCCACAACAAGCTCCTTGAAGTCTGCCTGTATTCGCTTGAATGCCTCTTTCTCCGCTGCAAATTCCGGGCCTTCGATGCCTAGCTGTTTGGCATCTCTTTCCCACAGTTTGTCGCGGACATGTGGTTGGTTCAATAGTCTCCACCGCAGCTCCCAACCCTTCATACCGAGCTTTTTTATGCGCCCGGATTTGTTGCCTAAAACGTATTCATCGACACCTCCAAACTTGTCAATTGCGCGCATGACTTTGGTTGCCACTTTTAGCTTGAGCTTTTCATCAAGGCCTTCACTGTAAAGCCCTGCGCGCACGACGTTGGGTTTCCATGTTCGCCGTGACTTTTTGACCCATCTGCCTTTGGTAACCTGGTTACCGAATCGGATGCGAGTGCCTCCGTATAGACCGAAGTTGGATTGTTTATAGAGGCGAGCGGCGCCATGTGGGTAGGGTGGGATTGTTGCATGTACCTGCGCTAGTTTCCTTTTGGAATTGATTCGAGCGTATACAGCCGATGATGAGGTAAAGTGTCGTATCGAAGTCGGTTTGATGGTACGTTGTATGCGATGCTGGAGCGCCGGCGGTTGAGGTTTTGATGCTGCGCAAAGACTGCGCGTGGAAAAGGAGGTGAGAAGTTGAGACATGATGACAACTGAATGCCTCAGGTTAAACAGCGTCAGGTTTCACTGCTATATGGCGATATGATTGAGCATAGCAGTAACTGGATTCATTAAGTAGGTTGGAGTTAGAACGAATACTGTCGAGCTCACTGTTGCAAACTTTCGGATCTGGTCGAAGCTTTGGTGGTTGGGCCTTGACCAATGACAAGTCGAGAACTCCATCTAGCGCATATTTTCGACTCTCATACATTTATCATTCTTTACAGCTCAACACCTTCAACCCTCCACCTACATCCACTCACAAAATGCCGGAAAGTTCTCACTACGCTGTAGCAGCAGGCTTGCTACTCGCAGGCACTGTAGCAGGCTTCTATCTCGGCCGGTTCACCGCTCCTAAACCTATCCCTACTACACAACAACCAGCAAACCAACGAGAGATAGAATTATTCGATTCCGAGGAGGAAGAAGATTATGATAGCATCATGGCCAATGACACAAGAGACAACGACAGCATCGAAGACTGCAAGCTCGTCCTAGTCGTGCGAACTGATCTCGGCATGACAAAAGGTATATTATGGTCCCAGTTCTTTTCCATTCATCACAACTAACCAGCATTTAGGCAAAATCGCCGCCCAATGCTCCCACGCTACCCTCGCCTGTTACAAATACCTCCGCGTCAAAGAGATCAAGTTCCCAAGTCCAAATAGTGTACTAAAAACCTGGAGTGCCTCCGGCCAAGCCAAAATCGCGGTGCAAGCGAAGAGCGAAGACGAGTTGCTGTTACTCCAGGCGCAAGCGATGAGTCTCGGTCTCACTGCGCAAATCATTCACGATGCCGGACGAACACAAATTGCCGCGGGCAGCGCTACAGTTCTAGGAGTTGGGCCTGGACCAAAGAGCTTGGTGGACCAAGTCACTGGCCGTCAAAAGTTACTATAGGTGGAGACGAATTGCATCACGATGTTCATGTACCATAATACCCCTAGCGAGGCGTCTGTATAACGGATAATGTCTTGAAAGCGAAACCTAGCATTTTTGCGTTAGAGCTTGGCCCGTTGGTCCTATAAATTCTGCAGCCTTCGACTTTGCACATTTCAGCGCCGTTATAAACGTCTCAGTGTTTACTGCAAGCATAATTAGCGATGATACATCGGATCGATATCAAACATACCTCTAGCTCCTGCTGCATCTGTATGGGTGCTATCATGAGGAAAGAACTTCTTGACAGCTGCTGGGCCCAATGCCTCGAACCTTTCGGCGGTATACTTGGTGTGATCGATGTATTCAACCTTCATCTCTTTTGCAACCGTCTTTGTATCTTCGGCCATGGGGAAGTTGCGTCGAAACGAGGTCCCTGTAAAGCTATTTGTAGGAACCATTCCTGATAGCAAAGGGATACCTTGCTTTGTCTGTACATCTTTGACCATTTCTCTCAAATACCAGCCAAAGGTATGGACGGTCTCCATCTTGCCATCTTTGCCAGAAGGACCCTGTATAGTATTGTTGCCAATTCCCCGAAGTACTCCTCTAGAAGCTCTTTCAGCTGTGTTGTTTTTGCCGCTTGGGTCATTGCCCTTTGACCAGTCAGTATCCACATGTCAAGCTGTAGGAGGACCTCCTACATCGTTGTGGCCCATTTCAATTATGACAAAGTCTCCTGGTTGCGTATCTGCGAGTAACTTCGCCCATAGTCCTTCGCGAATGAAGGAGCGTGTGCTTCGGCCGTTCTTTGCCATGTTGACGACCTTGATGGACATATACTCGTTTAAAAAGTAGCCCCATCCTTGGAGGTCATTGGTTTTCGCATAGTCTGCTGTTGTACTGTCACTACATATTAGAACCTTAGGAGCTGCGTTTACGGCGCTGCAGGCCAAAGCAAGAAGAAATGATAATGAAGACAGCATGGCTTCTAGTGGTGCCGAATTCTAGAGCGTGTCGTTGACAGAGTCTGCTCCGATTCATAAGTCGAGATAGCAAGATGATGTCTTCGGCACGTTGATTCGCACAGTCCATAGAATTTCTGGGCAGAATTTGAAGTATTTGGAATGTAATTAATAGTTAATCGGACAAAGCAATCAAAATAGCCAGTCATGGAGTGTGCACAGGTCAATTGCCGCGTTGCTGCCCTGGCAGACAATATAATCGAGGCTTATAGAACACGCACCGCTGCTACGCATCGCAAAAGCTATGCGTGGAGCTCGATACCCGTAGTGCAGTAGTAGGTTTCGACGGAAGACGTAAATATACACTCATATAAGAACCAAGAGGGAAGCCCAAGCTTAGCATTCGGTAGAACGGGAAAACCCCTTCAGCAACAGAAGCCGAAAGAAATTCAACGAGTTGAAAGACATGGCATAGCCACGATGGATAAAAGCCAGTAAAAGATTGAAGAAAAGAATGTAGGCCCTTGGTCTATCTCCTAATTCACGAGCTAAGTGCCCTCTCGAGAAGAATTGGAATAAGAAGCCCCCAACACAGCTGCCGCACCGAGCTCACGAAGAGACTCAGGATTGACGTTGCTATGCTGGCTTGCTCTGAGATTTGCCGACTGGATGATTGACATCATGATAATAGATGGCTCCTTGAATTATCGAACGTCCAAGCGCTGCAACTGATCCAGAAGATCAGGAACTCGAGGACACAAATCTGTGATGGTAAGAAAGAAGAAGAGGAGAAAAAGCTTCAGAAATTTTTGGAGAGTTGAGGCTCAGTGGGGCAGCGACACTAGCGCGTGTTGTTAGTGCAAGACGTGGATAGCCCCTTTGTTAAGCCAATTGGGAGGCTCTTCAGCCTGATGACGTTTGAGCTGCAAAGCTCATTCATAAGAAATCAGGTATAGGTACCTCATGAGTGTATGTAGGTATGCAGTGCTTCTTCAACAATCATGTTTCGCAGATGAACTTTTGAAGAGACGACGAAGGTCTAAGCTAGCCAAAACTACCTAATATAAGGTAGTATTGCTCAGAATAAAGAAGGCAACATCTTTTCAACTACAACAGTCCTATTCTCAGCATCTTCCCGGTTAGAGTAAGTAAGTCATTGATCAGCTCGGTCTGTGGTAATCTAATATTTGAATGCTGAATACTTTGAACGAGACGGTAAGAGAGCGCACTTCATGGATCTTAGAGCCTCTCAACCTTGGGGTACGCTATCGTTACACAGCCTTGACAGCCAATCCTTCGTAGCGTTTCCCCAGAGTTCAGATATGCAAAGTATGTCCACACATTCCCGAATAATGCTGGGTTCAGAACCGGGGAGTCTAGGTATCGCCCCAGTCTAAGAACAATAGCTAGAAGCAAAGCCTTCAGTTCAGCTTGTATGTTCCCAGCTAGAGGTCGTTTCAGTCCCCACGCAGTATCGCAGTATCGAAGTATTACACTTCAACCGGCCTCTAACACCACCACAGCCATTGTCATCCAACCTTGAAATGCCACTACCAAGCAGGAGGCCTACTCCAATTCTAACAAAACGCCCATCTCTGTACATACCGTACCTTTTGCACCCCAGCCACACATACTCCCCAATCCAGCGAAGCTGCGTAACCGCCCCAACGCCTCCATCTCAAGCGAGAACTCTGTCAACCAATCCCGCGATTCCCGCGGAACCACAGCCACAGCATCCCGATTATGCAGCAACTAGCAGGTCCCTTTCGGAAAATCGCTGTCAGACGTCCACGATAGCAAAGTATTGACCATGTGGCTCAGCATCACAGGTTCGCCAACTCAATAATTTGCCCCGCATATCCAACAGGCCTTGCAGGCCTCCACTCGGCTCCGAAGCTACCACTCCCGACTACCTGTGATTCGCTGATTGTGGGAGCTTGGCGCGGCTGAGCTACGGTAGTGCCTACTGCATGCACTGCCAAACTGGCTTTGCAGCCTGATTGCAAGATGGCGAGGATTCTATCGTTTATATCTGACCGGTGAGTTGGTGAGAAGGGTCTCGGGTGGATCGGACCCTGGGGAGGCCTCAAGATAGTAGGTACCACGGGCATACATAGGTATATTTAGACTACGAATTTTCGCACTTTGAAAGAGTCAGGTTATAGATCGTCGTTACCTTATTTTCTCAGTTGCCTAGTTCTTCTCGCTTCGTGTGGTTCGCGTCGTTGTACTTGAACGGTGAGATTTGATCTTGGACCCTGCAGTACCACACCGACATTTGGAAAGAAGGCGACGAAAGAGTCATTCTGAGGAGAGAATACAGAGAAAGCAAAAACATTAGTAATTACTCTCTAAACGTTAACATCTGAAAATCACGACAATCACTGTATGGTCAGCCTATAGCTTTTTCAAAAAATCTCTATACTGACATCCGTTTCAGACAATCCACCAAATCGCAGAGATATAAACCACCAATATGACCACTCCCGCCAAACCCAAGAAGAAGGTCCGCGACGCTCCTCAAAAAGCAATCACAAATTTCTGGTCCAAATTCCTCTCGCCCACCCCATCCCGCGCAACCCAAATCTTCCCACCCAGTCTCTACCAAAACCTCCTTCCAGCCAACCTGCACGCCGACGGTGCCGCGACCTACTGCAATGCCGCGGATTCCTACGAAGCCGCCGCGCAAGAGTGTCGCGAACGCGTAGCACGTGTAGTCCGAGAATGTAAGCGGACGAACGAAAAGTTCACAGACAGCGAATTCGACATTGAGTGGGATTTACGCTACGGCGAAAAGTATTGTTTAGAAGGACTGGCGCATGATGAAGAGGATGGGAGTAGTGGTGCTTCACCACCAGGCGAGGGTGTCACTGGGTGCAAGAGTAGTAGCTCGAGCAGGCCAGGAGGCGCGAAAAGAGTGGGATATATTTACAAGAAGCCGCAGTTTGCGGCCAATGGGTTCAGCGAGGTCGATATTCGCCAGGGAAAGGCGGGTGATTGTTGGTGGCTTGCTGCTGTTGGCACGCTGTGTAGTGTACCTGGGGTGATGGAGAAGGTGTGTGTTGCGAGGAATGAGGCGTGTGGTGTATATGGATTTGTGTTCTATCGCGACGGCGAGTGGGTTTCCACTGTTGTTGATGATATGCTCTATGTCCGCTACAAGGACTGGAGCGGCAACTACGATCCTAGAGGAGAAGAAGCGCGGAAGTATAGGGCGCGGTATCACACTGGATCTGATGCTTTGTTCTTTGCCAGCTGCGAAGATCAGAATGAGACCTGGTTGCCACTTCTTGAAAAGGCGTTTGCGAAGATCCACGGCGATTATGATTCTCTGGAGGGTGGCTGGATGGGCGAAGCTGTTGAGGATATGAGTGGCGGTGTTACTACTGCTATCAGATGCGACAATATTCTGGACCCCGACGAGCTCTGGCAGGACATGGTCAATAAGGATAAAAACTTTCTGTTTGCGCTTTCATCGCGATCAAGTGGTGCCGAAAGCGAGCCTTGGAAGCACGGATTGAGACTGTGTCACGCCTATTCAATCCTGCGCGCTGTCGAAGAGAAAGACGAGGACGGCAAATCAATTCGTCTAGTTCAGATTCGAAATCCTTGGGGACACAAAGACATCATGGGCGGAGGCGAGTGGGATGGCCCCTTCTCCGATGGCTCCCCCGAATGGAATCCCTACTGGTTACAAAAGCTCGACTATCGATTTGGAAACAACGGTATTTTCTGGATGCCATATGAGGATATGCTCCGAGAATTCGACTATCTTGATCGCACTAGGCTGTTCAATGAAGAATGGCAGGTAGTGACCAAATGGACAAGCGTCAATGTTTCATGGGTCAGCGGATATCTCAAGAAAAAGTTCATGATTGAAGTTACAAAGGAAGGGCATTTCGTGATTGTCCTATCCAAACTGGACGAGCGATATTTCCGGGGCCTAGAGGGTCAGTACAAATTCACATTGAATTTTCTGCTTCGCAAGCAAGGAACAAAGGAATCCGATTACATCGTTCGAGCTCGTGGACTTTGGCGGGATCGCTCAATCTCGGCTGAAGTAGATCTTGAGCCAGGAACCTATGAAGTAATCCCCCAGGTTATTGCTCAGCGCTATGACACTCGTCAAATGGTTGAGGATCAGGTCAAGAAATTCGCGGAGAGCAAGCCTCAAAAGCTCCGACAGATTGGTATGAACCACGATATGGCTGTGATGAAAGGGAATGTTCCCGAGTCGGAGACTCTCGACGTTCAAACAAAGGACCAGGAAGATGCCGAGAAGGAAGAGGAGCCAAAAGAGCTTTCAGCCACACAATCTGAAAAGTCCGAGGAGTCCAAGGAAAACAAAGAAACGGATGAGAACAACGACAGCTTAGTCCATAAATCCGAGGCCGAGGAGTCCAATACCTCCGACAAGCATGTCGACAATAGCGATGAAAATGCTCAGGACGAGAGCCAGACGGATTCTACTAATCAAGATTCATCCAAAGAAGATCCTGATGAGAAGGAAAAGGTCGATGAGCCAATTGATGAGCAAAGTTCCAAGGACGACAAATCTGACGAGGACAACAAATCCGACGGCAAGAGTGAAGACTGGGAGCAGGTTGAAAAGGGATCACAACGCAAACCCGAAGCACCTCAACGAGTCCCAGCTGCCCGACGACTTGGAAGTAGCCTATCTGTCGTCCAAAGTGGGCCATCTGCAAATTCAGCTAGATCATCTCGACGACAAGGAGTTGGAGCAGACGGTTCTGGCAAGGCAGATGACTCCAAAGACGCTGACGAAGAGGTGATTGAATCGCCTTGGAACGCGGTTTGCGTCATGGGACTACGCGTCTATTCAATGGATAAAGGTGTCCAAGTGACGATTGGGGAGTCGACGGAGAGTGAGGGAGAGCCCTTGCAAACAACGGCTGGTGCAACTACTTGACGGCGAAGGGTTTGTAGTGAGTGAAGAATAGAACTGTGTTTCTGTATACCTGTACTTTACCGTAAATTGTGGCTCGAGCAATATGCAGACCTTGGAATAGAAGCATTTGTACGTACCTACATAGACCGTGTTAACACAAGGTAGATGTTGATCAGAAGTGATAGATTGGATACAATTGACAAAGCAGATGGTTTATATAATGGACTGTGACTCCATGAGGCCAGTGGTCGCTATGATATGAAAGATAGGATACTGTAGAGAAGTACGTGGTAGAGTAGGTATATAGAAGTAGGATAGCATACTACTAGTAGGTGCCTGTTATACGCGCCCTTCCGTTGAGCCCCGAGTTGATCAACTGCGGAACCCCCCGGCCAACTCCAAAGAGCAAGGTTTAACGACATTACATTTTGAGTTTCTCCATGCCGATCCTTTGTACTTTGTGGTTGCCAGTTGGTCTTACATTTTTACTCTTGAGCACTACTAGTACGCTACTATGTTAATAGCAACAACGTCCCAGCATACTTGGTCCTACCCCTGCTGAATCCAGTATGTGGAAGCCATAGGATCCACAATGTTGATCTTTAGACAGGTTGATCAGGAGCTCTATAGAGGCGTTTATTGGTGTTATAATAACCTATTTTAAAGTAATATAACCTGTTTTGGGTATAGATCATAATGGCATTAATAAATTAGCGGCGTTTTGCCTATTTTAGCTCTAAATCCTATAGTGTTCTCTTACAGATAAATAGCTCCCTTAGAGCGTCTATTTTGGCTTTAACAACCAACTATTCTATCTTATCTTAATCAATTAAAACACACTTATTCTCTTATTTTGGCCCCTTCACTAATTACTAATTCACTATGGAATACATTACTAATTTGTAGTTCGTTTAGATCCCTCAAGAGGCTCCAGAAGAGCCGCTAGCCCTCCTTACTACCCTTAATTACTTAAACCTTAATTTAGGGGCCCTATTCCCTAATCCTAATCCTAATTCTAATTTAGACTAAATTAGTATTAATAAAGGCCTAGATTCTCTTAATTTGTTAGCTACTAGCTCTTTTAGGACTAATAATACCTTATTTTCTAGTACAACTATATTAAATTAGTCTCTATAGCTTACCTACGATAATTACCTAAAAGTACATACTTTAAAGGCCGTTAGATTCCCTCAACAAGCCATTACTAAGGCTTTGAAATTTACACATAATTAGGTTTAATACACCCTCTCTTAGCTAAATATTACCCCTACCCGCCGAACCTACTACCACTATGCCTTAAATAATAAACAAACTAACGAGATTATCTCGTTTATTACAGACAGTTATTAGAATTAATCTATAACGTATGTTAAGCTTACTAGAGGTCCATTTACTTACTTTAGCGTTAGCAACACTGCTATTAAAATAGCACTTTAAAGCCACGGATTTAAACGCAGAATTACCTTAGGTAAGCTATATCTTTTAGTAGCTGCTAGAGCTAAACGCCTTAAATTTACCTATACCTATATTACGTAGTCATTAGATTAGTAGTAGTAGGTTAATTAGTCTAACGAGACGTAGGTTAATAGCAACCACTAAAAGCGTTAGATTACTCGTTAAGCAGGTAAAGTATATTTAGATACTTATATCTTTTTAAAGGTTTCTTACCCTTATAGATAAATGTTTTAGGGTTAGTTTTATAGAGATAAGAAAGGATCTTGTCTATTTTAGGAGAAGCGGTAGAAAATGATTACTACTTAGGGGTATTCTAAGCAGATTTGCCCTCTAGTGGGCTAATTCTTTAACAAAACACTAATAGTAACCCTTTTTATGTACGATAATGCTTCTTCACATACCGCGAAGTTGACTAAAGACACCTTAGAATCTATAGGCATCCCCGTAATAGAATTCCCTCCCTACTTACCTAATTTGAACCTAATTAAAGCCGTTTGGGCTAGAATGAAGAATCACATTTAGGCCCTCTATGAAACCCATGCCCATTTGACCCCAATTTAGCTTCGAGGAGCTATTTAGGCAGCTTAGGATGTAATTACTTAGGAACAGCTTCGTCGTTTGATTGCAACAATGCCTGCTCGTTGTGCTGCAGTGATAGCCGCGAATGGGGGCTACACACAGTACTAAAAATCGTCCAAATTGGGCTTAGAATGGTCTTGTAATTAGTCGTTTTGATACATAGTAAATACAGGCGTTTTTGGTGGCACACCGATAGTTCACATTGAATTCAGCAGGGGTAGGACCCAGTACGGGCTAGATACCTAAATTACTGACCCTGAGTCTTCTGGCTTTTCTGGTCTTCACAAGATTGTTATGGTGGACTCGTCTAATCGTCAAAGACTACTTCTCGCCGAGTCGCGATGTACTCTGAGTCTCTGTCAAAGCTCTCGGGACTTGATGGCGCTTGTTTAGGGGTTCCCGGGTTACTAACCAAGAGTGCACTGACTGTCTTGTCTTGTCCTGTCGTGACTTTCTTTCAACAATCCATGTTCCGTGGCCCTTTTATGACGAAACTGCTTCATCCGCTTCCGCACCTGCAACCTGCTCCTGTTATGTGCCAAAATGGCCCGTAACTCTACTCAAAATCCTAATGCCTCCATCTCCTCCTCCTCCTACTACTACAACAACAGCATCTACTACTAGTCATTCTCCTCCATCCCCCAGCGACACTGCCTCTCGTCCCAAGCGCCAGCGTTCCATCACCGACTTCAACCTTCATCTCCCTGCTTCCGACTTCAAGAGAATTCGAGTCGATACCCGTCCCACCTCTCCGCCTCCTTCCTCTCGTCAACTACCCTCTCCTCTGTTCTTCTCTAGCCGTTCGCGTACAAACCTCGAAAGACCTCAGCTACCCCCGTAAGTCTGCCCGTATACCTATCTCTGCTGCGCGCTTTCGTCTGGAAACATCACTTGTATCGCGCTTCTTGTTCATGTCATGTACTAGCTTGCAACAGAATATTTCTCAGACATATAGTATACTACAAATCCACGCGAATTCCATATTAGCCATCACATACTGACAATTGTCGTAGGCGCTTCTCCAGTGGGGAAGCTGGGGCGCGGGTTCTAATGTTCTCCAAGGCTAAGGTATGTTTCACCGATGAGCAACTCTTGTGCGACATCCACCTGCATACACTTCCTGACGAACATAATGGTACGGTTGCTGATCAAGTACAGGAGGAAGAAAGCTTCAAGACAGTGACCCTGCCGCGCGGATTCCTCACTTCTGGCAGTCGAAGTGCCTCGGAGAAATCGTTGACCAATCCTTTGACTTCAATAAAACCAGAAAATGTATGTTGTGCGATTCTATCACGCATCCACGGCCAATTGGTTTCTTGCGGGTTGAGCGCTTGCTGACATGCGCCAGGAACAATTTAACCATGCGCAATTACTCTCGAGCCTGAATTTTACAGAGTTCCTTGAACAAGACTTACGTCCGACCTTTATAATCAACTTGAATGAGCATAGCGACATTGGCGCATCAGCATTGCATATAATATTTGCGAACGCGGCCCTACGACATTCACAGACACTACTTAGTGCCTTACACTCCCCCAATGTAGACTTGCGAGCTTCTTTCAATGAATTCCTTCGATGGAGTCTAACACCAGCAAGCACTCGCGACTCTTCTGATATAACGCCCAAATTTTCGTATGCAGGAGCTTCATGGTTTAGGTCCACTCTTCGCGCACAAGTGCGAGTCATCAGCGCTGACCATTCTGCCGCATCCACGGTTCTTTCCAATGCGCCCACACCGGGCACACCCTATATTCGGCGTTCTAGTGAAGGGCCAAGAGACATCTCTAACTTAGGACGAACTAGTGCCGACCTGGGTGCTACTGACTACTTTGGAAACGCAGCTCCTATTCCAGAACTGAGCAGTAAAACCGTGCACCAGGAAGACATAGGCCAAAAAGTTCGCGATGTCAGTATCGAGGCAATCTCTTCGCCCACAGGAATAGCAGAACATACTAGAGGCGCTCTGCCTTCGGTCGAAGAACAAGCTGAAGTTGGTTTCTTCGACTGGACTAGATTATCTGTAACCGATAACCTCCCTCGGCACATTCAACTCGCGTGCAGTATTGATTGGGGTGCAACCGCCTTGGGTCCCATGAAGTTCTGGTCAGCAGATCTCAGACAGATGTGCAATCTCATCATGGCAAGCCCACACCCAGCTGCTATGTATTGGGGCCCGGAGCTTGTAGCCATTTACAATGAAGCATACATTCCACTCGCAGGTCAGAAACACCCAAATTTGATGGGCTCCCGGTATCAAGATGCATGGCACGAAATTTGGGATGAAGTCAAAGGCGCATTTCTGAATGCTCAGATTACCGGGCAGGCCACCATGAAGGACGATGACCGATTATTCATGAACCGATCGAAATACCTTGAAGAGACCTACTTCTCTTGGTGTCTAATTCCGATGGTAGGCGCAGATGGTTCCGTAGTAGGCCTATACAATCCTGCCTTTGAAAAGACAAGCCGGAAGATTGCGGAGCGAAGAATGTTGACTCTTCGCGAGGTTGGCGAACGAACGGCTTGCGCTAGAGATATCAAAGGTTTCTGGACTGCGGTCGAAAAGGCGATACAACTCAACGAGGAAGACACACCATTTGCTCTTCTGTATTCTGCAAATGAAGATATCGACAGCGACACCTCGTCGGTTCATAGCATGAGTTTGATCGGTACTAAACAGTGCACTCTTGAAGGCGCACTGGGCGTCCCGCTGGGCCATCCTTGCGCACCGCAACAGGTAGACCTCAAAAGTGGACAAGAGGGCTTTGCTCCAATGTTCCGAGAGGCACTAAATGGGGATGGGACTGTCCTTCTTCGAGTTGTCGATGGTCCCTCTGCTCTTGGCAGCCAATCATCTAGACGAGGCAGTCGATCCAGCACCAATGACCCAGAAGACCTGGCTGATGCAGCAACCCTCGAGTTCCCCTACTCGCAGCTGGAAGGAATTGAATGGCGAGGGTTCAAGGACCCATGCCGCTCGATAGTTGTATGCGCAGTACATGCGACGGCTGGTGATTCTGTTTTGGGTGAGTTCCTCTCTTTAGCCGCCTTTTTGAGCCTTCCACTAACAAAATTGCAGGATTTATGGTATTGGGAGTAAATCCTCGACGCCCTTTCGACCAAGACTACAATCTATTCGTTCAACTTCTCACTCGTCAACTAGCCACCTCGTTAGCTTCTGTTGTGTTATTCGAAGAAGAGATTAAACGAGGAGCAAAGGCAGCCAAAATGGCAGCTCTGGACCGGATTGAACTCTCCACACAATTGGCCAAACGTACCGAGGAGGCGAAAGCCATAGAGACACGCTTTAGCCACATGGCCGAATTCAGTCCGGCCGGTTTGTTTATCGCGGATTCGCAAGGTCGACTAGCTTACTGCAACAGTCGGTGGTATGAAATCACAGACATTCCGAAAGATCTATCCGACAACTGGATTGACTATGTTCACGATTCGGATCGTGAAGCTGTGCGACTTAGATGGAACAAGCTTATACATGATGCCGAACCTGCTAATTTTGAGTTTCGCTTCAAAACCAAATGGATTGATGTTAATGGCAGCGAATCCGACACATGGGTTTTACTCAGCGCTCACCCAGAAAAGGAGTCCGATTCCGAGGGAGCATTGCAGAGCGTCTTTGGCAACATAACCAATATCTCAACTCAGAAATGGGCACAAGGCTTTCAGAAAAAGAAAATGGAAGAAGCGGTAAAACTGAAGAGTCTACAAGAAGAATTCATCGACATAACCAGTCACGAAATGCGTAATCCACTCAGTGCCGTTTTGCAATGCGCGGACGAAATATCATCTGTTTTGAGCGAGTTTAATACACCACTTGACAGTGATAAAAGCACTATCAACAACTGTATTGACGCGGCTGAGACCATAATACTCTGCGCCCAACATCAAAAGCGCATTGTGGATGACATTCTTACGCTTTCAAAGCTCGATTCAAACATGCTGTTTGTCACACCAGTTGACGTTCAACCTCTTGTTATCCTCCAGCGCGCCCTGAAGATGTTTGAGAGTGAGATCAACAGTGCAGGCATTGATATGAGACTCAATGTTGATGAATCTTACAACAGAATGAATATCGACTGGACCAAGCTTGATCCACAACGAGTTGGACAAATCCTCATTAACTTGATGACCAATGCGATCAAATTCACCTCCAATATTAACACTCGTAGAGGTGTCATCGAGGTTATTTTGAGAGCCAGCACTGAGCGCCCCAGCAAATTATCACATCCTCTGGTCGAGTACTCTGCAGCCCGCAGCAAACCGGATCACAACCTCATGCATGGACCTGATTGGGGAGACGGTGAGCCGTTATTTATTGAATACTGCGTCAGGGACACTGGACCAGGATTGACTGAAGCTGAACGCCTCATGCTGTTCAATAAATTTACACAAGCAAGCCACAGAACACATGTACAGTATGGTGGCTCGGGTCTTGGGCTCTTTATATCCAGAGAACTCTCAGAACTGCAAGGTGGAGAAATTGGCGTGGCCAGTGAATCTGGCGTAGGATCCTCGTTTGCCTTCTATGTCCAAACTCGACGTTCAACCAAACCTGATAATCCTGAGCTTGGAATACCAGCAAACCTCAAATCTCTCGAGTCAAAGAGCAGGAAAGCTGGCAAAGCGGTCGCAAGCAGCGTCCCTATTAAGCGGCCCAGCCTGCTTGTTGTTGAGGTAACTCATATCATCCCAGCCTCTTTGCTTACTATACACTAATCACTCACTATAGGATAATCTTGTCAATCAAAAAGTTCTCCGCAAACAACTCGAAAATCTAGGCTTCCCAGTCACAGTCGCCAACCACGGCGGTGAAGCCCTCGATATTCTTCAGCGCTCCACCTTCTGGCGAATTCCTCCTGGATCATCCTCACCCACAAAGCAATATACTACCGCAACTAACACCACTGCCACCGACACCATGCCCCAAACTGACACTCCAATTCCCATTGCCGTGGTTCTTATGGACTGGGAAATGCCTGTCATGGGCGGAATAGAGTCTACCAAAGCCATTCGTCAATGGGAGGCGGCGGGCAAGCTGACAGGTCATGTACCCATCATTGGTGTGACAGCGAACGCGCGTAGTGAACAGATTGCTGCGTTGATATCGGCAGGCATGGACGATGTGGTCTGCAAGCCGTTTCGCGTGCCTGAGTTGGTGCCGAAGATTGAGGAATTGGTTGGAAAATTTAGTGCTGCTGCTGATGGTGCTTCTGGTGCCGCTGGAAAGACTTAGTGTGATGGTGCGCTGTTGGTTTCGTTTTGTGGAATGAGTACATGTGTTTATGCACGCTATGTTGTAACGCTATACCCCTTGTATTTTCTTGTTGGCCGGATGAGGTACTCTTGGAGATTGAGAGACGAGACAAGAGGGTAGGCATGTGGAGGGAGTTGGACCTTTGTTGATGCGGTTTGAGCGTGGGGTATTGATGCTTTGATACCCCGTTTATGACGGTTGGCGTTGACTCTTTCTGACATGGACTATATCCCTTAGAGAGCATTCATTGCATACAGTGTCAGATTATGGTTGGTCTACACTGCTTCGGATTGACAACCTTGTACTTTTAGGTACTATTGTATCCATAGAAACACTAACATCTTTTACGAAAGCTCATTTAATGCTGCCTTTTCAAATCTACTTTGTCTCTACTTGATTGTATCTGGTTATCTTAGCATCGAACAACGCAGAGCTATGCCCAGTAGAACCATTCCGAACTAGAATAGAGCCAACTCAATCAGGAGGTTCAAGACAAACATTGTAAATGATGGGTAAAATGGAAGACATATCAATGGGAGACAAATTTGACTTGACAACTTGTGTGGCTTCAGTTTTCACATGGCACTCGAACTCGAATTTCAGAACGAAAACATATTCAATTGTACTGCAAGTGAGAATAATGATATTGCGCTTGGGGGGTTTGTTAGCGCTACTTTTCTACCAGATTTTGATACCTGCTTATGCAACTACCATTCTTGAAATGAAGTAAAATTCGTCACTACACTAACAGTAATTAGTCAGGAGCCTGGAAGGTTTGAGTATCAAAGGCTTCGGTATAACCGGCAATGCTAATCGAACCATGCCTTCGGATTGCATTCTGAACTTGAAATGTCATGAAAGTCCGCGGATATAAGATTTGTCTATATTGGGAAACTGCTTGATATCGATTCTGGACCTCCATACTTGCAAATTCATCACCTACGCTGGCTCCTATATAGTAGGTCTTATCGCCAAGTGTTTTGTTACATATCGAGTGTGGAAAGATTTTATACATCATCGAAGACGGTGGAAAGTAGAAGAGCTACTCTTTAGAAGCCATGATGGGACACTTCGTACGTGAAATGAGCAATCAATCAGGCCTTCACGCTCGTGAGACCATCATTCACATCTAACATATCCCATCTGTAAGGATCCAGCCCTTTCGGATCGCCGTTGGTACAAGTAGTCTTGTACCATTCCTTCAGTCCTTCTGGATCCTTCTTACCCTTCTTGAAGACACTTTTCAGATATTCCCATCCCGACGAGCCACCGCAGTCTTCTGCGGCAGGGTGTCCTTCACCTCCAAGACAACAGGCCTCAAGATCATCTGGTACGTTCATTACACTTCTCAAACTCGGGTCTGCACGACCCAGAAAGACGATGCCATGTACCCAGCCATCTCCATGATCGTATTCGTATACAACCTGAATTTTGCCATCGTACTTGGTGTCAACAAATATATTGGCAAGGGTAAAGTCCGCCTCCTTCTGAATTCGCTCGGGATGTGGAAATGAGCTTGCATCGAGGTTATCCTCCTTGAGAGTGAGAACAGATTCCCATTGCCGGCGAGCTCTGGGTTTACCCTCTTCGTGCAATTGTAGGATATCGAATGAATGTGCGTGACAATCAGCCCATCCGAATGCGACTTGCAAGACTTCATGTAGCTTCTCAAATGTGAAATTGGATGGAACGACTAGAAGTCGGGTGATTGTAGGGTCATTGCTTCTGTTAAGACGGACTTGTAAGAGGTAGCTTTCAGCGATAGGCTAATCGGTAGTGTAAGAAGAAGCCCAGAAGATCTTGTGGGATGTAGCGTATACCATGGGAATATCTTCAGTGTCCTTCTCTGTGGTCACAGTAGGCTTTGATGCCTTCTTTGACCTTGAGGCAGTGGCGCGGGCATTTTTAACCTTGGCAGCTTTAGGCATGATGAGGTACGAGGCAATGGATCTAGTAGCGTGGTCAATGGCAATGAGATGCAAAAGGCTTCGAAACGTAGGAGGTTTCCAGGTTGGCATCATGATCAAAGGCACGCGTCGATGTCGTAAATGGCGTAACTGACACGTGTGCACGTGATACCCCTTTTCCGTGGCCACTGGCGGCTGCTATCATACTTGCTGATTTCAGGGCTCTCGAGGTGACCTTCAAGACATAACTACTGCCTCAGAACATCCTGTTATCTTCTCTGTTTGGGCTGTTAATAGATGCTAATGCGGTATGAAATCGAAATGGGGGGCGGTAAAGATGGGATCAAAATCGAATTTTTCCATCCGATCACAGTCACAACTCACAAATCGCTGCTGAGAACTGGATCAAAATGACTTTTCTTTTCATTATTGATCGCGGCCTTTCAGTCCCGGGTTGACGGTGCTACCCAGTACATCTTAATATCAATTGCTGTCGAAAACAACTTGGCTTACAGTCCGATCTCTTTCATCGAGCAACAGGGAAACAACAACTACGCGAAGGTGATTTTTACGACATCATTGACGTTCGGGTTATTAGTATAAGACACTGTCAAAGTCTTTCCTGAAGTGTCCAGGTATGGATGGGCAACCCCAGCATAGATATAACCTGCTGAGTAAAATTTGGTAGGAGTCCACGCAATAACATCTGCGCTCCAAGGACCTTCAGGTTTAGGCGCTGTCCGGATCAAGACGTGAAAGAGATCTATCACAAATTGTCAGTACATTAGTCTGTGCGAAATCAATTGGGTTGACTGACCTGTATGTACGAACAGATAAGTTTTGTAATAGTTGCTATACACAACTTGTCCTTGACCAGCACCTGCCATGACAGCTGTCTCCTCATTGAAAGTCGTAAGAGGCGTCGTTTTCCATCCTGTTGCTCGGCCGTACCAATATTGGTACTTTGTCAGATCGAATGCCTGGGTTGCCAGTACACGTGTCTGATAGACGTATCTGGTCGCCTCGCCGGTTGCACTTAGTGGAGCACCGCCCCATGCGTAGATATAATCTCCCTGAGTATCACGATACGCGGCTTGATCGCCGTATCTAGGAGAAGTTTTTGCGTCCCACCAGTACCCCTGGGAGCCAAAACGCGCCTCTACAGTTGGGGTTCCAAAGGCAGTCGAAATCCTAGCGACGCCGGCGCCTTTGCTCGGCGCTCCGTTGGGTGCCTATATGATTTATTTTATTAGAATCGAAAAGAGCCTCCTAAAGCCTGGACTGAATACTTACTACGAGATAGAAGAAGGCAGCCTCGCCAGCTGTGGCATTTGTCTCGCATAGACTGGTCCCCCCAAAACCAGTGTCTACCGCTTCTCCAAAACTTTTATCATATGGGACAAACTGGTTCTGGTGAGGTACTGGTGTATTATCGTTGAGATGGAGATCGTGGACTTTCAGAGGATTGCTTGTTGATTGAGAAATTGAGTCTCGAACAAAGGGAACAAAACCGCCTGGTACTCCATCAGGTCCGTATCCAGGGTCTAGATTGGGATCCGTAACTCCAGTATCGCACCAAATTGTATCACCAAAGATGTGATACCAGACTCCATTGATGGGGCCGCTGAAACCCAAGTCACGATGAGAGCAGCTGTTATCTGCAGTCAAGTTCCCCAAGAATTGCGCTGAAGAGACCTTAATGGGATTTGTGCCGGAAGGCAAGGTGTTGTTTGGTACAGCACGGGATGAAAGAACAGAAGCGATTGCTGGAGACACGCCCAAAATGGCAACCATAACAGAGGAAAACATGTTCATGAAGTTAAGCCGGAGAGTTTTTTTGAGGCAGGAGGTTATTTGGTCTCAGTAAATCAAAAGATCGGACCAGAGGATGGCCATTTATACTGTCAACAATGTACCAATATTGAACTCTCGTAAATGACGAACATTAGCCCAACCCGACAAGAACTCTTCAAATGTTGGCCCCATAAAAGCAGTACAGATCTTCTGGCGCATATTTCAATAAAGGAATGAAATATACGATTCATGAAGTCAATGGCAAGGATCCGGGCCAATTACATAGTAAAGCCTTCCCAGTAGGATTCGGATTATCATAGATCTGCCCATGGGCTATATCCTCGCGTAGTTGCTGATTCTATATTGGGATACAATAAAGCAAAAGTATCTGAGAAATGAGAATATAACTTTTATGTTCAAGTTTTCAACTGGATGAAGGATTCGAGAAATGCGAATCATCTGTCACTTCCCTTCTTGTACTGTCGCCTATATAGTACACGGGTATGTATTATTGTCTAGATACGCGCATGACGATAAAGATTCAAAGTACAGAAAGCTTAGTCACTAATGAGGTTTTAGTTGTAAGCTAATCTTGGTTAACATAGTTAAGGGCGAGCAGTTGTGCGTTGTTGTTCCCAAAGTGATAGGTATCCCAAAACGTGCATGTACTGTAAAAAGCGGCGTCTTTATGTTAGAACACAGAAGAAATCCTTAGACACGACAAACATGCGAGAAAAACCTCTCTGAAGTGCTTTCGATGTTGGTGAGAGATTGGCGGGAGTTCGAGTATTCTCAACATTGCTACTTCGTACATCTCTACATCTCTGGGGACAAGAAGAACGTCGAGTGCGAGAGTGATTTAAGGGACCTAGCCCACGCTAGCAATGAACAACAGTCCCATAATTGCTGGAAGGCTCTCTGGCGCTACTATCACGCTAGAGGAATCGAAAGAAGGACACATTTGTGATGTTGTCGAAATGTTTCCTACACTCTGATTTGCCATCGTCAGACTTGACGGCCTAGGTACTTTCGAAATACTGCATATGCTTCTTTTACTAACTTTAGATTTAATTTAGATCACTCTCAACCGATTTACAATCACATGTTCTCCTTGTGTCAGATATCCAACTACCCGCACGCACGTAGTCGGTAGCTTTTTTGCCAACCGCCTCGATGCCAGGAAATCTTGCGGCAAAGATAACCATTGAGGTTAGCGAACGAACCTTCGTCACTACCAAGCAAACTCTTATGGATGGCATGGCTGAAGGGAGTGGTTATTTCAGAGGTGAGTTTGGTTTCTATAACAGCACCTGTCTCATGGAACCTACTTTATTACTCCATTTTCGCCATTGCGGCTCTATCCATATTCAGGGGCAAAGCATCGTTTAATAACTTCATAGCCATGTTTGACCTTGGAAACCGGCTGACCCAGGGTGATTCGGACGGGACAGAACAATCTGCTCCAGAAGAGCCACTCTATTTTGATTTCGACTCAAAGACATTTAGCCATATTCTGGACTATTTGAAGACTGGCGTAATGCCTTTTCTATGGACCAGGGAAAGGGGTTTTGACTATATTTCCTATGTCAAGATCGAAAGACTGGCAGATTATTTGCAGATACCGGGCTTGCGAGCCTGGCTCAAAAACAATGAGTTTGAAGAGGTCGTGTCTCGCGTCCGCCAAAGCAGAGTTACAAGCGCTGGAGTCATGGTATATCCCAGCGATGGACTAACACTCGAATTTGTGCATGAAGGAAAGAAGCTCTTCATGTATGAGCGAGGACTTCCCTTAAACAAGGCCTATCTCCTTAATGATTGAAGCATTTGCTAGGTTCAGAGGTGCATGGTAAAGTTGGAATTGTAGTTTGCAGCTACAAAATAAGAGATAACCACAGTGGACAAGCACTTAATTTGGCGTTGAAAAACAAATCCAGAACGCTTCTTGGAAACAGTCCATGAAAACTCCGATCGACATATTTTAGCTTCATCTCTCGATTTGGGCACCAGGTGAGACATAGTACCCAATGGCACTCCCATTAGGCTTATGAATTGTTGTGCTCCTTTTGCATCAAAAGCTGTCCCGTGGCAGACAAATTTTCAACATTGTGCTTCCGCCGTGCCTCGAAGCGTTCGAATGCATTGCTCGTCTGTTCCAAGCCTCCCATTGTCACCGTATAGGTGTAGATGGAAGCACATGCTGGTGAAAGTTAGTCTGTTGGTTACTCTGCAATCACAAGTGGAGCTACGAACCGGCAAATGTGAGGAAAATCGATGCGACTGGATTAGTGTGATGGAGAAGTTTTACGGCAGGGGTACGCGCCATGATTTGGATTCTCGCAAAGGGATAAGGTATGGTGTTGCAAAGGTACTAGTTGGTGCAATGGTTGATAGAGTACTTAACAGAATTGTATGGCTGAACGGGAAAGCGGTTGGTGCTGGAACAATGGACATTTATAATTCACGCATGAATCCATTTTTATATCTCTGCATTTAAGACCCTTTCTTTCGAGAGAATTGTATGGGATAATGGGGCCATTGTGGTGTTACCTCTACTACTATATCTGATGTTGTTGATCATGAGCATCATACCACCAAAGACCTCGACCACCGGAGCACTCCGAGCAAATCCAAACTCCATACCTTGCGCATAGTGAGTCAGCCATAAATTCAAAGTACTTCTGATCTGAAGAATATGTGATTCTCATTTGCAGCCCATTTTTGTTCAATAAAATCGTACTGACCAACTTCCCCTGCTGGTTTAAGATTTGGCAAGACCTCTCTTATGACACTTCCACAAAGCAATCTATCAACAAACATAATTATTTTATTTTTAAAGCTCAATATGAGTCCTCAGTGCTTGGATGCATAAACTGTAGGAATTTCTTCAACCAAAACTCAACCGTTGTTTGATTTTTGTGCAGTGACCTCCGAGAGATGGGAAATCGAGAGGCTCTCGTAAGAAGATATAGGGTATTTGTACAAAGTATCAGCTGTACAACCAATTTTTCACTGGTAAAATACTTAATGGAGATAATGTTTTCAAGGTTATCACACACTTAAAACTTCTAAAGATGTGAATAGTCAAAACCTGGTCAAAGTTCACAAGTCCTAGTCTAAACCACAATTACTTATGGCCCATTTGTTGCTCCCCAATCAGTTTATATTTCTAGGAAATCCAGCATTGTGGCGAGCTGTTTTGGAGAGGCTGAATGTAACCTGGGGTCGACTCGTCGAGATGTTTTCAAGGACCCAGAACCGTTGAACTCTTCTCTCCAAGACTTTGAAGGTTCAAATTCTTGGCTACTTCATCAGCACGACTCCATGGAAGAATGTGCCTGCATGCATCCCCTGTCGCAGCTGGGAACATCAACAACCAACACAAATCCAAGAAATGTCTAAACTGATGCCAAGCTTTGTGGCGCATATGCAATTAAAGCCCCTAAAAATCCTGATTTATTCCACTGGTGCAATCCGCTGCATGCATCTTCTTACGCCACCACGCTTTACTGCTCTCATTGGTAACCACATCTTGCTCGCTTCTATGTACTTGTAACATATCATGCATATACAGATTCGTTCTTTCCTCTTTCCCACTACAAGTCAACTCGAAGCGGGCTTTCTTCATTTGCCTAGACCACAATGAGATCCGACGCCATGAAAACGGATGCTACTTCAGCTGATCTGCCGCTTGAAATGGACCAACCAAAATCTTGAGGAGCAAAAGATCCTGACTCGATGTTCGATTTTGACGTCTAGAAGATCTTCGCCTGAGCAAGCGTCAGACTAGTGAGCATGTCACTCGCAGCTCATGGAATATACTCCGTACAGCCGTCAAAGAGTGATCTGGCGGTGCTAACTGACAGTCTTTCATGCCCATATGGACCTGTCACACGCGGACAATGCCGCCTTCGAACTGAAATGGAGAAGAACTGACCAGTCCTATCGTTGGGGTATCACAGGAACTATCCATCTTGTACTTGGAATTGGCCCTTTAGTATTGACAATAGAGGAGATTACTCGACCAGGCATGCAGTGATTCTATCAAGCATGTCCCAGCACTTGGCAATCATTGCCACATCAATGGTACCAATCAGATCAAATGCGAGCGCAAAAGACTTTACATCTCCAGGCTATTCTTTCTCCTCAACACGCATCCCCGGACCGGGGTGACCGCTCATGACAAGTGAGTTTCTGCAGCTCGCCAAACTTGCAGATGAAGACAGGAAATCATCTTCTAAAGCATACAATCGTTGACCATTTCTGTTGGCTTGTGAACCAAGCAGCCTTCCTGAGGGACATTTATCATCCTGGCCATGTCCCTGCTTTGTATGAACTCTGGTCCTTTGCGGCTCAAACTGTTTAACAAGCCTATACCTTACTGAATCTTATATCATCACATATGACATTGCTCCCAGCTCGCTATTGTAGCTATCAACAATCATTGCCTTCTCTCAATGCCTGGTGGTATTCACCCTCCTCTGGAAGTCATCCTTAGCTGGCCTGCTCGATCAGACCATCCAATTCGTCGAGGATGGGGCATCACAATTGCTACCATCGTGTTGTGGGCAATAACTATTTTGGTTGTTGCTGGCAGGTTATGGGCGCGTCTCAAGATTCAAAAGATTGGCGGCTTAGACGATTTGATCATTGTTATCGCATTGATCCCACTCACTGGAGTTGCCATTTGCGTAGCAGGCAGTAATGTTTCCTCGCTTAAACTTCAAGTGCCTATCTAACCACCGACAGGTGGACGAGCGTACTTTGATCGACACGTTTGGGAATTGACTGCCGAGGAGGGAGCTACAAGCAGAAAGGTATTCTTCTTACCGCTTCATATCTTCGGAGCTGACGATCGTAGCTGGTGGTTGCCGTCGATTTGCTATACATGACCAGTACTACACTGACAAAAATCTCTATTTTGCTTTTCTACCGTCGATTGGCAAGTGGGACCATATCGAATTTCTTTCGGTGGGCGGTCAGACTTTGCATTGGATTCGTTGCCAGCTATTATATCGCTTTCACCCTTGCTCTATTCCTTGGATGTCGACCTTTGGATGCTTTCTGGAATCAACTTGAGCTTGATTGGCGTCTTACACACAAAGAGGGCCGGGACTGGACCTGCTTCAATGAGTCGGCGGATCTTTTGACAGCCACCAGTGTCAGTGTGCTTCAAGACTTTATCACCTGTCTGATGCCTTGCATCCTATTCTGGAGACTTCAATTACCTTTTCGACAAAAGGTGGCATTAGCTGCCGTTTTTGCCTTTGGATTCTTGTAAGTTAGACTCCATGGCCTCCAAGTCTCTGCCTAACGGGCGGATTATAGCACAAGTCTCACAGCCGTCGTTCGGCTCTATTATATCCAGATGATCTTCTATCAAACATACGACGTTACTTGGTACACCGGCCTAGCATTCCTATGGACTACCATTGAAGTACACCTTGGGATTATATGTGCCTCGGCTCCAGCACTAAAGATCTTTTTCCAACGATACTTTGACACTTCACGCCTTACGGGGGCAATCAGTACTTGGTCTTCAAAATCAAGATCGAGGAAGGGCACCATGCAGCCTGATTGGGATATCAAGAATCAGAGTTTTCTCCTCTCTGATGTAAAGGCCCCTTTCTCAAGATCAGTATCGACCATACATGATATTGAAGCACGTGGTATGTCGCCTAGCGAACAAATAAGTTATACTAAGCCTACAATTGCCCACTATGGAGAAGTTTAAGGCAGAAAAGTTTGTAGCGACCTTGCGATCTTTGGATGAATTTCCTTTTCGACATTCGCAACAGTACATATGAGAAAGTCGTCGAGTGTGGTTATGACATGTAGATATTGGATCAATGTTTTGCCTATATTCAGTTGCTCGTATCTGTACCCTACCTCTGCCTTGCATTCTGAGGGTTCTGACTGCAGGATTAGCGCATTTCGACCCTGGATTCTGATTGGGGGAGGCCCTAGAATTTAGGAGTCTGCTACAGTGCAAATTACTATGGTAGCGTGCTTAGCGTACCCATAAACGGCTACGGGCAAGATATCTCAATATCTAACTTTACCTAACTTTATGATCTTCTTAGTGTTGTAGAATTCTTATAACTAACCCATTTTATCTCTTCTTATAACTATTTAAATGCCAATTCCTTCCTCTTAAATATGTCTTAAGTTATAAGACGATATCTTAATAATCTAAAGCTTTAATAAGTATAAGATATAATTATTATAGACTACTACAACTATGAGATCTTAGACTTAATTAGATATACTCTAAAGACAATTAATTACTAGCGTTAAAAGCTTTAAATTACTAACTCCTTTAAGACTTCTAGTATAGTACGTAAATAGGCTACTATTAATAGCGTTAAAACTATTACTTTAATTAATTATCTTTTAGTAAAGCCTAATTCTACTTAATTTAAAGTTGTAGAGTATTTAGAAGATGTCTTTAACGTATTTATTAGCGTTTATATAGTATCCTATACCCTAAAGCGCCTAAGATAGACTAAAAAGAGGGTTCGTTACTATATCTTTACTTATCTAATATTTGGCTATTTTTAATAAAAATAGTATCGTAAGATAGCTATTTAACGCTCCTTATAGGCTTAAAAGCATTACTATAAAGAAATCCTAAAATACTATCTTAATTAGCTTATATTTATTAATAAAGCTAGTAATAGAAGCAAAGAATTAACTTAATAGATAGGTTAAAGCCTTATAGGCTAAGAATATAATAATTTTATACCCCTTTAGCGCTTAGAGTAATAGAATATACTACTAGTATATACTTTATATAGAATTTTGCTATATACTCTATATTAATATAATATAGATAGCGAAAACTTTACCTACTAGTATCGTTATTACTTAATTCTAAAGTATAGCCTATTCCCTATGCCTTAGAATAGTATTATTATTATAGATAATGCGCGCTTTTACTAAGTAAAGGATCTTAAGCCTCTTTTTACTTCTTATAGCATTATATTATTATTTTTACTTGCCTACTTACTAGATTTTAATCCTATTAAATAACTATTTAGTAATCTAAAGAAGTAGATTAGATTAAATAATAGAGTTTATAAAAAAGGCTACAAAGTTAGATAGATATTTAGGAAATTCTTAGAGTTAGAATTAAAGAAACTTAACGATAGTAAAAGAGCTAGAGACTACTTCTATTATAGTGAGCTTCTTATCTAGAAGTAGTAGTAATCTAAGCTTCTTATTCCTTTAATAAATTAATAATATAAGTATCTTCGTGCTATTCTGCTACCTATATCTTAAAGTTCTTTACTATATCCGATTTAATATTAGGATCTATAGTAGTAAAGAAGAATTCTTCCTTTTTAATTGCTTATCTAATTTAATACGCTTTAGATCAAAGAATAGTAGTTATTTTAGTTACCTAACGACCCTATAGGCTATTTCTACTAACGCAAGCTAGAATCTAATCTTTAAACTTTAATATTTCTTTAATAGAATTACTAATTATTACTAAAGAACTTAGCGATAACGCATAGAATTAAACAATACTAAAAGATACCCTAAAAGATAAAGAAAATAACGCATCTTGTAATTCTGCTAAATTTAAGCCTAAAAATAATATATTACTATTAAAATTACCTTTACTAGAGGAATTATTCTTTTACGCGTCTTTTTAGAAGCGCTTACTAGCCTATAGGGCTATAATCTTACTTAGGAATTTAAGAAGAACTAGTTTAACGTTTATAATAAGAGGTTTATCTACTATTACTACTATCTAATCGTATAGAATTAAGGGCGTAATAAGAATATAAGTATTATTAATCTTAGATACTAGATAATAACCTTTAACTCTTAAAGTAAGATATATTTCCTTATAGTAAGCATAATAGCGTAATAACTTCTTAAATTTGAAGCTAGAATTACGCTAAAGATTCTACTATATAGCGGTATTAGTAACTAGATCTTCCTTAACTTCTTTAGCCTAATTAAGTTCTTCTACTATTCTAGAGAATATAGGCACGGATTTAGCCTTATTAATAATAAAAGATATATCTTAAAGTAGATTAATATCTTTAAATAACTTCTTATATTTAAAGAGCTCTTATTTAAGGGATTTTAGATTCTTATTAACCTCTTTTTCGTCTAGATCTATATTAAAAGTAATAGGTAGCGAGCAATCTTTAGGTGTATTTTTAATAGGAAGTAATAAATAGGTCTAGATTAATAGTAATAATCTAAGGGTATATATTTACTCTCTAGCTCTTTTATCTCTCTAGATTAGGGCCCTTTTAAAGACTTTATAAACTAGTAGTATTATCTTATATTAGTACTTATCTAGTACTATATGATTATTCCCTCTTTTATAGCGCTTTGTTATTTAATAATAGACTCTATAAGTAGGATAAGATCCTACTAGGTCTATAAGATTATTACGACTACCTTTAGGCTAAGATTAAGTGCTATTAGGCTAAGATTACTTAACATTAACGCTAAAAAGATTAAAACTATTCTTTAGTAGAAAAGGAGGAAAATATTAAAGATTTGCGCTTAAGAGCTTGCTAAATTTAGGCTAATAAGATCTCTAGCTAGCGTTTGCTCTATTATCTATCTCTTTAATATAGCTAAGTAAAGAGCTAGGAATTATAGCTAAAGATGCTAGATTTTAGGGTCTCTACGACTACGTTAGGCTATCTATAGCTAGCTAGAATATCTATAATTAGCGTTAAGAATTTAGTAGCCCTCTAGACGCCGTTAAGGGTGCATTTTAGTATATTTTAGGCAAAATCTACGTTACCTATTCTAGATACTCTTCCTCTAAGATTTTAGGATCTTTAGTGTCTATAGTAGCTTTTTTAGCGGTAGTAATTTAAGCTCTCTTAGGCCGTTTTTGGCTATTAGGCTAAATATCTTCTAATGCTTTACGTTTATTGTTATTACGTTTAGGCGCCATAATAGGTAAGATAAAGAAGAATAGATTGATTGCTAATAAATTGGTAGGAAACTAGCTCTTTAGGCTTTTAAACGGTATTAGGATCTCTATATTTTAACGTGTTCTTACTAAGATCTTGCAATACCAAAATGTTGACTTTTGGTAGTAAACTACGAAGCACTATAAATCTAGCATTACTACCTGGCATCCAATAGTCTAATCACATACAAATTTGCACTGTAGCATGCTTCGCCGTTCCAGAGAAGGATCCAATCAGAATCCAGGGTCGAAATGCGCTGATCCTGCAGTCAGAACCCTCAGAATGCAAGGCAGAGGTACGTTCGGTGCCGCTGTAGTGTTTATGCGGCCAAGGTGCTGTACATAGATAAGTCCTTGCCGTTAAACCGGCCCTTCTAGTTCTTTTTATCTAAATTGTGCATCGACGTGCATCTAGACATGAGCTTTCGCAAAAGTTGTACACAGCAGTCTGGCTCACATTTAGTGACCATGTTCCTCATCATAACCTCTTGGTAGTAGTTGAAACGATCAAGTTGGTCTACCAATCCTTGAATACACTGTCTTCGCGTTAGCCCAAAGTCGGTACCAGAGTTGCAAAGCCGGAGCACTATTGCAATCTGTCTACATCTGAATAGCTTTCAGCGTCTTCTGGCTGTTCTCTAATAAACCCGCCGCAATCAAGCAAACGTCCCACAGCACATCTGCGCGGAAAAGCAAGCCATCTGCAATATTATCAAAGCACACGATATCACTGGCTTCTAATCAGAATGTCCACAGACGTCAATCCCAAAATCACTTTGGAAGTAGGTGGCCAAACTTTCATCACCACCAAGTCTACCTTGACACACGGTCAAACCGAAGGTAGCAAATACTTCGAAAAAAGGTTCAATTTCGAGAACAACAACCAAAGTCAACGGAGAAGTGAGATATCAGACGGAACCAGTCAGCAAGGATCCTATTCCTTCGACTTCGACGTCGAAACTTTCCGTCATATCCTGGACTACCTGCGCACTGGAGTCTTTCCTTTTCTCTGGACGCGAAGCACGGGAGTCTTCGACTATCTGGCTTACGCGAAGATTGAACGACTGGCGGATTACTTGCAAATCGAGCAACTGAAACTATGGATTGAACGCAACAAGTTCGAAAAAGTAGTACAATACGAGACTAGGTGCACTAGACTGCCATTTCGGTGCGATCGCGCATCAAAGTTTACTGCGCATCATGTGAGCAGTAGCCATGTTACATCAACAGAGCTTACGATTATGTATAAGCAAGAAACAACGGGTTTTGCAACAAACCTCACTGAAAAGAGTACTGTCATCCGGAAGAGGTTTCTTGTAGACTTTGATTATAAGGGATAAGCGCATATGTCTTACACTAGGCCCTTATGTACTCTGACTTTCTCGCCTCGAGTGACTGGGGCTATTGGCAAGCGGTCCTGGAGCATATTGTTACCCCAATACTGATATCTCCAATGATTGGGTACAAACTGCAATAGGAGTCAGGATAGACAAGTCGTTACGGGTTTGGGAAGCACGTCGGGTCTGTCTTTCGCTGGCTTACTGATTACTGGAGTATGCGAATAGGCTACCCTAGAGGAAAATTGACGACGGCTGAAGTGAAGTTGAGAAAGAGCTGCAAGTTGAATTGAATAATGGGAGAGAAATCCAATTAAAGTTTCCAGAATAGGGGTTAAGCTCACGTGACTCCGCGTCCCACACGTGCAAGATCGCTTTCACTCACGCGTTTGATCTTTTGCCCCGCGGATTTTACCTCAATGCATCTCGCCTCCTGCTCTCCTTATCCTCACAATTTGACATCCTTTGAGCTTCGACAAATCCTTCGCTTAATCACTATCGCTCTATAAATCCATAGCTCCAGGAGCTCTGTTGTGGGCTCTTGAACAGCGCGACTACACGTAACCTTGCCATCATCCAGCTACGACAGGCTACAGCCCCTGGTTCGGTCCGAAATATGTAGGTTTACAATTGCTAGAGCGAAGCATCCATTCTGACGCTGAAATAGGTCGAGTCGACGGCAACCCAATCGCATACGCGGCCCGTACGTCATATATGTCTATGCAAGGCCTCACTAACTCTTCTTTACTAGTCATTCCGCTCTTACAGACTTCCTAGCAGTAAGTTCAATATCCTGGATGGTGTTAAGAACTTTACCTAACATTTGCCAGGCAAACAATATCTCCGCCCGTCAAATCCGCGATGATTATGAGAATCGAGTTCGTGCTGCGCAAACCGAAAACAATGCCGACGGCAACGATAACGAAGAAGTTGAAGGTGGTGAAGATGGCGAGGAAGCTGAATCTGCTGCACAAGCCGCTGCTGAGGCTGCCATCGCTAGAAATCGTTCTCGACGTCAACAACAAGATGCTGTTTTGAAGGCACGTGCAGATAAGAAGAAGAAGGCGGAGAAGAAGGCGACCAAGAGCAAAAAGCGGAAAAGCAAACGAGGCGATAGCGAAGACGAAGATGACAGCGATTTCGACATCACTCAAGACATGTACCAAAAGAAGAAAGCGCTGCCTGGCCAATTTGAGAATTGTGAACTCTGCGAGAAGCGCTTTACAGTCACTCCCTACAGCAAGACTGGGCCTGATGGTGGGCTCGTCTGTGGAGCTTGCGGCAAAGATCTGGATAAAGAATCCAAAGGCGATAAATCCGCCAAAAAGATCAGTGGACCTGTCAAACGTGCTCGAAAGGTGGAGAGTGAGCGTATGGATGGCATTGTCCGTTATGGCCCAAAGCCACTCGTCCAGACATGCATTGAGACAATGCTCAAGTTTTCTGATTCCATCGAGAGTTTTGACAACACCCCAGAACATCTTGTCACCCAGATCTGTCGCCTATTTACCAAGCATCGAGTCCTAAACGAAGATACATTTCCACTCTTCCTGCGTTCCGACATGGATCGACTGCAGGTATACGATTGTGGCAGTAAGTATCTCAATGGGACTTTCTTTCGACTGTTGAACTGACAGAATGTAGAACTGAAGTCCAAAGACTTCGAGCGAATCTTCGCAGAAATACCCAAAATCACTCATCTCGCCCTGGATAACGCCTACCAATTCAAGGACTCCAGCATGGACTATATGATCGAGAAGGCCAAAAATTTGACGGACATTAGAATATATGGGGCCAACTTGATCACATCACCACAGTGGTCAAAGTTCTTCAAAGCTCGCGGCAAGAAACTAAAAACTGTCAAGCTAAAGTGGTTAGACGATAGCTTTGCTGACGAACAGGTCGCGGATCTTGTCGCCCACTGTCCAAATCTGGAGCGTCTCAAGCTGGAATTTTGTTGGAAACTCGGTAGCGATGCCATTGACTCAATTGCAGGGCTTAGGAAGCTCAAGCATCTGAGCATACGCATTATGAAGCCCGTTGAGAACGAGAATCTGATCAGCATGATCAACGCAATTGGACCTCGCTTAGAAACTCTGTCTCTTCGCAGCTTCAAAGACTTGGACGACTCTGTCCTAGAGGCCATTCACAACTCTTGTACGAAGCTAAAAAAGCTTCGCGTAGCAGACAATGACGTGGCTACTGACTCTGGCTGGGCGGCTTTGTTCACTGATTGGGCCAACATCCCACTCGAATTTGTTGACATTAGCGAAGTGCGCGATATCGACAATCAAAATCCCGAAGGCCCAGAAGAACCTATTGGCGTCGCAGGCGCAGGTTTTGCAGCGCTAATGGAGCATTCAGGTGAGAAGCTTCGTCATATCAACGTCTCCTCATGTCGCCATATTCCTGTCGAAACACTACTGGAAGTGTTTGCTTTGGGCGCGACCTTTCCAAAGCTGGAGAATGTGGACTTGTCGTTTGTTCAGCACATTGACGATGTTGCACTGGCTGGTCTGTTCAAGGCCGCTCCTGAGACGCTTAAGAAGGTCGCTTTGTTTGGCTGCTTTGGTGTCACAACTGATGTCATTGTTCCGCATGGGGTCGTTGTGATCGGACCACCTAGAATTGGAGTTGAAGAGGACGGTACGATGGAGATTTGGGGCGATACTGCTATGGACGATGTGCCATCAGCTGTTCAAGTCGCCGTTGAGGCTCAATTGGGCGCGGAGGATGATATGGACTTGGACTAGGGTGGGACCATGGTGCATTGTTCGGATCAAGACGTAGGCGCGTGTATCCTATGCATACAGGCTGGAAATGCCGATGAGCAGGGAATTGATGAGACCATCCGAATTGGCATTGGCCGATCTGATGAGATGATAGTTACAATGAGCGGTCATGGATGTGTTGAACAGCTTTATGATAGCTAGCTAGCAGCGATAGAATAATGTTACCAAATCATGATATAGATCAAGGAACAATCCCCCTTGCTTATAGCTTGTCCTATAAGGCTTTGAGCACAACATGCTGATTGGATGACCTTCAGCGCTAATTTTGGCAGGATATCTAGGGTCGAGATGATGGGATTAGCAGTTTGATGACCACCCATCCCTCTTTATGCAGTTTTGTAGATGGAAATGTTTGAATATGGTTCGTAGATCATCCTCGGTTCCAACGGTATCAGTAGAGCAAAGCAAATTCAAGGAGTGAAAATGACCAGGTCGCAATCCTGTATGACACTGCAGGATACTGCATGCTTGGTTGGGCGACTGAAACGACCAACAGCGACAGATGACCGCTTTTTCTTCCGAACCCAACGTCGTGGGTCAGCCTCGGCCAGGATATTTAGCTTTTCAAATGAGGTCTTGGGGGCAATAAGGGTACTTGGTAGATGAGATATAAAATGGGCAGGACTTGCTTTTATGGGTCAGCTGTAGGCTCATCTTATATCTTACGAGAGGTGGCCACGCGAAGTCGACCAGACAGAATGTAGATGGGTGTAGACGATGATTGACTGGCGGGATGATCCGGTACAGGGCAGTCGATGAAGGCGGTTAGAAAGACGATACGTAGAAATAATTGGTTGGATGGAGTTGAGACGAGGCGGCAGCGAGCAACGAGCAGCGTTTCAGACCCTTGAAAGTCTATCCGGCCACCCTACGGTACCGCATCCCATCCCCACTATTCCCCTCTTGCCTACTCTACGCATTTTGATGCATCCCGCCGCTCAAATCCATTTGTCTCCTCGTTCCCGACATCATTCTCTTCCTCTTTGACTGGAAGAGACTATCACTGGGTGTCTTCATTAACTCCCGACAAGTTGACCACACTTTCTTTGTCACCAGTGTACACGTGAACCTTTCTCCAATTTCATTGTCCTCAAAAGTCATATCGCCAATTTGAGCATTGTTCATGCCCGCTTGAAATCTGAGCTCTCAAACATCTCCAGAACGCTGTGGCAGAGGCCGTCTAAGAACCTGTGCCACCCACGACTCCCGCATCCTTCGCCCGCAGCTTTCTTTTATTCTCCTGGACCAACATCTCCTGTTGTTCTTCAGTGGACGTTGAAATCGACGCAGTATCCTATCAGATTATTCATTGTTGGGTGAGTGAGCTCCACTTATTTTCTCGCGGGATTGATACCTAGCGTTGTGTCTCCACGCGCGACCAGTTGGAAGCCACGACTGTTCTGTTGCAACTGCCAGCTGCTGCGAAACTGCAACACCAAACTCCTGCTCTGTTTCTTCCTCCCTCCTGCCATTTCCTCCTCTCGTGACTGCCTCAGTTGCCACCAGCTCTCCGCGTATCTAATACTGACTTGTTGTTTGGCTTTCCAGTCCTATCTCATAGCTCATACCAACACGGCCATGTTCTTCCTTTGATTCCATCGAGTCTTCGTCCTCAGCACTTAGCCGCCCGACGGGTCACAACACCCATCTCTCCTTCATCCGTCCGTCGACCTCCAATTGCCCATCATGGCGCTGCTTTCAGCAAAATCGCCGTATCCGACTTCTCAATATGCTGCGACTTATCGGGTCCCAGCACGCGAGCACCACGGATTCTTTGCTAGTCCCACTGAATCCGAGTTCTCGGAACACTACGAGAGCTCGTCCTCTATTAAGAACTGGGACGAAGATCGCGTGGCCGAATGGTTACGGAGCATCAACTGCTCCGCATATGTCTCCATATTTGCTGAAAACAATATCACGGGCGCGGTTTTAATAGAGTTGGACCGCAGTGCTCTCAGAGAACTCGGCGTCAAGAGAGTTGGAGATCAAATTCGAATATCGACGCTGGCCAAAAAGTTTCGCGAAACTGATACAAAGAAATCTTCCAAAGCAACGAAGAATCGAGTATGTGTTTTTTCCTATTCTAAAATCATGTTCAAATGCTAATATGGTGTAGCAATCTTTAGCTTCTCTAGATAATCCTCAGTTTACGCCTCCTTCATCTGCTTCCCCAAAACCCTCACACGCATCTCGATTCAATCATGGCAATCGAGACCAGTCGAAACGCATGTCCCGGCAAATTACCGACTACAACCATTCTAATGCTACCCTCCAGTACTCTGGGTCAAGTATCAAGACTTCGAATTCATCTCGACCTTCATCTCCTTACATCGAGGTGGAGCGGCCACAACAAGCAAGACAGCGAGGTTATGGTGCAATGAGCCCCCAAAAAGAACAAAATCAACAGCCAAACAGCGCAGCATCTGTTCGCACTCCTGCATCTTCTACCGATAATATTCTAACCTCTCGCTATGCCGCGCCTCCACGATCTGCTACGATACAGTCAGAAACGCCTCGAGATCCTCGCTTTGCTCATAATAGGGGTCTGAGTACGGACGGTGCCTCGACCAGCAGTATCCTTCCCATCGACAAGCCATTGATTCGAGTTATTTTCGATACCGGTCGTACCAGCGTTGTCAATATTGACCGTTGCGTTGCTGTTGAGGAGGTTATGCTGAAAACATTACGGAAAGGCCAATTCAATGAAGCCCACGTGAAGAACTACTGCTTCTACGTCTTAGATGGCATTGAGCCAAATCCCGCTCTATGTCGACGCATCAATGACGCTGAAGTGATGCGCATCTGTTCAGACAAGACTAGAGTTGAACGCAACAGACTCATTCTTCGAAAGATACACCAGGGCGAGCCGGATGAAGATCAGCTGAAAACCGCTGCAAGCATTGCTGCTCAAATACAGAACCAACAAAGCAGCAACGCAATCATTCCTGTTAGTACCAGGAGCCAGATCAAAATTGAAAAGATCACCGGCGAGTCTCTTGCCCCGCTAAGTTATCCGCAGTCACCAGCGTCAGCGAAGGAGCGGGAACGACACATCTTTGCTGCACAGGAAGACTTGCAACGACCGCAAGATGTTCCCTTACCACGAGCACGTCCAATGAAGGAACACTTTGGTGGCCGCCCACCTAGTGAACTCATTGCATCAGACTTGTCGACATACTTCCCAGACTTTGAGAAGGAAGCTATTGATAAGACGGTTCGCATGTCTGTTCGTCGCTCTCGCCGCATAAGTCGTGCTACTAGCAGACTGAGCGTCATGAGCAACATGTCTGGCATCAGCGTGGCTTCATCACTCGATACTCCTCCTGTGCCCGCACTTCCAACCATTAATGACCCATGGCTTCGGGAATTGCCAAAAGCCAATGTACGGCCACTATCCGTTCTGCAACTAGGTCAGCGGGGAGGTATTCGAGACTCGATAGCAAGTAGCATGCTCGAACCACTGGATGAGGAGAGTCCTCTCGAGTCTGATTCTCGCAAGAGCTTTGGAGCTTTCCATAACGACTCCAATGTACATGTCACTGACCCAGATGGCCACACAACATACTATGACGATGCTCGCAGCAGTCTGGCCAATAGTAGTTTAGATGGTGACGGGCCTTTGGACAGCCTCAACAAACGTCTCTCACAACTGGTACAAGAAGACAGCGAAGACGAAGACGAAGAGCTCACCGAATACCTCGAGGACAATTCATGGGACAACTTCAAGTACATGAAGGGTGCCCTCATCGGTCAAGGATCTTTCGGCTCTGTTTACCTAGCACTCCATGCCGTAACCGGCGAGCTCATGGCTGTCAAACAAGTCGAAATGCCAAGCACCCACGGCTCTGCTTTGGACGCAAAGAAGAACACTATGGTTGAAGCCCTCAAGCACGAAATCGACCTACTTCGCGAACTTAAACATGACAACATCGTGCAATACCTTGGCTCCAACCGTGAAGACACGCACCTCAATATTTTCCTTGAATACGTGCCCGGTGGCTCCGTCGCCAAAATGCTCGTCAACTACGGCGCTCTAGGCGAATCGCTAGTTGCCAACTTTGTCCGCCAAATCCTGACTGGCCTCGAATATTTGCACTCCAAGGACATTATCCACCGTGACATCAAGGGAGCAAATATCCTCATCGACCACAGAGGTGCCGTCAAGATCTCCGATTTCGGTATCTCCAAGCGTGTGGAGGCCTCGTCCATCCTCGGCGCTGGCCCAACCAAGAAAGGCAATCGTGTTTCTCTCCAAGGATCCGTCTTCTGGATGGCCCCAGAAGTGGTCAAGCAAACAGCATATACGCGCAAGGCAGACATCTGGTCCCTCGGCTGTCTCATCGTCGAAATGTTAACAGGCACACATCCCCATCCTAACTGTACGCAAATGCAGGCTATCTTCAAGATTGGCGGCCTTAGTGAGCAAGCTCGTCCAACTGTACCAGATAACGCCTCTGCAGAGTTGCGTGCGTTCTTGGACTCGACGTTTGATATTGAGCATGAGCGAAGACCGGAGGCGAGTGAACTTCTGAGCAGTCCATGGATGGCTAAGGACTGGGTGGACGCTAAGAAGTAATTGCCGAGCAGTCTGACCTTTGTTGTTTTATGGTAGGATATATGTGATGACTTTATGGGTATATTTGTACTGCTGTTGATGTATGGCATACAGATTTCATGGCTTGTAATGGTATTTGGCAAACCTTTTTATGTATAATAGCCATCATAGCGTGTTTTTGCTTCGTTGTTGCAGCTTTTCGCAGCATATGCTACATGAAATTTGAGCGTTAATATACTTCACGATTTTGAGCCTTCATTGAGAGTTTTAGAATGTTCTAACATTGGTTTCTGTCTTATATCGCGAAAGACGCTAGTACCAACTTGCGAATACGAGCATGAAGGACTTGGAGATTCTATTCTGACATGCTTTGTAGAGTCAATGTTGTGTACATATTTACGACAGCTAATGAACACATGCTATGAGCGAAGGTTATGTACATGTTTCCACCCAACAGCCAAGGAGACCATGTACACACGCAATAGGGGGTACTCTAAAGAAAATGCGTGGAAATTGAGATAGGCCGGCCGTTATATAAACAAAGAATAGGGTATACATGAAAATGAGCCGCCAAAGGACAATCAATCCAACAGCCTGCAAGCCCGCTATTTACAAAACGCTGCACAAGAACAATGTCATAATAATGTAAAGATGTCAATCTAGTTGGTACATGTGAAACTAGAAGAGGACGGAAAAGCATAATAAAAAGAAAAACAAACAAAGCACAATCAACATTTTCAGACCCCAGCAGAACAACAAGGCTTTAGTATCGACGCTCGCCAGTCCCAAGCGGTGCATTACCCGCATAAGATCCCGACGACACGCCAGGTAGACTACCGCCATTCCGGCGATATTCCTCATCGTATTTTGCATATCGACGCTCCCGCTCGTCCTCCTCACGACCGCTCTGGACTCTATCCACACGCTCACCGCGTGTATCATCGCGATCTGGCCGGCTGCTGACGCGATCTAGTCCTTCAGCCATGCTGTTGGCACGATCAGCGCGCTCTCCGCGTTCCAAGCGGTCGCGGTCAGCGCGTGATCGATCAGAGCGCTCGCGCTCACCGCGTTCAAGACGATCTCGATCGTTGCGCTCTCTATCGCCACGGTCTCGATCGCTTCGTTCGCGATCACCGCGTTCACGTTCGCTGCGTTGTTCGTAGTAGCGCTCGCGCTCATCTTCGTAATATCCGGTAGACCCATTAGAACCGGAATTGTCGAGAGGACCTGAGTTTCGGCCGTACTGGCGATCGGCTGGACTATGTGGTCTGACCGTGCTGGAGCGCTTTCCAGTTGGATAGGAATTACGATCTGCGTTGGAAGGAGCTCGCTCACGACGTGGTGGGGCAGCAGTCGGTGGATATTTGGAGGAGGTGCTGCCGCGCTCAGGAGGTCTGTTAGACGTAGTTGATGGTGGCGGCACCGATTGAGACGGTCTAGAGTTCTTCTCCTCGTGAATCTTCCCGCCGCCTTCTTTTGCTATATAGGGTTTGCGCTCACGCTCTATTGGAATTGAAGGACGAGAAGAATCATCAGAATCAGAAGTTTCTCCATGGTTCTCCCGTAAATTTGAAGGCTGTGGAGTCTGAGACGGTCGATGTTGAGTGGAAAATGTTACTTTAGGGTTCTGCGATGAAGGGTTCGGTGGTGGAGCAAACCCAGACTGTGGAGCGGATGATGAATAACCTTGGGGTGGAGCAGAAGCTGGAGGATGACCTGGAGGTGGAGGTGGCAGTGATGTATTAGGTCCTGCAACGCCAACCTTGCGCAGAACATCATTCAGCTTCCGTCGCTGGGTTTCAGAACCGGTTCGGGGAAGTAATCGGCGGCTCAGCTCCTTCGGCCATCGTTCTTTTCTTTCATCTGCATTGGAGATTGGTAGTTCTCTCACTGTGGCGGCAAGGCGCTGAAACTCCAAGTCCGGATATGCCTGAATGAAGACGGTCATGAAAGATGCGAATCCTTGTGAAGTTAAAGCAGCCAGATGTGGAGCTTCAAACGGAGCGGATGATCGGGGAATTAGGTGATGCTGGCTTGAAAGCGAAGTATACAAGGCTGACAATTGAGGGGACGGGAGTGAAAATATGTCCTTCCATGGAAAGACCTCATTGGAAATTTTCATGGCCTCGAAAAACTTCTTCATCTTTCGAGGACCAACAACCAATGAGTTCTTTGGCTCGTAATCTTCAACCAGGTATAGAGCAACGCCTCGTAAGAATTGATTCATACGAGCTGTTGGCATGCATTCGGCGTCAAAGAGGGGCTGCCACATCTTTTCAACAACAGTCTCGTCATCATTAGTCCTGGATCTGTTTGCAGCTGGTCGGTCTTCAGTTGTGGTGGAACCTTCTCGAGTGCGCTCTCCATATCTTGAAGTTAAATCTTCCTTCATATTTCCGCCTCTGGATGGGCTTTTGTTGGATGGTCTTCTAATTGGTATTGGCTTCGATGTATCCTCTCGAATGTTCTGTGAGTATGATGACTTTTCTCTTGTGTCTTCGTTGTTGAAGTAGGCAGACTCATCAGAATCTCGTTCGGGTGTTGGTGGCGTTCTGATAGTTCTTGTCGAATTACGCTGAGACCAAGTTGAATTCGACTGACCCGGACTCACAACGTAGGGCTGATCGCCTGGAGGTGGAAAGTTTGGTACTGGTGGTGGTGCGCCTCCTGGGCCAAAATTATGCGAAGGTGAGGCCACGGGCGGACGAGAACCAGGCATAGGAATATTGACAGCTGGTGTACCACCAGGAGCAAAAGGTGTTTGTTGACCGGGGGTACCAGAGAATGGCGTCTGACCACCTGCAAGCTCTTGCTTGAGTGAGTCTATCACTTGTGAGCGTACATGTGCGGTAATCTGGGCGATTACATCAGATGGTAGTTGATTGGCAGCGGCACTGGTATCGAAAGCGTTATTCACGGCATCAGCGATAGGCTGCGATGCAGGAGGACCTGATGGAGGGGGATAGCCATTGAAAGATGAAGGATACTCAGGCTGGCCAGAGGGAGGAGGTGGTGGTGGGTATCCGTTGAACCTGGCAGGACTGCCATCAAAATTGGCTCTTTCTTGAGATGGCGGCATGTTTGTGTAATGACGAGGGTCGGATTGAGAGGGTTGGAAGGACGGAGGGCCGCCAAAGGTAGCCATGGCGGCCTGGAGAATAGAAACTAGGTGAAGGGCGTCTGGTGATAGAGTGGTGACGACAGAATATAAGAGTAAGGTATGGATTTCAGTGTCGTGGGTACAAGGCTGGAGCTGGCAGTAGGGTAGGCGGTCAGATTGTAAATGGGGCAGATAGCAGACGCATGCCCGGTGCGATAAGGCTGAGGGGAGAGTTGGGCGCAAAATGAAGAATTGTTTGTGGAGTTGGTCAAAAAGTTTGATACAGTAGTGGAAGATATTGCAAGTGTAGTTGGATGTGAGAAGTTTCAGATGGGAAGTGGCCACCCAGTGTGAATGATGAGACGGGGTAAGAACGATGAGCAGGAGCAGCCAAAGGCAGCAACCGCAACCCAGTTGGTTGGGCAATCGCACCTGCCACAGCGTCGAGAAGAGAGAAGGAACGAGGAGCAAGACCTGTAAGCCTTGCCTGCAACCCGCAACGTGCGCCAACCCACGCCAGGGCTAAAAAAATACTCCTAGCGCCACGCCGTCGCTGTGAGTAATTGGCGGGCCGCGTTCCTGACGTCCACGTGCGTTACAGATCTAGCCCATAACAGCGTTATGTTACCGAAAAAGAATATAAGGCGACGTCATGGTCTACGTAGGCCGTGTAACCCTAGGAGAAGAGGCTTGCTCTTTATAACTTAATTAGCTAGCAGCCGCTATAATATTATTTAAATGTAAGACATAATGTTAAATATTAGATATTATAATATAGAAGAATATAGTTTTTAATACTAATAGAAGTAATATTATATTAGTTAATATTACTATTTAAGATCTATTAAGAAATATCTATACTCTAACTTATAATCTAATATAAGACGTTAGAAGAATAACGTTATAAATTAGTAATATTACTTATATATTAAATATAAGTATTATAAATTAAAGCTTTAGCGTAATTAAGATACGTAAATAGAACCTTTACTTAGCTAAATAGTACTAAGGGTTTATTACTAGTATTAATTAGTATTTATAATAAATAACTACTAAAATTATTAGTAGTAGTAGTAATACTAGTACTATTCTTCTTCTTCCTAATAATATTCTTTATAGCTACGTCTTAATATTATTCTAAGCGCTCTAATATAGTGCTATAAGTCTTCTCCTTTAAATTAAGATTATAATATTTAAAGAAGTCTTTTAGTATTCTAAATACCTTAGGATTATTCTAAATGCTATCTCTTTATATCTTAAAGTACTTATAAACTTTACTTTAATAAGAGAAATAATATAATAGTAAAGACTTATATATACTATCTATATAAAGATACTTAATATTTAGGAACGTAAAGTATAAATCCTTCTTTTAATAACCTTAGTTATTATAATACTTTACTAGACGTAAAGCGTATATAATATATATTAGTATACTATAACTTATAGCTAGTATAACGTTAGCTAAGGTAGGTATATTATTACTAATATAGGAGTAATAAGCGTTAACTTTTAAAGGCAACGACTAGTTAATAGGCGTAAATATTACTATAGATATTAAAGATTTTTTTAGCTTTTTTTTAGTAGAGCTACTACTAGGCGTAGTTTAATTATATAGAATATACTTCTTATTAATATTAAGTATTACTAGTATAATAAGAAGAGAAGGTTCTTTTATATTGCTACTTATAGCTTTAATAATAAAGATAAGAGAGAAGGTAAAAGATTGTATTTTAACGTTATTTTTAAATCTAAGTAGCATAGTTCTATAGTAATAGTTAGTAAATACGTAACGTTAAGTAATAATATTATACTTATATAATAGTAAAAGATATTAAGCTAGAGGAAAGAAAAAGAAGTCTAAAATTAAAGGAATTTAAAATACTTTATACCCTATAGTTTAATAATAAAGTATTAAAATATTATTAAGAGTACTATTAAGAGTATTAAATTAATTAAGAGTATTAGATTATTAATAACTCTAAATAGGATTAATGCCTATTATAAAGTAAGATTTAATATAGATTAAATAGATTTCTATAAAGAATATTAAATTAAGACTATTATTAAGTAAGGATGTTTATTAAATAACTTAATAGTAAGCATTAAGTAAGTATTAAATATAGAATAGTAGTATTAGAAAGTAAGGATATAAAAGTATTAGTTAAAGTTAAGAAGAAAGTATTAAAAAGAGAGAAGTAAATAAGCAATAATAGTAAAGTAAATATTTAATACTAAGAAAGATAATATTATATATTATAAGATTTAGAGGTAATATTAAATTTAAGAAGCTATAGAAGTTACCTAGAAAGAAAGAGGTAGAGGTATAATATTAAGGTAGAAGCGCCTAATCTAATAGTAGAAGAGGTAGATCTAACTTAAATATTAGATTATATATAGAGAGAGGACTATAGGTTATTATTAAATATAGTATCTTTATTTAACGCTATTAGATTTTTCTCCTATTCTTTCTCTTTAGCCTTACTATTATTAGAGTTATAACGTATAGAAAGAAGTAACTTATCTTTATTATTAGTAATTATAATATAGCTACCTTAGGATAATAAAGGTAATATTAGTAAAAGTAGTAAATAGTAACTTACTAGCAATAAAGGCGATAGAGGTAGAGATAGAGGTAGTAGTAGAGATAGCTATAAAGGTATATTCCTATCTTTAAATTTTAATAGTAGCTATTTCTAGCGCATATTAAAGTTATAAAGCTACTATTATATACTTTTAATAAGATCTTTTTTGCTATCCTACTACTTATAGTTAAATAGTTTAGCAAATATTAAGCTATTAAAGCTCTTAACTCTTAATACTACTATATATATTAAGCTCTATATAAAATCCTTTATAAATATATCTAATACTACTTTATTAACTATAATTCTTTAAGACTTATAAATTATAATAGTATACGCTAATATTAAAAGAAACTAAGTATAATAGTAGTTTCTACTTTTAAAATTAAATTACTATATAATAAAGAAGATTAGAATATATTTCTTATTACTTACTATAGTATAAACTAGTAAATTAATATTATACTAATTAAAGGTAACTATAATAATAGAAGGTTAGGTATATTAAAGGTTAGTAGTTCTTATAAGCTACTAGATATTAAAGACTATTTCTATAACACTATTAACTAAACTATAATTAGTCTAGATATTAGTTATTAATATTACTTAATATCTAAGAGAGATAGAAATAAACTAGTAGATCTTTATAATATTTATAAATACCTTCTTAGTAGTTAGAGGAGTATTAATAGCTTTAATAACTATTACTAGCTTTATAATATATAGTAA